>JAOXXN010000065.1:63099682-63117297 GCA_026770055.1 Myrmophylax atrothorax
GTTCCCCCGGCCCGGCCTGTCCCGTCCGTACCGCGCTCCGGGGCTGTTACCCCGGCCCGGCCTGTCCCGCCCGTACCGCGCTCCGGGGCTGTTACCCCGGCCTGTCCCGCTCGTACCGAGCTCCGGGGATGTTCCCCGGCCCGGCCCGGCCCGACTTGTCCCGCCCCATCCGCCCGTCCCCTTCCGGCAGCGCCGCGCACGCGCCGGGACCCGATTAACGGGGGTAATTAACACACCGAATTAACCCAGAGGGGCAACTGAACAACCCAAATTAACTAGGGGAAACCTAACACTCTGAATAACCAGGAGGCGATTAACAACCTGCAATTAACAGCGGGTAATTAACACCCCAAATTAACCTGGAGGGGCAACTAAACACCCTGCAATTAACCGGGGGGCAATTAACACCCTGCAATTAACCAGGGGACAAGTAACCCCCCAAATTAACCTTGAGGCACCCCTGAGCCCCCCAAAAGCAAACCTTAGGGAGCATCTCAGCCTCCAAAATTAACATTTGGTGGCACCTGAACCCTCAAAATTAACCTTGGGGGCACATGAACACCCCAAACTTAAGAGGGGGCAACTGAACACCCCCACCCAAATTAACCTTAAGGGGGCACCTGAGCCCCCCAAAATTACCCTTAATGGGCACAAGCCCCACAAAATTAAACCTCAGGGGGCACCTCAACGTTCCAAAACTAACTTGGATGGGGACCTGAGCCACCTCCCAAAATCAAACCTTGTGGGGGCACCTGAAGCCCCCAAAATTAACCTTGGGGGGCACCTGAACCCCCCCAAAACAAAAACCTTGGGCACAAAAAGGAGGGAAGGAGAGGAGGGAAGGGAGTTTAGCACACAAAATTACAGCTGTTACAATACCCACTCACAAAACTTCCCTTCCTCCCTTGCTCCCAAACCTCCTTTCCCAAAATAATTAAATTCCACAGATTGTACAAACATCAAAAACTTGTCAAAATGTATCTCGAGTCAAGTCTCTATAAAACTTTAATGACTGTGCTCCTGTTAACTAAATATTTGAAACAGAAAAATAGCCCGGTACGACATTTGCTCTTTTTAAACAATAAATAAGCAAATTTTTGTTTGTTTTTTAAACAAGAATGAAATATAAACTTTACACGTCCAAAATACAATATACAACTTATTTCCAAAAGGACTTGGTGATGACAGAAACTGAAACCAGGTGATGAGCAAGAGGTTTCCTGCAGACACGAGGTCACGCTGCTCGGACCAGGTTTGCTTCAAGTTCCACAGTTCCCTTATGGATTTTCCTACTTGGAGCACGAGGTTGGGCTCCATCATTTAAAGGGATGGTGAGGGAGAGGCTGCTGGAATCACACGGGAAGATTTGGTGGTGTTCCCAAATTGTTACCTTTAAGACTGACGGGTGTGGAGCTCCCCAGGACACTGTTGAACTAATTTAGGCTGATGTGATAAGGCTGGAGGAAGATTTTTAGCCTTAAGCCATATTTTATCCAACTGAAAGAGCTTTGTATCATGTCCCCTTCCAGAAGAACAAGTTGTATGGACTGTCTCCTTAAGACCACAACAGAAATGAACAATATATACAAATGAAGTCCTATCAGTTTTCTACGCAGAAAACAAGAGAGACTTCCCATAAAAAGGGTTTCTTTTGTTCTCAAACTTCACTTAGAAACTCAGCTTAACACACAGTCGTTCTGGAACACCAGCACAGTTCCCTAACAAACAGCTGGGGGTGTCCCAGGGTTCCCCAGCCCTCCTTCATCTGGTGCTGAGCTGATTCTGTCTCTCGGTCTCGGCTTTCCTCTCCTGCCGGTGGGTCACCGCAGCCCAGAAGGTGATTTTTTTCAGCACTTCCTGCAAAAGTTTGGATGGCAAGTGGGGAATTTGGTTCTCCAGGAGAGCTGCATTCTTCCCAATGCAGTCAAGACACAGCCTGGAGGAGGAAAAGAGGAAAAAAAAAAGAAATATTTCAGTAAATGGTCTATGATCTAAAGACAAGAAAGCGACCCCTCATTAGTGTTGTGCATTAATCACAGGTGTTTGCAGTGCTGGGCAGGGGGATGACACACCCCCAGTGATTAAACTGCTGTGCATCATCACACATTGCATGGCTCAAGTATTTCCTGGGGAGGTAAACTGGTGTTTTACCTGCCTGTGCAGGAGCACATGGCTGAATAACCCTTGGAGCAACCTGGGCTGGTGGAAGGTGACCCTGCCCGTGGGACGGGATGGTCCTCCAGGTCCCTTCCAGCCCAAACCAGCCTGGGATTCAGGGATTCTATAACCCCAACTCACCTGAGGAGGGAATAAGGTTGAGTCTGAAATATCAACAAGTCACTGCAGTGACCCTGTGAAGAGGAAAAAGGACCATTAGAATGGCAAACAACAGTTTATCTCAGCAACAGTGCTGTTTTCTAGATTAATGTCACATCAATTACCACATGCATGATTTAAAACTGGTAATGCCTAAATAACTGCTTATGAAGAATCTGAATTACAAATTCCTTTTCAGTCCATCAGTCAAGGAAGTTTCAGGTGGGGATTCCTCAGTGGTGCATAATTTGACCACCAATTTGAGCCAACGTCTCAATCAATTTGTTTGTTGGGTTTTTTTAAATTTAAATCCCATCTATAAATACATTCATTGATTTGCTCAGAGAGGTTGTGGATTCCCCATCCCTGGAAGTGTCCCAGGTCAGGTTGGACAGGGCTTGGAGCAGCCTGGGCTGGTGGGAGGTGTCCCTGCCCATAGCAGGGGTGGGGTGGGATGATTTTTAAGGTTCCTTCCAACCCAACCCAGTCCAAGATTCTATGATTTTATATCAATTAGAATTATCTTAGTGACAGGATTTATTATCGAGTTTACTGACTGTGTCCATGAAAAGCAGGTCATCTTTGCTCCCACCAAACACCATCACTTCTCCTTCTTTCCCCAGGCAGGCTGTGTGCCACAATCTAGAGAGACAATCATAAATGCAGTTAGTGCCCAGCTGTGTGTTATCAGCAAGACAAAGACATTATTTCAGAAGCGTTCAGTGGGAAAACATAGTACCTTAAAATATATTGCTCGTCTGTTTAACAATGTAAAAGGAGAGAGCAATGTGACTATCCACCTCAGGAGAATTATTTTCATACAGACCAATATATTTTGTCATTATTTGACTCTTCTGGTTATATAAACTTTGTCTTATTTATCACTACAGTGGAAAATTTTTATACAAAAACATAACTCTACAAACAAAGCTTTTGCCAAGCATGGCTTTTCTTTTCCTTTTTGAATTCTGCACTATTCCTTTGATTCAGAAGTACAACTCCAGTGGCTTTCAGACTGTGGGGTTCTCAGACCTGACTCGGACCCCTGAGCAGCAGGAGCATCAGTTACCCTGTTTCAGTCTTACACTTCCCCCAGAGACTCCTGGGAATCATTTCCTGTGTGTCAGTCACATCACACCAGGCTTTGTGTTGTGCATATAAGAACACATGATGTAAAAAAGACCCCATAAAACCAAAACCTGGTTTTATAATCAAAGACTCTGCAGCCAGACCTTGCTAGGTTTCTTTTTTATAATCAGCAGATCAAACCCTCTAGTTGTTTTTCTGCAGTGAATGTCACAGGATGATCCCCACAGAGCTCTGTCCCTTTACAGCTGCTGACCCAAAATAAAAGGCACCACTAAACTTTCATGCAAAAGTAACCCTTCCCACTTTCTATCAGTCCTTAGGCTAAACTGTATCCCACCTTTTCCCTTCCTCATACCTGTGGATAGATCTGTCTCTGCCTGATCTGCATTAGGAAAACTCTGGCCTGGACTTGGTCACGAAGAACAGTGGGAAGCCTTTCCTGCCTGGGCTCTGGTGACATCCTATCTCGCAACCTGAGGCTTTTCCTACAGCCTGACAGAGTTTCTGTCCTCCCACGGCTGCTCTAACTTATCACCTACACATGCTGACAGAGCACATCACACACAGCCTTCAGACACAGCAGGACCTGGCAAGGAAAACACTGGCAATTCAGGAGTTAAACACTTGGTTCTCTGCTTTAACCCGGCATGCAAAACGTTGGCTGAAGTGTGACACAGGGCCAGAAAGAAGAATAGGATTTTCTACCAATACAGTCACCTGAGAAGACAGTTTTTTTAGAAAGCACTAAAACTGAAGGTTAAAGGAAAGTATTCTTCACAGAATTTAGGGAGGGAATCAAATTTGCAGAGGCATCAGGGAAAGACACTGATGAAAGTGTGCTATACTGTGTATTGTTGTAAAATAATAGAAATCTTTATAAAAGAAGTACACATACATGGATTATTGCCTCTGTACTTTCAGTCATAGAGGAACTCTGCACCTTTTCCAGCTGCAGAGATCCTGGGTGAACACAGGGATACAGTTATGGTACAAGGAAGTACTTCACGCTCAAACCAGCTCAATACACGCAGAGGCTTTTGGCATGGCTGCTTTTATCCATGTTTCCAGGAGCCATTCCAAACCCACCTGGATGTGTTCCTGTGCCACCTGCTGCAGGTGACCCTGCCTTGGCAGAGGGGCTGGAGTGGAGGATCTCCAGAGGGCCCTTCCCACCCCAACCATTCCGTGATTCTGTGACTTTCTGAGAAGGGTTAATGAAGTTTTGGGGGGTCCTTCCCTCAATAATGAAGTCCTGAGCCTCCATTCCAAACACCCAGGTCCTCAGGTGGTGGAGAAGCACAGGACATGTTTGGAATGAGGGGGCTCTGATGTCCTGTCAGGATGTGATCCCAGGGCTCTGCTGTCCCAGGACAGGCTGGGCTGTGTGTGCACAACAGCTCCACTTGTATCCCACTGTGGGATGTGCCCTGGAATTGCCTGGGAAGCCCCTGGGGCTCAGGAGTCGCTGGTTCCTCCCATCCACCCTCTGCCAAGGGAGGCACAGGGGTTATTCCAGCTCAGCTCCTGGGGCTGCTGCTGTACAAACAGCACATTCTGTCCCTTCTATGAGCCCTTTCCATGATCCTCAGTTATAATAATGACACACTGGAGGTTTATGAGACCAGCCATGTGTGAAGAACTGAACACAAATCCCCGGCTGCTCCTGCTGGGCTTTACTTGAGGCAGCCACTGGTCCCTTCATCTAACAGCTCACTGATCATAAAAAGAAAACATTCCATGAAGTTAAGGTAGTTCATTGGGCCTTGAAAGAGTCTGTAGTACAAAACTTGGCCTAGCTGTGGCTGTTATATTTAAAAGACACCCTAGAATAGGATAAAACAGGAAGAAAATTAATGGAGGTAAAGATAATTCAGAAACAGAACACAAGGCAGGAATCCTGCAAATGCCAGACCAGAACTGTACACATTTGTATCATCAGAGTGATAGAAAATTGTGGTGAGAGTTCCTGGGTGGATGTAGAGAATGAATTCCATGAAAACCTGAATATTAACTACCCACAGCAAACCAATTCAATAGTAATTATCTTATAGAGTAAACAAACAAGGTGTTTAACTTTGGAACCCTGAAAGATGCATCAACTTTTTCATGGGTCTCTCCTCCTCTGCTTCTAACAATGTATCAACATTAATAGACTTTCATTATTCTCCTTGGTCATTGATTCCCCAAAAGTTCTGTGATTATTTGATTATATAACAATTATTTGGCTGTGGAACACCAGGTTAGTTGGACACCCAGACCCTTCACCACAGAAACATCCTACAATGCAAATAAACATCAATAGTAACAAATACAGAAATTGAAAATGCTGCAAAGGTATGAAGGAAAATAAGGCATTAAAGCAAACTATTCCATCCTACTGCATTAACTTTCTAAAATACTCATATCCCGTTGTTTTAAAATACTGTTCAATAATTTAAAAACCAGTTAGTGTTTATAAATGATTAAATTTCAGCACACATGCTTGTTTGTGTACCTAGGCCTACTCTTAGGCAAGTGGGTGAGTTGTTTCCATCCATTTGTTGCAATGCTGTGGATCCAGCCATCACCTGCAGGGTAAGAACATCCATTAGTGCCTTTGCTGGGGCAAAGAATCACCTTTTTACTTGTACAGACAGCTCTGTGTTCTAAGAATGTGTTGTACTCAGGTAGCAGTAACATCATCACTACATTCAGCTGCATTTTTTCACTCTTTGTGATTTAACTGAAGGCCAAGTGCATTTAAATCTCGAATTAAAATACACTTTGGTTTCTTTTCCTTTGGTTAAATTGAGAAAATCACCCCCTCCCAGTGGATTTATCTGTAACACTTAAAATTATTCTCATTTTTTTCATGAAAAGAAGCTGTTTTTTCTACAAAAGGAACTAAGACTATCCCATTTCCTGTTTAACATTTGTCACTGTGATTTGAAGTGCACAATAGAATTATAACCTCTGCAATACTTACTTAAAGGAACATTATCAGAGCTTAGTCCACCAAAAAGGAAAAGTCTGTCATCTCCTATTGGAGTCAACGTGTGCCAGGAACGATCCTTTGGTTTCTCTCCACTGATATTAATTCTTGGTGAAACAAAGAAACAAAAAAAAAGAACAAATTTGCAAAGAACGCTGAAAATAAACTTGGCAGAAAATGTCATAGTTTGTCCTAGGATAAGTCTGGATGGTTTCCTAGTGAAAAACCAAAGACTAAATGTTTAAATAAACTGCAGGTAAAGAGTTAACTGAGATAAAATTTAATGTGAGGGGTTACAGCCTCTCCAGTCCTATGAAAAACCAGAGATAATTAACAGGGATTGCAAAGCTGTGCTGCAGAATTTGGCACTGAAGTTGGAGCCAAGCTGCAGTGTTTGAGGGCCTGCTTTGCACATCTCTTGTGTGAGAGGCTTTTAAAACTGGCCAAGGGGCAGTCTGGGCTTTAAAGGTTAAAAAAATATAAACCAGATACTGAGAAGTGACAAAATTTCAATTTTCACGCTGCAAAAAATGATCCCAGTACCAGAAATAACAAAATCTTGAACATTTTGAGTACCAAGTCAGTGGAGCTCAGGGAAGGCAAAGGGACTGCTGGGTCATGGCAGCCAAAATGAACATTGCAGCCTCCTGCTGGAGGACACTCCTGGATTGGTAGGTTTGTATCATGCAATTCCTTCAGAAACCTGTGCAGAGCTGAGTCACAAAGAAACTTGACTGGTTAGTGGGGCTTTAAATGAAATCCCCATTGCATCTGGAGTTTCTCTGCTCTGTCTGATTTTAGGGTGTTTGTGTGGGGAACTATGGGACTTTTGGAACAAAATTCTTTATGTTGGGGTGATCCAGACAAATGCCTGGGGTTTAATACAGCCACCACTGCTGATTCTGTGAAGGAAGTTTGGCCCGAAATAACAGGCCAAACAATTTATTTAAAGACTGTAAACTGGAGTCAAAAATGTAGACAGTGATTTGATATTGCCCTGAAAGATGCACTGATTTTTTTTTCCTTTTGTGATGAGGAGATGAAATAAATAAAGAATAAATATGAACACTTTACCTCCTCTGAGGTGCCACCACAGCAGCAAACACTGTGAAAAGACTCTTTTTCCCCCTAATACCTTAAATATCTTTTCAGTCCTCTTTGCAGAGGTGCTGGAATGGCAGGATAGGAGGCTGCTCAATGTACAATGATCCAAGTCTGCACTAAATCTTGGGAGCTGTGCTTGGATCACAATACGGAAATAACTGAGTTTTGGGAAAATGTTCCCTATTTAGGATTTCATGGTGTTTCATGGCAGAGACCCTTCCCCAAGCTGTGCTGTAATTAGCCAACTACAGAGACTAAAAACACCATTCAAAAACCCATCAGACCTGAAATTCCATGTGGATAAATGCACCCATCTTGAAAATCAGGATGTTAAATCACTGCATGCTGTGCTTGAAACAGCATCATCAGTGCTTTGGTGCAGAACAGAAAAAAAGCTCAGTAACCACTATGAAATTAAATTAAACTGAAATCACAATATAGCAGCTGTTAAAAGAGTCCCCAAACCCTCGTTCTCCTCTTGGAAAGCTGCAGGATTAGCCCTGGAACTACTTAACAATATGTTTCAATCTGCTGCATTCAGTTTTAAGAGAGGGAAACTCACCTTCCAGACCAAGTCCAAGTGTCTAAATTCAGGCAGTGCAAATCATTCATTCTAGTTTGCTAAAACAAGGAAATAAAATCACACTTGTGTTACATGAAGCAAATAATAAGCAGAGGATTTCAGAGAGGCCTTGCTGGGACACAACATTCCGAGTCAGAATATTGTGAGGAAATCTGTACCCACGTGCCTTAATATAAATCTGTATTATGTGGCAGATGAAAAGCATTTCTTCTCAAAACAAACATGCAACTCTCAGGAAACTGCCTGGCAGGAATATTTCCAGTCATGCAACAGCACTATGGGGCCAATTTTAGCTTTGAGCAGTGAAGAACTACGTGATAGTTATTCAGTTCCTGCAAATGTATTTAACTTTCAGCCACAGAATTCATGGTAGGTAAATGCACAAGGTATTTCACTCTCATGGAGTTGCCTCATGTTATTTTTCTTTACATTCTGATGGTTCTGTGTCCTCCTGCCTGGTCACTTACTCCTTGGAGTATCCCAGTAGTGCTCAGGACATCCCACAAAAAGTCCATCATGTCTGTGGTTTTCTCTCTCTCCCTTTCACAAAGTTACTCCAAGCAACGAGAAGGTTTTATGACCTTTTAGCATTTGCCATAAACACAACAAAATGGGCAATACTACACTTCCCTGTCTGCCTGTACCTGAGAAGGAGAAGTGACTGTCTGCCTTAGGCTGGGGGAGAGGCTGAGGAAGGATTTCTGTGCTTTAGATTATTTTCAGTGACTCACAACACACTCGACTGACACTTGTCATTCCCCCAGGCACTACAAAAAATATCTGGGAAGTAGGGAAATGTATCTTGCCTTACCTTCCAACTCCTTTTCTCCTAGGGTAGTCCATAGATCTATTAGAATAAGCCTTTCTCCAGCTGGCAGATCCTTTGAGGCAGAAACTAGGCTGGTCATGTAAGTCAGAACAGGAGTAGCTTTACCCCTGAGAGCTCAGCCCGGGAGTTTGAGAGCCTCCCAGAGCTGTCCATCAGAGCTATGGGAAGTCTCTTGGGGAATTTCAGGGAGTAACAAGGTTTTCAGGATAGCTATGGCCTCCTCTGACCAAGCACTTTGCTGTCCTGGAGAAGGGCACATCAACCACAATCCTGGGCTGCCATCAGGGAGGGCACCAGGGAAAGGAAAGGCACAACGTGAGGGTCTGGGGCATTGCCTGAGAAACTTTGTCCCTCAAAAGGGTGACTGTAACAACAGTATGTCCAGCTGACAGCCAGGGGAACACATCTGTCTTCCATGACAAGTCTATCCAGTTTCCTGCTCCTTCTGGTGGCTATGAAGGAGATGAGGAACAAATTATCCAAGCAGAAAGCAAAATGCAGTTGGTGTCTTCTGTACACAGCCAGACACTTGGGGCAGGGTGGGGAAAAACCAACATTCTGGCCTCTACAACTGAAAATATTTAATCAACTTGGAATAACACAATTTGATATGAAGGGCATCTATCAAAGAAAGGGAAGGAAGTTGCTGTTATGTTGAAAATTTAGGTTTCAAGAAGATCCTGTCCAAGCCCTCCTCGCTGACTTTCCTTTCCTAGGCATTAGGCAGAAGATGGAGAGGTTCTCAGTTTCCTGGTCCCTGGGAAATCAATGTGTTATAATCTTTACATTCTCATGATTCAACAGCTTGACAGATGCACAATTACAGCAACCTTCTCTGGAATTCAACACACCATCAGCTGGACATTTCTGGCCAAGATTCAGTCCTCTAACAAAGCCTTTCTACCCAACCCTTTCCTGGGAAACTGCAAAGCACACAAGTTTACAGTATCACCACCTGCCATACACAGTTTTCTTGCAGTTTCTCATGTATTTCTAACTGCTATCTACTACATTTAATCATTCTGACAATCCTAAAATGATTCTTAATAGGCTTAAAAGCCCCAAGCCTCCTAAGAGGGTTTGCACTTCCCTTTAAGCTGTAAGGACTCCTGAGACATTCTGCTTATCTCTGGCACGTTCATTTATTTGCAGCCCAGCAAACATTAACCAGGACCTGCTTTGTCTCAGGATCAACCTTCCAGCCTGATGAAAGGCTTTAAGGGTGACATTGTTCTCAGCTCACTGTTTACAGCAAATTCTGCACCTCTCCACTCTGGATTTACAACCAAACAGCTATTCCAGCTCCAATCTTTGCCAGGAGAAGGGTTGCAGTTAGAAGGATCTTCACTGACAGGAAGGATTACAGGAAATATAAACATGCTTACATTAAGGCATCAGATGTGTGAAGAACTGCTGGAAAGACTCTGGTTTATTATTTCATTCTTTGCAAGAAAATTTTCCACTTAAACATAAGACTTGCACCACCTTTTGGACTACCTCTCCTTCCTTCCCACTGTCTCCCATTTCTGTTTTTGCAGGGGCTTACCTGAAGGAACTGAGTCCACATAACACTTCTGAGCCTGCTTTCAAATGATTCCTGGTACAATTGATTATCATCATCATCATCATCATCATCTTCTTTTACCAGTTCTAGCTCCAACTTTGGAAAAAGGTGCCCTTTCCTCCCAGAAAGATGAATAGGAGAAGCCTCATGACACTTCCTGGCCCTTTCTGGTTCCTTGTAGAGCCTTTTCCCTGGGAAGATTTGTATTATGGTGAACTAGAAGGAGAAGGAGGAGCAGAGCAAGCCCGTATTTGCTCCTTAATTTATGGAGAAAAGCAAGACTTCATCCTTTGGGGAGGAGTTACTCCTGTGCTCAGGAAATGCAGAGGGTTTTCAAGTCTCTGCTTTCTTCTCTCATGACTTACATTAATTCCTCCAGCCTCACTGAATGTTCCCTAACCTTTCCAAGTTTCCTTCCATTTCTTTCTAGGATAGAGAGTGAATCAATAACAATCACTAAGGTGAAAATTACACTCTCTGCTCTCCCACAGAATTAAAATCAGCTTTCCACAATTTCACTCTTCTCTGACACGGTTCCCAAGCGGTTTCACTGAAATTTAGCACCGTTTTAAGGAAGCTGATGCCACATGAGGAAGAGAAGCACCTTTTCAGACCAGAGCCTTCTGAATCCTCTGGTTAAACAGTTAAGCAGAAGCCCGAGGGCAAATCCTCTGAGGGCAGCTCTGATCGTGCACCAGCACAGTGGAGAAAGGAAGGGTGAGCTCCAGGTAAATAATCAATCCACTTGCAGAGGCTGCACGAAATCCCAGGTGGAGCTCCAGGGCAGTTCAGCTGCAACAGGCACAGTGCAGCAGCCCTAAGCTGAGCACAGCCCTTGGTGCTGTTCTGAGGCAGTGACAGGAAAAAGTGGGAGGGCAAAAGCTCCTGAGCTTCATGTTTCATTCTTCACATCTGGGTTTCTTGCCCTCCCTGAAGGAGGAGCAGGACTTGGCTGTGTCAGCAGACAGGGAAGAGAATTCCATGGCAGAGGCACAGGGCTCACTCAGCCTGGCATGGACAACCCTGACACACAAGACTTGGCAATTTTTCAACCTCTTCCAAAATCCCTGTATTTCCTGAGGTTCTTTGCAAACCAGGTGTGCCCAAACCTACAGCTCCCTCAGGCAGAGGTGGGGCTTGAGCAACGACTCCAGAGACCCCGGGCCTGGATCAAAGGCCACATAATGGCAAGAACAAACAGGATCCATTTTGGTTACTTTCTTTCCTGATTGCTCTGAAAAGGTCATTAAACAAAAAGTTCTCCTGCAGATGTGGGAACAAATTCAGACTGGAACTGGCTGGACATGGTGTGACCCCTCTGACCATGGGGCTGGTTTCTGTCTGAGCAAGCAGGGGCAGAAACCCGTGGTGACAGAACTGCACAGGGGCCTGGGAACAACATTACAGCAGGAAAAACAGGGAATAGGGTCCAAAGGGCCATTTTACACTGCTTGCTTTGTCAGTTTTTGGGGTTGGGTTATGGCAGCTCCCCAAGATGAAATTGGTGTATGTTCTCTGTAGGGCAATCCCAAACAGCTAATTCCTTCTTTTCTGCAAAAACTCAGCACTGGGGGCTTTCAAAAGCTTCTTCACTGTTGCTTTTCAGAGCAGTAGAGATAAAAAACATTCAGTCTCATCCTCTAGCTGGGCAGGATTAAAGGCTCTAAATTAGCTGTAGTAAAAAGAGCTAAAAACTTAAATTTACAAAAAAATACAAGAGTAGACAGTAACCTGAACTGGGAGGGGTTTACTTGCCTCAGAGAACCTGTTTCTTACATTAAAGCTTCAGCAGAGAAGAACTGAAGAGAAGATCTCCTCTGATAGAGAAATTCAGTGTGTGGCTGAGAGGTTCAGTATCTCCTTGCTGACCATGTTGGCCTCGTGGTTTTTGGGCACAGACAGCAGGGGGTGATGCCTGTGACTTTAGGTCACAAAGAGGCAGGAAGAGTTAAGATTACACAGCCACAGTCCAGCCCTAATTAAAATGTGCACTGATTGCTTCCTACACAGACAGCTCTTCAACCATTACCTCTTCCAGACATCTGTACTGCAGTCACTTGTGTGCAAAAAGTGACAAAAGGTTAAATTACAAAGCCAACTCCAATCTGGTATTTGCTATACAGTCACCTGTGTTTCCCCTTTTTGGACAATTTGAGCTTCATCATTAACATCACAGAGAGAAGACAGGCTCTTCTTTTTGGAGAGGGTGAGGAATTCAGAGCCCTTATAACATCCAGCTTAGGCCGAGACATTTTGGTTTTGTTTCCTACTATAAAGAGACTTTTAATTACAAAAATAACAGCCAAGAAAAGAATATTACTGCCAAGAAAAGGTCCAATTACCAGCACTCGTCCTCCAAAGATGTAGCCTCTGTTTCCCAGCACAGCACAGGTGTGAGCTGCTCGAGGCTGAGGGGGATCCCCACCCTGCAGGAGACAAAACAACATCCTTCAGAACACCAAACCTCCTGCACAGCTTTGTTTTTCCAAAGTGCAAACCATCAGGAACTGGTACTAAAATCCCTGGATATCACACCTTAAAGTCTCATGTTACAGCCACCAAAACGTCTTCCCTGTGTAAATCAGAAATAAAGAGCAAAACTGGCTCTTACTTTTCAGTGGTACTTTTTATTTTTTTGCAGTTAGTTTTATAGGAATTTTAGCACATCTTATAAAGACCATAAAATACTGTCTGACACTCTTTACAACACACAAGTCACTCCATGTGAACTCACCTGGATTCTGTGAGCCTGTGTAGAACACCCTCATATCAGTGTCAGTAATTCTGGAATATTCCAGTGCTTTGTCTTTCCAGTAATGGAGTGCTCATTTTACAGCAATTTCACATTCCCAGCAGTTGTATTAAAGCTTGAACACAAAGCTTTATCTCAAAACCATCCCCCAGATACACAAAGCTGTAACTTCTCCCAATGTATCCAGACTTCTCTGAAATTTAGGATAATTTCTACATCAGAACAAACACCAATCTGAAAACATCCCGTAGGAAAAACAATTGTATCAGTTGTGAATTTTCCACATTCCAAAGGAACTGAGTGTCCTGTTTAATGTTACAAGCCTGAGCAATATTAAGCACATCCAAGTTACTTTTCCCAGCACCAATTTCTAGAGCAGAATAACTATTCAAAACAGTGAAATCACAATTGTGTCAAGAGATGAGAGATGAAAAAGCACTCACTCTAATTGGTGGTTGAAACCAAGTCTGTGTGGTTGTATCAAAAACATGAACATCATTGTGCCATCCCCAGAATATCTGTCCCTCCTGAAAAAGAAGTTTAAAAAATTAAAAATAAGTATATTTTATTTCAAAATCTTTGTGCTTATTGAAGGACACAAACCTGGATGGGATCTCTCAAAACATAGAACGAACTAAAATACACAGTTTTATTAAAAATACATTAATATTTTTAATTATGAGGCAGCAGCTCAGCTCTAGTTGAAGGTCATCAGCAACCATGTTAAGGCTGATGACACCTGGAAATGAGCTCCAACATCAATCCCTGCAGAGGGCAAATTTTACCTTCTAATTTTTATTGTAATATACTGAGAAATAAATAGATTGTACAAAGCAGTGCATTTCTGTAATTCAATCTTTAACATGTGATGTCAGATCTCCATTCCCTTCAATACACATTTTATTTCTCATTAATTCCTGTCACTAAGTACTCTGATCAGTCTCCTTTCTATTAACTGTAAGAAGTTATTATGGGAAAGTCATTATATTGTTACAAAAAAGCCAACCCAGGCATCTTTCTGGACAACAAATGAAATGAATTAACTAGGAGTATATGTCAGTTAGACTCAGGAAGCCATAAATTCCCTAAAGTCATCTTTAAAGAAATAAATTCTAAAATTTTCTGGGAGTTTCAGCTTTCAAATATGTCTTCAGATTAAACAGTGCCTCTTTTCCTGCTTTTGTTTCCCTGCAAAGCCCAGCACTGGGATTTGGAATCTGTGGAGCATCCACCGCTCACAACGTGCAGGATCTGGAATTCCAGATCTCAGGAGACTCCAATTTGCATTTTTGCTGAATCCACAAATAAAAGGAAGATCAGACAGATGTTCATACTCACTGAGTTCAGTATAAAGGATTTTTTTGGACAAGCAGAAGGACAAATGACTTGCAATTGTGACCAATCTTACCCAAAATGCATCGTGGACATCGAAACAATCACTCAGCTCGTTATGCTTCCTACAGCCATAGCCTCCAAAATATATTAGCCTAAAAGAACAACAACACAAGGTCATTTAATTAATAACACTCAAATCAATAAGCTACAATAATTAGTTTCAAATTTGGGGTTACCTGCTGCACTAGCAATAATGTAAACTGAAGATATTGCACATTACACCTGATTATGCAAACCTTAACGAGGTGAAAGTAATAATTACACCCTCAACAAGCCTGACAGAAATCCACACCAGCAAAGAGGCTCAAGACACCTCCAAGTCTCTGTTCCCTCTCTCCAAAAGCTTTTTCATCAGTGATGTTTTCAGGCATGAATCTCAAAATTATTGAACACACAGGACAGTGCAATGCCTCGTTCTGCTCCAATTCCGGCCCTTCCCTGGGGAAATTCCTACACTCCTGCTTTATCTCTTGGCCTCCTGTGGACACCTTTGGCAGGAAATGCTCCCAAGGGTCACCCCACTGGCTGCCTGGGACACAAAAGGTCTCTCTGTGGTTTCAAGGGAGACTTTCCAAGTGAGCACTGTGGAACAAATCACATTGCAAGGATCGTTACACACCTCCCAGCCTAATATTCCACCCATGAACTGGCCATCCATAGCAAAGCTTCCTAAGTCTGGCTTAACTCCAGCCTCTGAGGACACTTGCTCTAGTTGCTAGTGATCCTGGGAGAAGGCAATTTAGGAAATGATGGGATGGTGAAGCTCATTCCAGACTGACATTCCTAGGGAAACAGAGTTACTGACAGCATTGTGCAAGACACCAAGACATCCTCATCTGCAAACTCGCCAGGAAATTTTCATGTTTAATACTTTCTTTCAATGAAAAGGTCCCACTCTGACACCTAAAACACCTGATTTTCTCAGTATGCAGATTACATGATACTCTGAATAAATTTAGTTTGGAATAATCTGGTATTGACAGCTAAGGAGTTGTTAAAATATCTGTAATTTCCTATCTCTTGCAGTTCAATTAGAATCACAAAACCAAGAGATAGTGCCCAGAGGCATCATGCAGCTCAGCACAACCTCTTCAGAGGGGAGTCCAGAAACACAAAAATCATTCACATTTGATAATGTTAATTGTAAATTATATTCTTACTTGTTTATAACAATTTCAATAACAAATCACTCCCATAGCACTTTCAGTTGTGACCACTTTTATGCCACAAGATCCAGGTACTTGCCACAATAAACACAAAATCTGGAGTATTTATTTCTAGCTAAGTATTTTTGACAAATACACTTACTTTTACGAGACAAATATCTAGGCTGACTCAGTTCTTGCAAAATAAAGACAACCCCTAAAATGCCTTTGCAATTGTCAGCTATTAAAATCCTTGAAAACACATTAAGTACATATTATTGCAGGTAATAGTTACATTAATCAATACAGCAAAAAGAGTCATTTTACACTGATTTTTAACATGTTAAAATTAAACCCACAAGTAACAGATGCATAATGATTTTTTATCCGAAGTCTCAAAGCATTCCATAAACTTTCTGTGAGTTTCCCCCCCCTCTCCTAGAGTGGGTTTTTACTTACCATCAGTTCAGCCTGTATGTGAGAAAACTCTGGGACAAACTGTCACACAAAATCCCACAGCAAGGCAAGCTAAGAGTGAGTGTTCTGACTCCCAAACCTGTGTGCTCTTCACTTTACAGCCCTTCCTCTCTGCAATAACACATATCAAATATTCTGAGTGTGTTACCTGTCCTTATACACCCAGCAGGAGAGCTTGTCACGTGGGGTGGGAGGCTGACCTGTAAAGTTTGTGATTTTTTTCCACCTGTAGGTTCCGGTTTTTGTTCGCAAATTAACGTAATAGAGCTTAAAAGAGAAATAATTACAATGTTTTCAGTGCAAAGGGTGTCAAAGGATGCAGCACAAATCACCAGCAGAATACAGCAGTGTGAATTAAAACGAAAAAGGAACCGGCAGTGAAGTTTACAACATGTAGCAACACACAGGAAGAGCCAAATACACCCCAAAAATACAGTTAAAGGGTGAGAATTGGCAGGAAATTTCCCTGCCTGATGAGAGGCTCCATTTCACTTATTTTCTAGTCAGGAGTGAACTCTTGAGTTCATCTTCATTAAGGGATAAAACAACTAATTTAATCTACTTTGCTAATTCAGTCTTCAGTTACCAAGACAACAGGTAGCTCTGGTTTAACTCTAATTATTTAATAATTAATTAAATTAAATACTATTTTATGATCATTGAATTGAATTTTAATTATAATTTCATTGTGATAATTACTAATTATTAAATTATTAATTAACCTGATTATATGCAGGAATCACTAGCAAAGAACAAGAATAAAGGTGATATTCTGTTATTAGTCTCATTAGGGCTAATAATGAGACTTACACAGTAATCACTAACAAAGAACAAGAATAAAGGTGATATTCTATTATTAGTCTCATTAGGGCTAATAATGAGACTTATACAGTAATCACTAACAAAGAACAAGAATAAAGGTGATATTCTATTATTAGTCTCATTAGGGCTGATAATGAGACTTACACAGTAATCACTAACAAAGAACAAGAATAAAGGTGATATTCTATTATTAGTCTCATTATGGCTGTCAAAATATTTTTAAAAAAGCCATTAGGAAAACACTGGCAGTTCTCAGAGATAAACCCAGAAAGTTTGGCCAAAATTAAGTTTTTCCTCAAATTCCTCCTGAATTCAAACCCAAAGTGCACCACACAAACAGGAAGCCAGCATTATTATTCATGGAAATACAATTTTATGGGAAAAAAACCAGCACAATACCCGATTGCTGTATCCTTTGTCATCAAATCCCCCAAAAATGTAGAGCCTGCCGTTGATGCAGGCGCCGCAGCTCCCGGACATGGAGGTGGGCAGCTCCCCCTCCATCAGGTGCATCGTCCTGCAGGGCAAACACACATCAAACTCCGTCAAATCTCAGGCACTTTAATAA
>JAOXXN010000065.1:63355706-63372680 GCA_026770055.1 Myrmophylax atrothorax
CTGGGGCAGCCACAGCTTCTCTGGGCACCTGTGCCAGGGCCTGCCCACCCTCCCAGACACCAATTCCTTCCCAATATTCCACCTGTCCCTGCCCTCTGGCAGTGGGAAGCCATTCCCTGTGTCCTGGCACTGCTCACTCAATACAGTGAGATCAGCACCCCCTCAGCCATCAGCAGGACCATCTCACATCTGCCATTGCCTGGGCTGGGTCCCACCTGGAGCTGGGAGGGGTTTCCTCCAAGGCTGTGCAGACTTGATTTGCTCCTCTGTTGTAGCACATTTCCTGCAAGTTCTACTCTGGAATCTCCCAGTACAACCAGGAAAGCCCAGCAAGCAACACCCAGCACTGAGCCCCCTCCTGCCCTGGCACCAGTGGGAACCACCTTCAGAGCAGGAATTTCCTGCTGGATACATTTTAAGCTGAAAAAGCCCTGATGTTCTGACAGTTTGTTAGAAATGGTCCTTGAAGATGCTGAAAATTAACTCCTCAAGGTGTAGGGCTTTATTCTCACTGTGTTTCTGTCACTCAATGCAGAATCAAGACAAAGTCTGAACTATTTTTAATATAAATAGTACGACTGATACCAATCCCATGGGAGCAGAAGCCTCTGGATTGTGCTGGTTTGTTTGTTCCTGGGCCTTGCTGTGTCCACGCAGTCCTTGAGTTCATCTTCCTTTCATTTGCTGTAATTCTTGTAGTTCAGCTCCTTCTGTCTGTGCCTCTCCCATCAATATTCACACTGGCATTATTCACTTTGCAAGTGTGTGGCAGAGGCCAGGAAGGTTTTTGCCTGGTTTGATGAATGTCACGTGGGATAAACTCTTAAAGCAAAAATAAAGGTCACAGAAAGACTGTGACACATCTGCAAACTCAATTTATGAGACTCATGTTCATATTTACTGAACAGAATATGGTGGAAATGGCCTGGAAGAATCCTCTGATCCCCTCCCAGGTCCCCCTGAGCACAACCATTGCCTGAAACCAAAAAGCAAGTGGTGCATTTGTCAGGCTTTAGCAAGGGGGGATTAATTAAGCTGGCAAAGCTCAGCGCCCAGAGCGGGATGGCTTCATCCTCTGGCAGGACTCTGGAATTAAAAAGATGTGAAGCCATTAGTATTAGATTTTAGTATTACATTCCTCTTTAAAATACTCTTCAGAAAGCCCATAAAGCCAGGCAGTCACTAATAGGCAATTTCAAGACAACTGGGGAACTGGAGTGTGAAAGGCTGAAATGCCCAAAGGTCAGATGGCTCCGAGATCTGATTCCTCCATCCAGCAAAAGTCTTAATGACCAGTTTAATTACATGACAGATTAGACCACTTTGGTTCAATGAATCCAAGGAAGTTAAAAATTGCTATTTTCCTGGGTAAATCACTTGAAAATAAGTTGAATTGTTAAAATAATAATTGACTACTCCAGAAGGTTCCCGTTGGCACTCACAGTTCAGCAGAGCTTCAGCTGAGTCGAAGCCTCATTGAGCTACAAGCACTTAATTGGAATATGTTTTTGGAAGTTTGCTTTTCCCTCTCTGGTAATGAGCCTGTGATGGACATAAACAAGCCCTGGCATTGGAGCTGGGCACAGGATTAACTGCCATGATTTATTGTGCCCTGTGTTCTGCTGCCAGGGGTGGCCACCACCTCATCCCTGTTCCAGCCCGGCCTCCGTGGGTGCTGTGTGTGCCCCCCAGCCCTGCTCCCCCTCCTGCCCTGCCTCAGCACTGCTGCCACCTCTCCAGCACAGGGTCCTGGTCCTGTTTGCCCTGGTCCTGCTCAGTGCAGGGCGAGGGCTCCTGCCCTGGCACAGAGGAGTGGCACGAGTGTAAATAACGCTCAGGAGCTGTTGGGTTTCTCCAGAGGGGGAGTGGGCACAGTTGGAGCTGGTGGAGCATTTCCAGGAACAGTCTCCACAGGCGTGTAAATAACACTTCAATGAGTGTTTTCCTCCCAGTTAATAACACAGCTTTATTTTTGCCTCCCTCCCCCAGCCGGGGGCACAGGGAGGGCGAGGGGAGGAGGCGGGAGCACATCCCGAGCTGGGCGGCCGCGGGGGCTGAGAGAGAGCAGGGAGCGGCCACTAGCGGCAGTGGCACAGCCTCCCTGGGGACAGCAGGGGGGTCACAGGGCTGTCACAGCCTCCCCGGGGACAGCAGGGGGGTCACAGGGCTGTCACAGCCTCCCTGGGGACAGCAGGGCTGTCACAGGGTGTCACAGCCTCCCCAGGGACAGCAGGGGTGTCACAGGGGTGTCACAGCCTCCCCAGTGGCAGCAGGGGTGTCACAACTTCCCTGATGACAGCAGGGGTGTCACAGGGTGTCACAGCCTCCCTGGTGTCAGCAGGGGGGTGACAGGGTGTCACAGCCTCCCCGGGGACAGCAGGGGGGTCACAGGGGTGTTACAGCCTCCCCAATGGCAGCAGGGGTGTCACAACCTCCCTGATGACAGCAGGGGGGTCACAAGGTGTCACAGCCTTCCCAGGGACAGCAGAAGTGTCACAGGGGTGTCACAGCCTCCCCAGCAGCAGGGATGTCACAGGGTGTCACAGGGGTGTCACAGCCTCCCCTGGGGTGTCACAGGGCTGTCACAACCCCCCCGGAGCCGCTGGCACTGCCGCTGTTGGGCAGGACACGCAGCCCATTCCTCACCCGGGCACTTGGGCACACGGAGCTCCGTCTGGCACCATTTACTGGCCCTTTGTCGCCACCCTAACCCGGTCTCAGGGCACAGGGAGGGAATAAATGGCCACTGGCCCGTGGCAAAGGGTTATCAGTGGGGTGTGCAGAGATCCCCACGTGGGACTGTTCCTGTCTGTGGCATTAATGAGGGCAGGGATTGCCCGGGTGCTGCATTGGCACACAATGGAGTTATTCACAGCCCCAAAGCTGCGGCTCTCCCGTCTGAGGGGACCCTGGGGAAGGAAAGGGCCCACCAGGATGACAGGAAATAAAGCTCAGTGTGCTGAGATGCAACTGAGGGAGGACAGAAGCATTTGGAAAACTCATGTCTGAACTAACTGTGCTGACTGAGCCGCAGAGATCCGGCTTGGAAGGGACTGCTGGGGCTCAGCCCACCCCAGTCCCTCCCTGAGCACCAGACTGGGGCAGCTGGGACTTCAGGCACCTTTGGGAGTGTGCAGGGATGGGACTGCACCACCTCTGGGGGCCTCTCCCTCAGGGGTCCACCCCAACATTTGTCTAAAGCCTCCCAAATTGCAGCTCGTGGCTCCTGCCCCTGCCAGGGAGGGTTTGGCTTTGCAGCCACCCTTCAAAGGCCCCAGCACAGGTGAGACACCCTTGGCCATCTGGGAAGCTGAGGAACCACAGAATCATTTAGGGTGGAAAAGGACTTTAAGACCCTGAAATCCAACTCTTAACCTGGCACTGCGAATCCTGCACCCTCCTTCTTGTTGACAGCAAAACAACTTGTCAAACCTATGTCAAATTTTACTGAAAAACTGGGCAAAATCAAACTGTTTTTTTTGTTTTCCAGATCTTGTAGGAACTATTTTTTTTGTTTTACCCAAATAACTGTTTTTAAATGAATGGCTATTTCTAAAATCCTTGTCTGGAATTACACCACCCCTGTGCCATCAGCCTGTGCCATCAGGGAAGGAGGAGGTACCAAACACCTGATACATGTCCCAAACCAATTCCTTGTTTCATCTCCAGGAATGAGCACTGTCCTGTGCAAAGCAGAGCCCATCCAGCCCCCCCTCCTGGGCACCAGGGCTGTGTAACACCCTCTCTGTGCCCCCGAGGAGCTCTGGGCACCCAGAGCCAGGGCTGGGGGTGCTGGGTAGGGGTCCTGGGCTGTGTGCCAGGGGGTCAGACAGCAGGCACAGCAGGCACAGCAGGCTGCAGGTTGGTTTTGCTGTATGACAACTGCTGGGTTTGTGCTCTTGACTGTCAAATCAACAAAGCCTACAGTTCAAATTAAGCGGGTAGTTCCAATAAATCCCATGTTTATAAAATAGCTGCTTTCGACAGGGCAGATTAATTATGGATGGCAATTAATCTGAGCTGCTAATGCCTAAATCATGAATATTTTAGTGCAAGTCCACCCCCAGCACCAGCCCTGGCAATAACACCCCACGTTCCAGGGCCTGCATTTATTCTGCAGACGCTGCTGCCGTTTGTGATGGGAAGCAGCAACTTCTGAGCACTGCAATAATCAGAGAGCAGCAGTTTCCAGATGAGTCAGCCCTGCTTTGTACTGCAGAGTTATCAGAAAGGATCTCAGGAGGTGATTAGAACGCATGTAAAGCTTAGCAAGGAGACACTGTATCAATTTTTAATATCATTTTCTATTCAATGCTCATGTTTTGTAGTGCAGGGAGGCAAATGATTTTAACTAATTTATGCCAGAGTGCAGAGCTGCTGCTGCAATTGTTTTATCTCCATCACCCAAAGCTCAGCGTGACGGGAGAACACTCACTACACGAGTTTGGGAACGTTGGGCCACAAACACACTGGGTAAGGATTGTCTCTAGTCTGTAATTGTCTATTTTTCTATTTGAATTTTTATTTCATCCTGCTGATTGCCAGAGAAGACAAGATTTTCATAGAGCTCAGTAATTCTGTGTGGCTCTTAAAAGGCAGTAGGAAAACAGCAGTCTTGGATCACCTCCTGTGTGGCTGAAGGTCAAAGAAGCTTCAGAATGGTGATTTCCCCCCACTCCCCCTCAGAACACACTTGCCCACTGATAAGAGTTCATATTTGATACTTATTAAAATCTTATTTATTAGTAGTTTTCTATGTTGGAATTCCTCTGAGAACTGGAAAGGTTTAATGCCCAGATAGTGAAGGGTTTGCTGCCAACCCCTGGAATTCATAATCTGGGCAGAGCTTCCCCTCCCCAGCCCATCCCTGCAGCTCCTCCCGTGGGCTGGAGGAGACAGAATCCACCCCAGGAGCTGAACCTGCACCTGGGAGGATTGAAAAGCAGGCACAGAACACAATATAATGAAGCGCAAAATCAGAATGGAAGGAAATCCCAGGGGAGCTCCAGCCCAAGGCAGGAGTGTGGCAGGGCTGAGGCATTACCAGCACGGGGATGGGTTGGGTGTGGGTGGTCCTGGGGCAGGAGGTGCTGCTGGACAGGGAGGACAATGGCACTGACATTTTGATCTGGTTTCCCTGAGAATTTTGTCCTTGTGCTGGTTCAGGGTTTCAAAAGCATGAGCAGGAATTGCTGGGGTGTGCAGTGGTCCAGCCTGACTGGAGAGTTAATTAAGGAGAGGATTCCCTTGGCAGTGGAACCAACGGTATTGGAATAGCAAATGCACCAGAGCTTGAGAAAAAGCACAGGGAAACTCAGCTGGGGAATAATCCCTGGCTGATCCCAAGTGCTCTGGCAATGTTTGTGCACCCCCATTTGAGCCAAAGCGCTGAGGGTGGAGCCACTGAAGGGAAAACTGTACCAAGGGGAGCTGGTGGGAGCAGGGAATGCCCAGAGGGGCACGGGGCTTTCCCAGGGGGCTGCAGCTTGGGCAAAGGAAATTTAGGAAAGTTCACAGGAGCAGGTAAGGTCTAGGTAAGGAATAACAGAATCATCAAGGTTGGAAAAGACCTCCAAGGTTATCAAGTCCAGCTTTTGAGCTCATTCCACCCTGTCCATTAAAACATGGCACTTGTCTGTTGCTGAGCACTTCCAGGGGTGCTGAGTCCACCACTGCCCTGGGAATCCTGTTCCAAAGGGGAAAGGGATGTCTGTGTTTCTCAGGTGTTCCTTTGGGGCTGAGCGAGCCCAGCACGTGAGATCACGTATTTCCTGCTTGTTTAGAAGGGATGAAACCTTGAAATCGTCTGCTTTTGAGGGCTGGCAGAGGGGGAAGATCTGAATAGAGCTGGGCTTGTTGGGAAGAATGGGGGAGGAGTAGTCTGGAAAGGCCTTAAGGATGTGTTTGATTCACAGAGAGAAAGGAAACAGCAGTGCAGTTCACGTCCACAGGGGTGCTCAGGTGAGGGCAGGTTGTGTTTGCCAAAGAAGCCCAGACTGCTTTGGGTTTGAAGGGACCTCCAAGACCCTGTTGTTTCAAGCCCTGCCATGGCCAGGGATACTTTCCCTAGACCAGGTTGTTCAGGGTCCAGGGATTTGTGGTGGAATGGGGGCAGGGCACGGGGGCTGGGCCTGAGGGGCATCAGAGGAGGACCAGAAGGCTGGAGCAGAATATCCTTGGGGGCTGTCACAGGAAGGCTGGGGAGGGCTTTGGGACATCCCTGGGGAACGGGGTTTGGCACATTTCAGGCACTGAAGATCAGGAAACAGCTGCAGGGGTGAAGACTTTGGGGTTACTTTTCCACCCAAACTGGTCAAGTCAGAGGCATCTGTAGGATCTGACCCGGGGGAGGACAACGATGATTGCCAAGGTGCAGCCACACAGCTCCGTGCCTGGGGAGCTCTGGGTCCTTGGGGCACAGTTAGCTGGGCCTTAATCACCCCCTGGGGCAGGGAGGAGGCTCAGCTCATGCACACTCACAGTCGGTGTTTGCCAGGGCAGTGCCCGCTTCGGGGGGCACACAAAGCACAGAGTGGGGCAGGAGGCAGCTCTGGCTCGGCCCAAGGGCTGCTGCTTGCCCAGCCTTCCTCCACACACTCTGCAGAGTCTTCCTCCACACACCCTGCAGAGTCTTCCTCCACCCATCCTGCCCACTCTTCCTCCACCCATCCTGCCCAGTCTCCCTCCACACCTCCCAGCCATGGGAAGGGGATGAACAGTGAGAGGAAAGGTCAGGCTGGCAGCCCTGGGGAACACCAAGGATTCCCACTGCACAGTCTCCTGTGTTTCCTTTCCAGTCCTGTCTGTAAAGGCTGAGGAAGGAGAGAAAGGGCTGAAGTTCTTTTCTCTGATGGATAAAGAAGTGTCCAGAAATGTGGCCACTCTCACAGTTTGGTTGCTTTCCACAGAGACCTTCTGCAGAAAAATGGGAAATTAAGGGTCTAGTATCACTAAGGACAAGAAAGGGACATTATAGTTCATAATCCAGGTTGAAAAAAGAAAGTTTGCTTTGTTAACACTAATTTAATTCAGCTTATCTGAGAAGAAAAGCTTTCCTTGGGAAGGATTCACATGCTCCACTCCTTCAGCTGCAGAATAAGAGAAGCATCTTTGTAGATTTTCTGGTTAAAGGAGATTAGATGAGATTTAATATTCTTGATTTATTTGTTTACATATTTATTTGCTTTTTAAACCTAAGGGTAAAAAGCACCAGCAGATTTTCACTTCTTTCATCTCCAGGAACAGTAATTTCATTTCAAACCTTGCTTATAGAACACAAAGCAGCCAAACTGTGATTCCTTTTTCCATTTAAATAGCCTTCAGTATTTCTTGCCCAGAGCTCAAACCTGGGTCCTGCAGCTCCACGGGCAGCAGATCAGTCACTCAGAGAGCCACAAGGAATCTGAGCTTGATCCCAGCCAGGAGCTTCCCTGGGTTCATTTCTGTGTCAACCAGAGAAAGTTTTTTAAATAAAAAAATCCAGTTTTGACTTTTGGGTTCCCATCAACACTGACTCTAAACAATGCTGGGGGTTTTAAGGTGACAAATGGATTAAAAATCAAAGGAGAGAGTAGTTTTCTTCCTTCCCCATGGAAGCCAAAGGTCCCAGTGCTGCAGCACCTCCTCAGGTGTGTGCACGGAGCTCCCTCCACGACCACGTGGCCTTGGGGAGCTTTTCCACTCCATCCAGGTCCACTGTGGCTGACAAGCACCAAAGACGACCTGGTGCTCTGCAGGAGTGATGGATGAGGAGCTTTCTGGGCATCTTGGCCAGAGAAGCTGTGGCTGCCCCAGCCCTGGGAGTGTCCCAGGCCAGGTTGGAGCAGCCTGGGCTGGTGGGAGGTGTCCCTGCCCATGGCAGGGGTGGCACTGGATCATCTTTAAGGGCCCTTCCAACCCAACCCATTTTAGGATTCTATGGTTACGCCAGAGCTTTCTGTTGGGAGTTAAAGGCTGTTTTAAAACAGATTAGTTGAACCTTTAACATGCAAAAGGAGCTTCCCTGACCTGTTGGTTGTGAGCCCTCTGCAATGGGGGCTGCTTTTTCCATACTGCAGGTGCTGCTTGTAGTACAAACACAGTCACTGTGTAAGTCTAAAGGCATCCTTTGTTACTGGTGATGAATCCATAATCCCATTATTGCAGCTCCTGGAAGGAAATTGCTCTGAGGATGAGACTTTGATGTTTCTACATGTTTAGGGCCTCCTTTAGAACAGAGTTGCCTGGAGGTTTTGTAAAGCAATGAATCAAGACTGTCACATTTAATCTCTGCTCAGCACTGTCAGCTCTTCTGAAGACTTGGAGCTATCATTAATTACTCCCAGCTCTGTCTGCTCCTTGATCCTGTGGAGTGAGTACTCTGTCCTGTAACTTGCTGACAGACTGTCTTGGCTTTGCATCTCCCAGACACAGAAGAGCAATCTGCTGCAGAAATGCTTTTGCAGACCTTCCCTCCCTTGCCCTCGTGTGAGCTCCTGGACATCCACGACGACCAGACCCTTCCCAGGCTCATCGAGGCCCTGGAGCAGCGCCACAAAATGCGGCAGGCGCTGGCAGAGGAGTTTGCCAAGAATGGTAAGAATTGGAGCATCAGTGCACAGCTCCAGTTCTGGGCCCTTATTATTCCTCAAGGATCCCTCCTGTACAACAGGAAATGATTATCTTGTCTGGATTGATCATTTAAACCTTTTTGTGGGCTGATTAAATAGCTGGTGGCTTGAAATTGGTAGGAGAAAAGCAGAACTGGTTTGGATGTTGTGGAAGTCAGGTGAGAAGGTCAAACATCTCACTTCTCTTACAGTGCTTGCCTTTAAAACAATGCTGCAGGAATTTGACTCCAGTGTTCTATCCAAGGAACATTATATCCAAGGAAAACTGTCCGAGAAGGAGAAAACAATAGCAGGGCAGAAAACGGAGCTGGAACGCCTGGAGAAGAAGATTAAAACTCTGGAATACAAGGTCAGTTTGGCCATTTTCAGGCACAAACCACAGTTTCCATGTACCACTTGGCAAGTTTTGTGGTATCAGAAGCTGCTGGATGTTGGAATCAAGATAAAAATGTTGTGAGTAACTTTACTGAACACTCTTTTGGCATTTTTTAGTAGATGGGTGATTTAGAATTTAAAATTGTATTTCCAGTCAAATATAAGTGGCCATTCAGGGTTTAGATAGTTGTGGTACTAAGAAGTGCATCCAAATCCTTGCTGTCTTCCGGCAGATTGAGATTTTGGAGAAAACTGCAACAATTTACGAGGAGGACAAGAGGAATCTTCAGCAGGAGCTGGAAAGCCAGACCCAGAAACTTCAGCGTCAGGCGTCGGACAAGCGCAGGTTGGAGGCCCGACTGCAGGGAATGGTGACAGAGACCTCCCTCAAGTGGGAGAAGGAGTGTGTAAGTGCTCTGCTCTGCCCACTTCCCTTCTATACACGTGGTGTGTGCACATCTCAAGAACCAGGATTGGTTCTCTGGGGCTTGGCCTGCTCCCAAGCAGTGATTTTCTGCTTCTGTCTGCTGGCAGTAGAAGCCCAGTGTCAGAATTTCCCCTTTATTATCCTCATGGAAGTTCTTGCTCAGCTCTGCTCTGGACAAGGAATGTGGAAAGGAAAGCTGAGGGGTTGAACTTTTACTACTGCAGGACTGTTTGCTGCTTCAGGATCATTGATAGAACTCTAGTTGGACATGTTCCCATTTGCTCTAATTTAGGAGAGAAAATAATTATGGTGTTAAATGTGGTATTATTTCATAGTCTGGGAAGTCTGTCTGTAGCTGGATATGGCAGAATTTCCAATAGCTTGGCTCAGTGGGGAAGATTTTCATTCCACGGGGAATTCCTTGCAAAATTCCAGCGCAATTACTTGTGTTTTAACCTGGAGGAACCCTTTTAAAGGGGGACCTTCTTGCTGTCTCCAACTCCGTGACAGGACGGGGTTGCTGGGGAGGGTCGGGCTCTGCTCCCAGGGAACAAGGGACAGGAGGAGAGGGAACAGCCTCAAACTGCACCTGGGGAGGTTCAGGTTGGATATCGGGAAGATTCTCTTCATGGAATGGGCTGTCAGGGATTGGCAGGGGCTGCTCAGGGAGGTTTGGAGTGCCCATCCCTGGAGGTGTTCAGGAAGCAGCTGGAGTGGTGGGGATGGGTCACAGGGTGCCCTCTGACCTCAGAGTTCTCCTCTGACCTCAGGGATTCTGTTTTGCTGTGAAGTTCTTGGTGTTTCCCTCCAGGAGCGTCGTGTGGCAGCGAAGCAGCTGGAGATGCAGAACAAGCTGTGGGTGAAGGATGAGAAGCTGAAGCAGCTGAAGGCCATTGTCACTGAGCCCAGGGCTGAGAAGCCAGAGAGGCCCTCGCGGGAGAGGGACCGGGACAGGCCCGTGCAGAGATCGGTGTCGCCTCCCCCCGTGCCTGTAAGTGCCTCCAAACTCCAACTGCTGTAGGGAAAAGCATATTTTAAGGATGAGCTGAAGTGCGGGTTAAAAAGTAGTTCCCAAGCACAGAGTTTGAGTAGCTTTAACTGGCTTTGAATTCTTTGCCTCCTGCTGTGTTTGTTTGTGCTCCCACCTTCCACTGCCACTGCACTGGGAAAGTCCCTGAGTCTTTGCTGTCACTGCCACGGTCCCTGACCCTCCCCAGCTCAGTTGTCCCTGTGCTCGTTGTCAGTGTGCACTGTTTGATTGCTGTGTGGTCACTAACCTGTCTCCCCTTCCTTCTCTGCAGAGCTGTAGTAACTCTGCTCAGGTGGGCCCCAGCCCGCGGCCCCCGAGCCCCCCGCAGGGGCCCAGGCGTTCTAACTCTTGTAGCAGCATTTCTGTGGCCTCCTGTGTCCTGGAGTGGGAGCAGAAAACTCCTTCACACAAGCAAAGCACTTCTAATGCCAGGACTAAACAAGGACCAGAGCCAAGTAGAGACTGTAACAACTCCCACAGAAGGCGAGGGATGTGCTGGACTGGAGTCCTTGAGGTGCCCAGGCATAGAGAGGAGCTAGAAATAGAAGAGGATCAATGCTGCAGGGTTAGTGCTGCTCCTTCAAAAGCTCAATGTAGTGTTGGTTAGTCTGGCTTAAAGTTCTCTCACCTTGAGCACAGCTAACATAGAGTAGAGCTTTGCCCTAACTGTCTCTCTCCCATGGCAGTGCTGTTCCCAAGCTGAGTCTGGCTACTCACTCTCTGACCTCTTGCTGTTCAAATCTTCCTGGATCTTGAGGGTCTGACCTGGCCAGACTCTTCCTCGAGCTCTGAGTGTCCCTGTGTTTTCCCTTGTGTGTCTCCTCCAATCCATCCTCCGGCAGCCCCCCAGGTGCCCCCGCTGTCCCTGGCGCTGACTGTCCCTCCCTCTGCCCAGAACGCGCCCCCGGTGCGGCTGCGGCACCGGCGCTCGCGCTCGGCCGGGGAGCGCTGGGTGGACCACAAGCCGCCGTCCAACGTGCCCACGGAGACGGTGATGCAGCCCCACGTGCCCCACGCCATCACCGTGGCTGCGGCCAGCGAGAAGGCCCTGGCCAAGTGCGACAAGTACATGTTGACGCACCAGGAGTTGGCCTCTGACGGCGAGATAGAGACCAAACTCATCAAGGCAAGTAAAGCAGATCGTGGCTCGGGAACTTGGCCAAAACCTCTCCTGGCAGTTTGTCCTACAGGCTTGGAAAAGGGAGTGTTTGACTCAACCCAGTAAGACTTGGTGTGAAACTCCTTTACTCTTGGAATCGAGGGATCTGAAAGTCCTCTTCCTGAGCTTTGTCGTTGCTTCCTATAAACCATTACAGCCTTGGTTGTCTCACAACTTTCCATCAGAAATTCAGGAAGGATTTTTTCCTGGAAAGGCTGGTCAGGCCCTGGCAGGGGCTGCCCAGGGAGATTTGGAGTCCCTACCCCTGGAGGTGCCACTGGCTGTGGCACTCAGTGCTCTGGGCTGGGGGACAAGGTGGGCATCGGGCACAGGGTGGGCTCCAGGGGCTGGCAGGGCTTTTCCAGCCTCAGGGATTCCAGGATTCCTTGAAAGTAAGCAGGGCAGTGATGGAGTCCCCATCCCTGGAAGTGTTCAAAAAATGTGCGATGTGGCACTCGAGGACAGGAATTAGGGGTGAACATGGTGGTGCTGCTGCACTGATGGCTGAGCTTGATGAGTTACCTTGTCAGGGCTGGATGCTGGAATGCTCCAGGACACAATTCCTGTGTCACATCAGTGAGGCAGCCTTGGCTTTGAACCTCTGCAGTGTCCTGTCCTTCCCTGAGGCAAACCCAGAGCTCTTAATTTGTAGCAAGAAGCTTTTGCTTCATTTCTCACAGTCCCAGGCCTTGCCATATTGCCTTTTTAATCTGAGTTTTAAAAAGTCCCTCATTCCTGAAGGGTCACCTTGTAGGTTCCAAAAGCCAAGCTGACCATGTTCCATCCATGCTGGGGATGGAACTATTGGAACTGAACCAGTGACTTGATTTCTTTCCCACTCTTTCATTGTCATTATGATCCATCCATCTTTGTCATGGCAGTGACTGCTCTGGGGGGTCCTCATGGACATCAGAGTAGCTGCTCACTCCTTGTGGTGCTGAGTAAAACAAGAGAAGACAAGTCATGGGAGGGGTGTATTTGTGCCCACGTTTCCTTTCCTTGGATGAATCTTGTCCTGCTGACCTGACTGTTCCTTGTCCCTGCTCTGGGTTCCAGGGGGATGTTTTCAAAACCAGAGGTGGTGGCCAGGCTGTGCAGTTCACAGACATCGAGACTCTGAAGCAGGAATCTCCCACTGGGTGAGCTGTGCCTTTCCTTTCGTGTTCTGGGCTTGTGGAACTCCAGGAGTGCAGCTGGAACAGCTTCTGGTCCAAACTATCCCATGGGAAGTTGTTGCCTCAGGCTTGAAATCATACAAACATAACTTGGAGAGGGTTCTGGCTGCTGAAAGTGCTTTTAGGGCTGGTTTGCTACTGGGGGCAAAGATTTATTGAGAAAGTCTGAAGTGTGTTCTGTGCACGAGGATCTGCTGGGTCACGGGGTGTTTGTGCTCTTCCCACATGTGCCTCTCCCAGGAGGAAGCGACGCTCGTCCCCCTCCCAGCCTGACCCCCTGGAGGATCCTGCAGACTCGGAATGGACTGATGTGGAAACCAGAGTGAGTTACGGAGGGAAAGGGGAACAGCTCTGATTATGCAATCTGAAATGGGCTGGGTTGGAAGGGACCTTGAAGCTCATCCAGTCCCCCATGGGCAGGGACACCTCCCTCTATCCCAGGTTACTCCAACCCTCATCCAGCCTTGCCTGGAACATTACAGGGCTGGGAAGTCCAAAACCTCTCTGGGCAACAATCTGGATGAGAATGTGGGGTAATGTGAGCTGGGGCTGGTGGGGAGCAGCAGAGGCTGACCCTGTGTGTGTTCCAGTGTTCTGTGGCAGTGGAGATGAGGGCAGGGTCAGCACTTGGACCTGGATATCAGCACCATGCTCAGCCCAAGTAAGTGCTCTGGGGGCTGCATTCCCTTTTCTGGGAACTCCTACAATTAGACAACTCTTTTCCCCCCTGACCTCAGTGCCCTTCCCACTTTAGGCTTGGATTCCTGACTGGAATAAGGTTAGGGATGGCAGTGAGACCTCACTGTATTCCTTCTCCTGTCCCTCAGCCTTTACCAGAGGCTGGTGTAGTAAAGAATACTCATTTTAGCCTTGCAGAAATTTAAATTTACCAAGGTTACAATTCAGTTTGGCCTGGAGAGAAGGGAACTGAGGTGGCCATTCCTGGTGGTGTTCCTGACCACAGCTGAAATTCCAGCTGTGTAATTGCTGAGGCACCCACTAAAGAGCCATGATGGGCTCTAATCCTGCTGGAGGAAACTTCCCTCTTTTCCAAATTATTAGGTAATAAAACAGCCCTGGGGAATTCAGACCGTTCTGGGATGAGGTGGGATCACTGGCAGTCACAGATATAAATACAGGATTCCCAAATCAGCCCAAATTTCCAGCAGAAAATCCAACTAATGCCACAGTTCTTGTGGCTGGTGCCACCCCCTGAGCCCCACACGTGCCCAGCAGTCCCTGAGTGAGGAGTGGGGCAGTTTGTTGGTGCAGGAGCTGCAGGGCAGGGGCAATGGGAGCTGTGGCCTCTTGCAGGTGGCGCTGGCAGTGCCGTGCGAGTCCCCTGCCCAGCTCAGGGACAGGAGCCCTGGCAGGACCTGCTGCCTGCAGCCTTGCTACAGCCTTGTAACGGTGTAGTAACCCCTCCAGTTTGCCTGGGGGTTGAGTTGGAGTTATTGTAACTTATTTAATAACTGAAATAAGACTTTGGTTCGTGTTCACACGAGAAGTAAAATACAGGGGGTTCTTAAGTTTTCTTGGGTTCAATGTTGCATTTCTTGGCACAGGAGGGATGTGAGGCTTTGGTGTGTAGCAAACAGGTGAACTGGGGGTTGGCTGCTCTTAAAGCTGCTGTGAGTGACCTCTGACAGTTGTTTGTGGCCCTTTCCCTCCCTGTTCTAGGCGAAGGAAGCCATGAATTGCTGCTGGCATCCCCCTGGATTCTCCCACGCCAATGGATTCCCTGCTGCCAGTGTTCCATGTCCCAGAACTGCTTTGCCCTCACTCCAGGCTGGTGTTTTTAGGGTGGCCTGTGCTAGGAAATGGTTACATGGGGGACACCTGTGATCCCAAAGAAGCTACGGATGGATGTGTTTATTTTCCATAGGTTAGGGCGGTTTTGCCTCTGAATTCAGACACCTTCTGTCTGCTATGTATGGAGCTGTATCTTCATAGACAAGTGCCACAGGGCTTCTGCCTTGCAGGTTTTCCAGCTTTTTCCAAAATCCATCCTCCCTGCTCACCCTCCCTCCCGTCAGGGCCTCTGAAGAGGCCCAAAGGCTGCTATTGATTTAGCTCCAGTACTGCACTTTAAGGGTGTTTCTAGGCCATTTCCTGTTTTATTGTAACCAACAACTGCTTGGGAATATGAATTTCTCCTTGAAAGAATGACCTCTGAGTATTTAATATGTAAATCAGCTCTTGAAACATTTCAGTCTTCATAGTAACAAAAACACTGATGTGAGTAGTGGGCACTTGACATCAGACCCACTTTGTTTTGTAGTGCCAGTCAGCAATTAAATGTTTTACATCTGTAGATGTGGGGGAAAGGGTGATTTCCTCACAGATATGTATGGTGAGAAGTCTCTGTGTGTGTCCCTGCAAACGTGTTGAATAAATCCTTTTATTCCATGGCTCTTACAAACCCTGCCCTTGTTACTCAGGGGAGTGCTGAGGGAGCACCACAGCCCCTTCCTGTGTCTTGTGCAGAGAGCTGGCAAGGGATGCCCTTTGTAGGATGGTTCTGGAGTTTAAATCATGGAATCTGCCTGGATCCTGAGATATGGTTTGGACAACTCCATCTTCAGGTCTGCAAACTGCTCTGGGGGGCAGTTGGTCCTGTTTGGGGTGTTTGCTTTGTTAAAGTGGTTCCAGCATAAGGAAAAGCTTTTCTTACTAAGTTTTGCAATCAAATCCCAGAATGGTTTGGGTTGGAAGGACCTTAATGCTTATCCCATTCCACTCCTGCCATGAGCAGGGACACCTCCCACCAGCCCAGGGTGCTCCAAGCCCTGTCCAACCTGGCCTTGGACATTCCCAGGGATGGGGCTGCCACAGCTGCTCTGCCCAACCTGTGCCAGGGCCTGCCCACCCTCCCAGCCAGGAATTCCTTCCCAGTATCCCATCTATCCCTGTCCTCTGGCACTGGGAAGCCATTCCCTGTGTCCTGTCCCTCCATCCCTTGTTCCAAGTCCCTCTCTAGCACCCCTGGAGCCCTTTTAGTCACTGGAAGGGGCTCAGGTCTCCCAGTGGGGTCTCCAAGGTGTTGGGAGAGCCAGTGGGACGGAGGGATGTCCCTGGCAGGGAAAGTAGGAACACTGGAGCTTCAAGGCCACCCCCCTGGCCACGAGGGCTGTGTGGAGATGCATTTGCTCCTCTTGCTCTGCCTGGCTCCTTCAGTTTTGAGTAAGGGAGAAAATAACTTGGAGAATACCTGAGTCCCATCAGGAATGCCCCAGGAAGCTGCTGAGGAAGGAGGACAAGGAGCCCCATATCCCCTGCCAAGCTGGGGACACCCTCCTTGGGAAGCCCCTTCTCCTGGGAACCCAAGGTCTAACGTGGAGCCTCCAGAGTCAAGTTCCAGCTGTAATTACAGCCAAGGAGTAATAGCCAGGTCGTCTGGTCTGTCCAATTAGTGTAATGAGGCTTCTATGCAAGAAGGATTTGAGTTACTAAGAAGCTTAAATAAATTTGGTCTTGGAATCACAGCTAGAAATGGGACTGACTGGGTGGTGAAATCCTCTTGCCCAGGTTTGCCCATCCCCTCCCTGGAGCTTCCCAGTGCTCTGCTCCTCTGAGTCTGTTCCCCTCCTTCCCCCCTTCCAGCTTCCCAGGGGCCCACCTGTCTCTTCTTCCAGGATAAAAGTCACTTGGAACTGAAGAGCCCTTAAAGGCTTTGTGACTGGGGCATAATCCCAAACTGCTCAGGATTTGGGAGGAGTGGTTAGGAATAAACCCTCTGTGCCCAGCTCAGCCTCCTTCTGCAGGAAGCAAAGTACCCATCCCCTGGATTCAGGAATTGGATAGATATCTGAGATGATCAAATTAATTTAAGCAAAATAATAAAAGGAATGCTGGGAGGAGCAGAGAGGGAGCAGGGGGAAATCTGAGGATGGAACCCTGCAGGCCAGGGCTCAGGGCAGCATTCCTGACTGCTGCCCCCAGAAATGAGCCTGGTTCCAGGCAGACCAGGCTGTTACTTCTGAGGATGTGGGAAGGGAGCAAGGCTGGTCCCTCTGGAGCCAGTGCCTGGCCAGCCCCAGCCTCGGGGACAGGGCTGGGCAGACACAGATCCGTGGGGAGCGTGTGGGGTGGGCACAGGGGGTGCAGGAGGGCGGCAGAGTGGGCACAGGGAGTGCCGGAGGGCGGCAGGGTGGGCACAGGGAGTGCAGGGTGGGCACAGGGGGTGCAGGAGGGCGGCA
>JAOXXN010000065.1:63537108-63550182 GCA_026770055.1 Myrmophylax atrothorax
CCTGCCATGGGCAGGGACGCCTTCCACTAGTCCAGGTTGCAGTCAGGGACATCTCTGGGAAACAGACAAACTGTATCAGTATTTTCATATCTGAAACAGTTTTCTGATGCAAAAAAGTCAAGGTGAATGGCATGAAAAAAAATAATAACTGGGGAACAACCATTTATTGTTTCTCTATGCTAAGGACAGGGGTCACTGAGCAAATAGTCTAACGTGGGTTTAAAGTAAAACCAGAGTTTAATTAGTAGAACTGCTCTTCCACATAATCCATAATTAAACACAGAGCTGAGAGCCATGGGAGGGGTTGAAAAATAAAAATATAAATACACTCCAAATAATTACACACACTCAGAACAAAAAGATCCACAAACTAATTGTGTTGTGCACAGCACAGAAGGTGAAATTGTGTCTCCACTAAAGCCTCTGTTAACATCCACTTTATGTTAATAAGGCTCAAATTAACACTTGCAAGGCAGTGCTGAGCACACAGGTGTCCACTAATGGAACAGGGCACACTGACTTTTGCTTTCTGATGTCTGTTGGTATTGGTATGTTTGGTATTAATTAATGAAGCTGTATTTCTGTTTATACACAACTTAAGGCAAGATTCCTTAGGAGTCCAGAAAATTGCTCTTTAAGCATCACTTCCATTCAGCTCTTTTCAGTCCCATTCCACCCAGGGAACTGTCCTTTACTCAGACCCAACCTATTGCCTTTCTAAAACCACCAAGAACAGAAGGAAAGGGACATGGTCACATATTCCTGTCCCCATGAATGGACACAAATGTGCAGCCAAACAGGAGTCGCACCATTTCCCTTTTTCTCTTTTTCCCAGTGTTCTCCCAGTGCCACAAACTCTCTCTTTGTTGTACTTCTTAGACAACAGGGGTTGTAACCAACACTTTTGGAGCCAGCACAAATAAACCCCAGACCAAAAGATTAGCAGAGAAGGGCCCTACTGGCAGAAGAGCTGAATCGCTGTGGGTGTTTTATCCCCTCTGAAGCCACGGATGGTTCATCTGCAAAAGCACAGTGGAAAATAATGAGCTCATTTGTTGGTTGTTTGTTTTTCCCTCTTGGCAGAGCAGCCAGAAACCAGAAAAAAACCCTTTATTCTTCATGGATGATCAAATGACTGATTGAGCCCTGAAAGCTTTGCTCTTGCAAAATGCTCCTCCTTCCTGGGGCCACGGTGCCCCCCTTTGCTGAGCAGTCCCTGTGCCCCAGGTGATGCTCTCACTGGTGAACAGACAGGGACAGCCCCCAGAGGAACAGTGCCTGGCAAGGATCAGTCCATGGAAGAGTTCATGGACCAAAGGGGAGGTTTCCAGAGCCATCCCCGTGATGAGATTCTGGGAGGGGAGCACTGACCACAGCAGCACCAGCACACCCTGGGTGGAAGTGCCCTCAGCCTTGGCCTCTCCCGCACACACCTGCCTTACCCTTCCCAGCTGCAGAGAGAGCCAGGCACAGACAGGAACACAGAATCACACAATTGTTACAGCCGGAAAAGACCTGTAAGATCATTGAGTCCAACCATCAACCCATCACCACCACCACATGCCCCTCCTCAAGTGCCACATCCAGTCATTTCTTGAACACTTCCAGGGGTGGGGACTCCACCACTGCCCTGGGCAGCCAAGGCTTGACAACCTTTTCTGTGAAAAGCCTTTCCCTAATGTCCAACCTCTACCCCCCCTGGAGCAACTTGAGGCCGTTTCCTCCTGTCCTGTCACTTGTTTCCTGGAGAAGATCCCAACACCCAACAGGCTCCACCCCCCTGTCAGGGGGTTGTAGGATGTGCAGGAGTTGGGAATGGCCATTCCACTGCAGAGGTGTCCATGAACAACAGGCATGAGCTGGAGTGGCCAGAAGTTATTAAAAAGTATGTAACAACTAAAATAGTCTCTGCCTATTTCTCAGATCAACAGCCAGGTTTACTTTCTTTCTTATTTTTTAAGGAAAAGTCTCCAGGTGGTCCTTAAGCCTGGCCCATATTTTCCCCCTCCCATTCCAGCAAAGCTGGGCTGGTACTGGAGTGGCATCTCAGGTGTGCTGGGTATGATCTGGGGCCCTGCAACAGCCCAGGTGTCTCCTCAGCATCCCCCAGAAAGGGTTGGGGAAGATAATGGGTGCCATTGAGGACTTCCCAACCAGCTACAGCCACAGATCCAGAGGAATGGGAAGGAGACGTAACACTGATGGGACATGGCAGGAGTGGAGAGGCACAACTCCAGGGGAAGACACCCCTGCTGAAGGTACAGGGAACTGGCCAAGAGAGGCAGGTAAAGAAAGAGCATCTTGATGAGAATGTTAGACTTAATTGTGTCAATAAAACATATCCTGGCTCTTGAAATCCATCCTATCCAAAGCCATATCCTGCAGGGTTTGGGTCTGACTTAAGGAATAACTGTTTGCTCTGTGTTTGGAGGGAGCTCATTAAAGCACTCTGAGTACCTGCATGCTGACTCCTCCCTCCTGCTTCCAGGCAGGTTTTTAACTAAGGTGCTTTTATCTTGCACGTCATACTTTATCTTTAAAATGCAAACTAACCAAGCTGTGCACACCTGAGAGTAACATTTGCTGGAGCTCCCTGAATGCAGCACTTGCCTTTGTATCCAGACTGTGGAGCTTCTAAAGTATCAAAAACTACCCTCAGCTCCTGGATATTTGTCTCATCTCAAGGAGGATGGGAGAGGCTGAAAAAGCAGTTGAAGAACCCTGATGAATTCTATCCTGAGACAGAATTTTACAGAGAACCAGAGGGTGTCCCTGCTGTGGGTTCACTCTCCATGTGAGTTTGGTTCCCCCGTGGAAAATCCCCCCAAAGCTGTTACAGCTCCCTGAGAGGGGCTGGAAGGAGGCTGATCACACTGGAGCTGCTGGTGCAAACCATTTCCTGGGAGAAGGACCCAAGAAGGAACTCCTGGGGAAAGGGCTGCACTGGGAACAGGGCAGGGACAGCAGAGCTTGGGAGAGCAAAAACTGGCTGGCATAGGCAGGTGTTGGTGGAGAAATGCCTGGAGAGGTCCAGCCTAGCCTGAAGGGATGGATGTATGGATAATTGGATGGATAATTGGATGGATGGATGCCTGGATCCATAACCAGGAGGGAGTGTTTGCTCTGAGCACCACAGTGAGCCAACCATTTCTGATTTGTTCCTGTGAGTTTACGAGCCCAGCAGGAGCATTAGTAGCCCAAACCAAAGCCTAGTAAAATAAATAGCCGAGGCAAAACTCTCCCCTGCTCCATTCCCTGATATTTTCCTGTTCCCATCCCAGCCTCCTGTTGCTCACCCATCTCCCCACATCAGCTCCAGAGGTGCCTGTCCCAGCCAGCAAAAAACCACCACTTTATTTCCAGCCAAACTGTCAGGAACAGGAACATGAGCCCCTCATGGCACCCTGTTCCACTGCAGCACCAGCACAACCTTCCAGGGCTGGCCCTGCCTTCATCCTGCCCTTATCCTTGAGGAAGCCCTGGCCTCTCTGTGGCAGCACATCCTGGGAACAGGCTGTGCCCCCCAGGGTGCTGCCATGAGTCCCAGGAGGCCCCAGGGCACGATTTTCCAGCGCTGAGCCATGGACAGTCTCCTCACACTACTAAGGAGGCCAAGGATAGAAATAGTTGACCTGTTAATCATCCTCTCAGCAGCCCAAGCACGGGAATGTTGGCAACAATTTCACTTCATTCCCTTGAGAAATAATCTGGGGTTTGTTAATTGTGTTTCTCCAGACAGTATTTGATCAGGAAATTGATAATGTTTAATGGACTGTGGCTTTAAAGCAAGGGATGTTTTATAAATATGATGATATCTTAAAGAGAAGAAGGATTTACACATTTCCTATGGTTATTCGTAAAATCACAGAACCAGTAAGTCTGAAAAGACCTTTAAGATTTTCTAGTTCAACCACCACCATGTTCCCCACTAAACCATGTCCCAAAGTGCCACAGTCACCCAATTTTCAGATACTCCCAGGGATGATGACTCTGCCACTGCCCTGGACAGCCCGTGCCAGGGCTTCACAACCCTTTCTGTGAAATAAAAATTCCCTAATATCCAATCTAAACCTCTCCTGGTTCAACTTGAGGCTGTTTCCTCTTGTCCTGTCCCTCGTTACTTGGGAGACCACAGGGAAAGATCCAGCGTGGCTGAGCCTGGGCAGACCTGGTGGGATGGGATGGGATGGGATGGGATGGGCTTTGAGTGAGGATCACTGTGGGAGCCTGACTGTGCAGAGCCCTGAGAATCCCCTGCCCAGCACTCCATGCTTCAGGGAGGGGATCCCAGTGAGGGGGTCCCAGTGAGGGGATGCCAGTAAGGGGACCCCAGCAACGACATGCCCTGCACAGGGCCCGGTCCAGCCTCTGAAAGCAAATAAATTCCCAATGCCCAGCAATGCCAAACATATGGGTTTTAATAATGACCAGAGGTGAGGAAAGGGGGTTTTACCATGCAGACAGTGGCCATGGAGCAGTGAAATGGGAAGGTGGTGGTTCTTTCTGCCCCTCCACAGCCACATCTCCAAGCTCCAGGGGCACCTTCCTGCTCCGGCACTGGCAGGGGATCAGTGTTCACCCCTCACCCTCAGCCACACTAATTAATTCTTTGCACTGAGTAAATAATTCGGGGGATTTTATTCAATGCTCTGGAGAGTAATTTTTAATTTTCCATTCTAAGCTACTGTAGAAACCTTTGCCTCAGATTGGATAAAAGAGATGAATTTTGAATCCCTGTGACGCCATCCATCTCCTGCTGGGGGAGGTGACCCCAGTGCTCGTTTATAACCAACTACAGTGACACTTCCATAGAATCCAGAGCGAGCAGAGACACTGAAAATAATCCATTCTGAAATAATTGTGTTCTGCTGACTAAGAACCCCCAATTTTCAATTTGTCTTCTCATTTGCTATTCTGAATCTGCCAGCAATTAGTTTTCTGTGCGTGTGGAGCGTGAGCAGGACAGGGGAGGGGGAGGGATGTGCTGCATCCTCCTGACAGGAGCATTCCAAAAACCTGAGGAGCCTGTGAGCACAGAGCTGGGATCTCCTCTGCACACAACAATGTGGAGAGCTGCAAATGGGAACCAGATGGACATAAATATTTCTGTAGTTTTCAAACAGGCAGCGTTATCTCTGCTCTGCTGAGGCAGAGGGGTGGCCTCTCATCCTGCCTTACAGCTGTGCCCTGCACTTCATTGGAGGTAGTAAGTGAAACAAAAGGGGCCCCAGAATAGGCTTAATATAGAAGCAGGATATTAAGGAATGAGCAGCTCTAAAAATACCTCTGTGCTCCTCTCGCTGCTCCCAGTGAGGAAACTCCGGTGGCAGCAGCTCAGGGAGCTCCGTGGGCAGGGCCTGAGGCAGCAACACCTGCAGGGGCTAATTCCTTGCAATCAAACATTTGGGGATCTGTTCTCATGGAAGTTCACATCCACTAGCAAGGAAATGCAGCTTAACTGCTTGGAAGTGTCCCAGGCCAGGTTGGATGGGGGTTGGAGCAGCCTGGGCTGGTGGGAGGTGTCCCTGCCATGGCAGGGGTGGCACTGGGTGGTGCCTGAGGTCCCTTCCAACACAAACCATTTGGGATTCTGTGTTGCAGAAGCCCCAGCAGTGCAGGAAGGGGAAGCTGGTTTCAGAGCTGGGGGGCTGGGACATGGGGGCCTCACATGTCTGGCTCCAGAGGACAAAAAAACAACTAAGCAAACAAAAAAAAAACCAAAATGTAAAGTTTTCCATTAGATCTGGCATCCTTATAGTGCTTTGTTATGCAAAAAGAACCAAACCCAACCCCCAAAAGTCACACGAATTTGCAAGACAGAGAAAGGAAAAGGAGAGGCAAACACAAGTGTCTGTCCCTTTGCTCTGTGGAGGCTGCAAAGGATCAGAGATTGGATGGGTTTGACTGAACATTTGCCTGTGAGGTAATTTTCTCAGCACAGACACAGCAGGGAAGGAAGTTTGTTCCCATAAACCCGAGGGATTCTTCCATTCTGCCCCTGTTGCAGCTCAGCTGTGGGCACAGAGGGTTCAGCAACGCTGTGAGGAGTTTGAAAGATTAGTGTGGACATGTGCCCTGGTTTGTAATTATGGTGTGCTTCAGTTAAAGCACAATTCCCCAAACCCATCCCCTCAGCCCAAGGGCTGCAGCCCCCTGAGTGTCTGCTGAGCTCCAGCAGGTGCTGGAGGTGCTGCCATCGGGGTGGGGGCTTTGGGGATTCCTCCTCCAGAACACCCTCACCAGGTTTCTCTGGGGTAGCCTCTCGGAGCTAAACCCGTGGCTGCAGCTTCTTTCAAATTAATTGGCTTTTGCTTTGGTTTTTTCCCCCACCTTCAAAGATCAGAGCACATTCCAGGGCAGCAGCATGTCCACAATGTGACTGAGAGCCAACCAGCCTGGCCAGAGCCAGGGGTGCCTGTGGCACTCACAGCACTGGGCCACGGGGACCAGAAATGCTCCCTGGCACCTGGAAAAGCACCATCCGGTGGGCACGGGGGAGGCTGCAGACCCAGAACTGTGTCTTAATTAAAAACAGTCACAGCAGAGAAGTCTCAGGGCTCTGTTGTGGTTTTTTGTATCCTTGAAATGAATAAAAACCCCAGAAAGTTTTGGAGGTTCAGAATTCAGGAGTCAGGACAGAACATTAACAGAGGAAAAGCAAGGCATGGCAGGTGCATGTCCCTCAGCAACAAAAGGGGGATTCTGGGCTGCAGGGGAAGAGGGTGGGATGTCAGAGGGGCTGTGTGTGCCAGGACATCCCTCATGCAGGAGGGCTCAGCCACAGGGGCTCTGTGCCAGGACAGCCCTCGTGCAGGAGGGCTCAGCCACAGGGGCTCTGTGCCAGGACAGCCCTTGTGCAGGTTGTTTTGAGGTCAAGAAGCTCTGTGTGGCACTTGCCAATACAATGATGTAACAAGAAAATCCATCTTTTTTGCTCTTCTGCCAATTCTGAAGTTGTATGAAATTTTTGTACTATCAAAGTATGATTTTAATCATGAAAGTTGCAATTTGTAATTCTAATATTTACACAGAAAGATCTTTTTCTTCTGTCTCTCTCCATAAGGCAATATAGGAATCAAAGGGTGGGTTTCATTTCATGCAGCTTTGAAGTTGATCCTTTTGACATTTCACATTTCCATGTCACGCTTTTAATTATGAAAAAGAAGTTTCACTCATCATCATTTCATTTTTTGCACATTTCCTTCACTGCCTCTTCCTCACCTCCATCAGCAAACCCAGAGAAGAGATGGAAGCAGGGAGAGATGCTGAGGGAGCAACGGGACCTGCACGGGCTGGGACAGGCTGGGAACAGCCAGACAGCTTCTTCCCCTCTTTGGTGAATAACACACCAAAATCATAGAATTATAGTCATGAAATCACAGAACAGTTTGGGTTGTGAGAGACCTTAAAGCTCACCCAGTTCCACCCCCTGCCATGGGCAGGGACACCTTCCACTAGCCCAGGCTGCTCAAAATCCATGTTCCCCTGTGGGAAGGACACATGTCCTCTGGGAAGCTGGAAGGGTTTGTGCCAGAGGGTGAGTCCTGGGCAGCAGGGCTGGCTCAGGGGGTGCTCCTGCCCAGAGGATCCCATCCCCAGTCCCATGGAAGGGCAGCACCCACATCCCCTTCCTGGCTCTGACCACCCTCCACGGTGCTCTGAGCCTGGAGGTGTCTCACTAAATCTCCCAGCACCAGACAGAAGAGGTTCCTTTTTGGAACAAACTCCTGCATCCTCCCTCCCCCTCCACAGGAACAGTGTGACTGTGGGTTGGTTCTTTTTGTGCGGACAGAGGGAGAAGAGAGAGAAGAGGGTCTGCTTTTGAAGCTCAGCACAGCTGTACACACCAAATACAGTTTTCAGAAGCCAATACAAAACTGCCTTTTCTGCCTGAACAAATTTCTGGGAGTTTAAATAGTCTTTTATGCTCCATGGGCAGCTCCCACAACCTTCTTCTCTTCTTCCTTCCCTTTACAACCATTCCATAATACTGAGGAAAGTCAGAACTAAACCTTTAATTACTGTTTTTATCTCAGAGCAAACCTCAAAGCAAAGTGAGCTCTGGGGATCTGCACAGTCCAGCTGAAGATCCCTGGAGAGATTCTCCCAACCCACCAGACTCGGGGAACTTTGCCAGATATGGGCAAGGAAGATGCTTCACCCGGTGATTCTCCCACAGAGCCCCCATTAACACACCGACGAAAAGAGTCCATGGCTTCACTTCTTAATTTATTTATAAGGATATTTTCTAACCTGGGTTGTGGCTACAGCCAGCATAGCAAGACCCTGATGATGCACAGTCAGTTCAGGATCCTGGGAGATGGGTTCCTTCAGAACCAGGGAGCACCCAGGGATGTGAAGGCTGCAGAGGGAGGGAGAGAGCAGGGGAGGGGATGCAGGGGATGATGTTCCCTGGCTGTGACAGCCCTTCCTGCCTGTGCACAGCCTGGCTGTGGATGATGCTCCAGGGCAGCCCAGGATTGTGTAACTCCATGAATTAAACACTGTGGATGGACCTCCGACCTGGAAAGAGAGAATGTCCTCACCAGTGGTCCAGGGACTCCTGAGGGAGAGTCACCTCCATCAGCACATACTGGAACACCCTGGACAGATGTCCTGGGTCCCCTTCACTGATTCCCATCACCCTGCATTGATCCCAGCTCCCTCACTGATCCGCAGCTCTCCTCACTGATCCCCAGCTCCCCTCACTGATCCACAGCTCCCCACTCCAATCCCAGCTCCCCACTCCGATCCCAGGTCCCACTCCAATCCCAGGACCCACTCCAATCCCAGCTCCCCACTCCAATTCCAGATCCATCCCAGCTCCCATCACTGATCCCCAGCTCCCCACTCCAATCCCAGGTCCCCACTCCAATCCCAGGTCCCCACTCCAATCCCAGCTCCCCACTGCAATCCCAGATCCATCCCAGCTCCCCTCACTGATCCCTGGCTGCACAAAGCCCCTGGAGAAGAGGAGAACAGGGTGTGGTGTCCTGGCCAGCTCGAGGTGAGCTCACCCTGCCTTGGGACAGCCATGGGGCTCCTGCCACTGCAGCCAAGGACCATTAACCGCTGCCCTGCCAAGATTTTAACTGTTTCACTGCTCAAACCTGCTGGATCCTGCCCAGCCCTGTGGGTGCTTTCCAGGCGTTCCCTGCCCAGCTGAAAGCAACATCATGGGCTTCAGGATGGAAAGTTCTCCTACACCTGAGATGAAAATCAAGCCTGAAAACTCACCTTGGGAGCACGATGTGGAGAGGGCAGTGGTTTGCCTGGAAGTCATGACACCTGGCAAACACTTTGTATTTAAATTGTGTTTGCCCATTAAAGAGGGAGGGTCATCTAAATAAAGAAATAAATAACAAATTCCAGGTGTCCCCAGTCCAGAGGGAGTTCATGTGATAAAATATGCAAAGGATCAGAGTGTTGTACCTTCTCTTGCACTGAGTTCATGTTTTCCAACACATCAGTGAGGGCAGATGTAACCCCTGCCTGCTGGAGGTCACTGTTCCCAAACCCGATCCCTGTGCTCTCTCGAGATTAAAGCTGTGTGAGAAATCAGGAAGTTGTGGATAAACTGCTGCCATTAATCCTTATTTATAAAACATACAATAATCATTTTGGATTCCTCTGGAAGGGCAGTGATGGAAGTTGTGACTGAGTTTGGAGGTTTAAAGTTACAGAAAACTAAAACTATCCCCAGTGGAGCCTGTTGACTCCCTGTTCTCTGAGGACACGAAGGGCAGGGATGCACCTGCGGGAGCTGTCAGGGATGTGATGCAGATACCAGCACACACTCACTGACTCATCCTGCCCAGGGCACAGAAGAGCAGCAGCAACATTGGGCTGTCTGCTTGGGAAACAAAGAAAAAAGTATGTCTGTAAAAACAAGCCAGCAAACTCCAAACAAACTGTCCTGATTGCACAGATCCACGTTTGTCTTCTGTGGTCTTACAGGAACGGGTCATCTCGTGGCACACGTTGATGGCACTGGAAGAGAGTGTGGATTTAGGGCAGGGGAAGGGGACAGGCTTGGCCATAGCACTTGGGGAAAGCTTCATGTCCTGGACAGCAGTTTGGGTCTGGGAATGGCTCTGCTTCCTTTCTGGAGGGCAGCTGGCAGGGATGGGCAGTGGGGACAAGGGCTGGGAGTGCCTGGAGCTCCCAAAAGAAGAGCTGTCTGAATAACCAGAGGAAGCTGAGCAGAAGATCCTGTGGGCACAGGAGGAACTGGCAGGTCTCCCTTCAACCCCCCATTATCTTCACTGCTTTAGCCCTTTGTTTAATACAAAAGAAGATCCTCATGAGATAAACTGGGATCTGGGAGCCACCTTTTTCCCCTGTGTGGCCTGGGAGTTTCCATCCTGTAGCTGCAGCTTGGTTTGGTTTGGCTTAGTTCCCTCAGTTCAGGTAAAGCCTCTCAGAAATGTCCTGGAGCTGCCAGAAGGTCTGGACATTGCCCTGGGGTCTGTTGGGGCCTGGAGAGGATTTGGACACGTCTGGAACTGACCTTCTGCTTTAATTCCTTGTTGGCATGTGCCAACCCCACCCCACTCTACAGAGCCAGGCACACCCAGCACACGGCATCAGACATGGATGTTGCTCCAAACCCTCATTCCTTTCACTTCCCAAAAAAGTAGCTCAGGTGAATGAGGCGTTTCACGTCCTCCATGTGCACCAAGGAGCCTGTGAGCCCCTGTGAGCACTGCTGGCAGCTCTGGCACCACAGTCCCCACCACACATCTGCTCTGTGACTCCAGGAGGGATCGACAGGGAACTGAAACCTTTCTGAGAACAGGCCTGGCACCAGACAAGGGATGCAGCAGGAGTTCCCTCGGGATGGATGGCACAGAGGGCACAGAGCCTGCTGCTGTCTTCTGCCACATCCATCCCTGCAGCAGCCTGGGGGAAGCTGTCCCTGCCCTGGAGATGGAAACTGGGGTTGATTTGAGACCTGAGGGGATCAGAGCTTTTACTTTGACACTCGTTCCCCTCCAGCATCACCTCCCTACAGGAGGGCTGTGGGGGACAGAATTCCCTGCCAGCTCTGGCTGTGTCACTGCCACTGGCTCCGGGCATTCCAGCTCTCCCCTCCAGGCAGGACTTGCACCTTCCTCTCCTGGCCTCTTTGTCCCCCACAGACCTCATCCCTGCACCAGGAAGGCTTCCCCTGTCAGTGATGCCTCTTTCCAGCCCTCCCAGCTCCCTGTTCCTGGCCAAAGAGCAGCAGCTCAGTGAGGGATCAGCCCTCCAGCTGCTGCTCCTCTCTCCCAGCTCCTGACCATCTGCAGCATTTGGGGTAATGCAGTGCTTCCACAGGGCACCGCTGGTGGGATGTGCAGTCTGGGAAGGGAGGAGGTCCAAAATGGGATCAGGAGCATCCCCACATGGCTCCCACCACTCCCACTTCTGCAGAGGAAAACTGAGAGGCACATTCACTTCCTCCGTCCCTCTGGCACATCCTGCCAGCACAGGTGGCCCTGCTGGGCTTGTCATCATGTCATCACCATCAAAAGTGAGCTGGACATTCCTCAGTAAGAGACAAATGTTAATGCAACAGGAGAAGAGATTCAATTATGTACAACAGCTCCGACCCCTCCTGCTCTGCATCAGAAACACGGAATAACAGGTCGGGGAATAACCCTGCATATAAAAGAGAAGAATTTCCATCATTATAAATTCATGAGATTTCATAGGAAACATTACTTGTTTGTTTATGCAGAACTGCAATATTGACCTGATTACAGGAATACCAGGAACCCTCAGAGGAAGCCACAGGGCAGAGGGATCCCAGGCAGAGGCGCGAGGGAAGATTAATACCATCGCTCACCAGATGTGACAACAGCTACCCTTGGAACATGAAGATATCTGAAAGTTAATGAAGAGATGGGAGTGAGATAATAAAGATAAACACGTCTTTTTGGGTTAGGCTGCCCCACTGCAACCTCCTGCCTCCTGCTAACAGGTTCTTCAAAGCCACGCTGATGACAGCCCTGCGAAGGGAGATAATTCATCTCAAAACTGAAGTGAGGAGCCGCAGGACGTGGCACCAACAGACGAATCGCAGTGTCCTTGCCAAGGAGGCAAACAACCTTATTAAGGGAGAAAGGGGAAGAGACAGCTGTACTAACAAGGAGAAGGGAGTTCTGGGAATGCAATTGCAGCAAGGGATTTGTGTCAGGGTCTGTGTTGCCAGGCTGGAGGAGCTGGCGCTGTCGCAGTGGGAACATCAGGACAGGAATGGCACCATCCCCGGTCCCTGGGATGTATGTGTCAAGTTTTTTAGTCCTCAAGGCATTCTAGGAGTGCACTCAGAGGTCAGAGCGGCACAGCAGCATGTTCTGGCCAAGCACTGCAGCATGAAGCTGTCACTACTCAGGAGTCACTCGATGCCCCTGCCCACAGTGCCACCCTCCTGCCCTGCCACCACCTGTGGCACCTCCAGCACCTCTGCTACCCCCATCACTCCCACACCTGAGAATGGCTCTGGAACATCCTCCCCTTTTATGCCCAGTGAGGACTGGTGTGGTGCAGGTTTTGGGGAGCAGGTGGAAAGACAGGTCCCTTCTCTCCAGCACAGGGCACAAACACAGCTGCACAGGCAGGAAAGGGAGGGGCCTCCAAGGCATGGTTGAAAGGGCTGAAGCTTTCTGAGACAAAATAATCAGTGTGGGGATGGCAGCTTACCTGAAACCATGGACATGGTCCAGAGGAAGAAGTGGATGGGGAGGTTGTACATGGGGGGGTGTGTACAGGTACCCAATGGGGACACCTGTGTGTGTGTGTGTGTGTGTCTGTGTGTGTGTGTGTGTGTGTGTGTCTGTGTGTGTCTGTGTGTGTCTGTGTCTGTGAATCTGTGTCTCTGTGTCTGTGTCTGTGTCTGTCTGTGTCTGTATGTGTCTGTGTGTCTGTGTGTGTGTGTGTGTCTGTGTGTCTGTGTGTGTGTCTGTGTCTGTGTGTGTCTGTGTCTGTGTGTCTGTGTGTCTGTGTGTGTGTCTGTGTCTGTGTGTGTCTGTGTCTGTGTGTGTGTGTCTGTGTGTGTCTGTGTGTCTGTGTGTGTCTGTGTGTGTCTGT
>JAOXXN010000065.1:63578823-63590320 GCA_026770055.1 Myrmophylax atrothorax
TGGACAGGGCTTGGAGCAGCCTGGGCTGGTGGGAGGTGTCCCTGCCCATGGCAGGGGTGGCACTGGGGGGGCTTTAAGGTCCCTCCCAACCCAAACCAGCCCAGATCATGGGGGCCAGGAGAACCCAGAGTGACCCACCCCTGGCACCCCCTCAGACAGTGGGCACGTGCCAGCCTGTGACTGTGGCACTGGCACAAAGCAGAGGGGGTGGCCTGGCCAGTGGGGCCTGAAGGGCAGTGTTGAAGCACCAATAACACAGCAGTCCCTCCAAACGGGGGCTCCTGCTCTGTAAGCACCAACTCTACCTGATGGTCCAGGAGCTTTAGCAGCTGAGGGGACCACCCAAGTGCTGCTCTGCAGCTGGACTTCTCCAGAACTTCCCACAGGGATAAGGGAGTCCTTTGCACTGAAGTACCCCAGAAATATTTGCCACAAACAGGAAAGCTCCAGTGTGATGTAGCCATGCCCTTGGGCAGCAAGTGCTGCCTCAGGAGGGAGCTGTGAGAGCCCCAAGACAAGGAGACTTTTCAACCTAAGAGCAAAATAAAAAGTTGCAATGCTGGGGAAAAAAAAAAAAAAAGAAGTAAAAATAGAAGCTGAAACGTGACATCCTGCAGTACAAGAAGGTGTTGTAAGTGATTCCCCAGAGGCTGCACATTAGTACAACAATATTTCTTTAATGAGCAGCCACTGTGACAAACTCATTGCAGGTTCTGCAGTGAGAATTGTGCATCTGCATTTCCTCACAGTATGTAGATGTGTGAGGGTAAAGGGCAGAGATTGCAAAGCTGAGAGATATGTGGGAATGCCAACCTTTGCCACGCTGCTGCCATGTGCAGGAATGTCACAGTGCCAGGGAAAGAGCAGGACAGTAGCTGAGTTAGACACACAGAAATGAAATGCAAGAGCTGTCCTGCCAGGCTGCAGGACCTCTCCCCATCTGTCTTCCAAGTTAATGATTCAGAAGAGACCCACGAAGGTCAAGGACTCTCTCAAATGTTTCCTCTCTGCTTGAATCTCGAAGGAAGGAGAGGGAAAGGTAATTGGGATGACTCCATGTGTGGCAGGATCATCTGCTCTGCTGGGAATCCAGTACCAAGGGATCTGCAGGTCTGTCTGCAGCTGTGAAACACCATGCAGGGCTCAGAGCTGGTGAGAACACCCCACGCTTGGACATCTGCTCTGAGCAAGGCTGAGCCCTGCTGTGGTACAAGGCAGGACTGGAAAACAGAGTGGGAGGGATTGGAGCCACACCTTGGAGCTGCCTCTGTGGGCTGGTGCACAGGAGCCTGCTCTGTGTTCAGGCAGGGGGAGATGTCAGGGTGTCTTGGCTACTCACAGCACTAGGGAGGGTCACAAGTCAGGAGAACGTGGGGACAGTTCTTTGTCATCTCTTTTCTCAGCCACAACCTCCGTAATAAGAGCAGAGGGGGGGCCAGGGTGAGCCTCATGAGTGTGGCTCCTTGTGGACAGAGGATTCCACCTGGATACAATCCTGTGCCATGTGCTCTGGGATGACCCTTCTTGAGCAGGGAGGTCAGACCAGGTGACCCACTGTGGGCCCTTCCCACCTGTCCCATTCTGTGGTTCTGTGGTCCTGCCAGGCTGGCAGAGCCCTGCAAGGTCACAGGAATGCCAGCATCCCCTGGGAAATGGTGAGGGGGAGAGGCATGTCCTGTGTTACATCTGGAGGTCACACGGGAAGGGCAATCCGCTGTTCAAGAAGACCCTGAACCCCCTGTGGTGCCAGCTCAACCTGCCCTCCCAGCCACACATCTGGAAATAAAGGCTAATTCTCCATATGAAAATGACAGAGCAAATGTGATGCCTCTTCTGTTCTGTGAAGAGGACGTGGGGTCTGAGCAAACAAGTGTGGATGAGCTCGAGGTGTTTGCAATTGTGGTTTAAGGCTCTAGAAACAAAATGTTACACCAAGGTCAAGTGTTTGGGATTACCAGCTCTGCACTTCTAACTCCAACAATCTTCCAGCAAGGTGAAACTTTGACTGACTTTGTTACAGCAATTGTTTCCAAGTAAATCCTGTTTCCTGATTTTCTAGGCAGGCAGAAATAGAAACAATTGGAAATAATTACCAAGTAATCTTTTTCCTACATGGTGATTTTCTCATTCTCTGGAGTCTGAAATTGGCTGTGGAAGAGACTTGGAGTCTTTGAGGTTTTACTCGTGGGATTGGGCTGTGTTTCCGTGGAACTGAATAGGATAATTCCTAAGGGTATCACCAAAACCAGCCCTGCTCCAGGAACAAAGGAAGATTCCTCCCCTGCACGAGGCCAGAGGACAGAACGACCCAAGCACTGACATATAATAGCACAAATGGTCTGGAACTCCCCAACCAGCAAATTATTGCAGCAGCACTTCCAGAACCTGCCTCAGCATTTTGTTCCCTACCTCCCTAAAAAGAAGAATCGTGGGAAGGGTTTTAGCAGCCCAGGAAAAAAAAATAAAAGGCAAATGGATAAACAAATAAAAACCCAACATAGGGTAGAAATTAAGTGAAGCAGAAATGTGAATTTACAGAGACAAGGAATTCAGGCCCCAGCCTACCAATGATCCCAACCAATGACCAAAGGGCTGGAGGACCCTTTCAAATAATGGAAGAAGAAAAGTAAGCATGATATTAAAGCAAATACCTTGGCACTGAGGAACAGATGGTGCCCCTGACCCCACCTTGGGAGGGACTGTGGTGCTCCACAGGGCTCTGACAAGGCTCAGGTTTGCTGGGGGCTCAGCTGGGGCAGGGCAGGGGATGTTCAGTGGCTGCTGCCACAGTTTTTCTAGACCAAACCTGTATAATTCCTGGAGGTGCTCAGGGATGGTGACTCAGTGCCTGAATGGCTCCTTAGATGTTTCTTTTCCTGATGAGGAAATACAACAGCCTTAGGGGAATTAAATCCCTTGCTGTTGTGTAATCTACAAACATAATTGTGACCTGACCAGCAGAATGTCACAGCCTGAGGTATCACCAATATAGATCCAAGTGGATTTTCCATCCAAAAAACATCCCTGCAGTCTCTCACTGCCCTTCCCTGCCCTGTGGCAGCCCTGGTGGGATACACCTCCTCCTCCTCCCCAGTGTTCCCTCCAGGAATGCTCTGCTGCTGAATTACTCTGTGCAAGGGACAAGTGTTGTGCCATGGACCATGGCTGGGTTATTCTGAGGTCGCTGGTAACTGTTCTGACATGTAGGCACAGGAGTGTATTGAACACACAAAAGAACCTCAAATAGTGGTTTTGCATAGGGAGGGTGTAAAAAGGAGGGAAACAACAAAAAGGCCTTTGCTGAGCACAAACCTCTACCACTTATTTCCCATCTGTTCAACCAACCTCGTCCTATCAGGAACGATTAATGTTTAAGGGGCATGGAAAATAAAATGCCCATAATAAACAGGCAGTGCTGATAATTACCACTTAGTTTTGTGTTCTAGTGAAGTAATGGCACAGCACAATGCTGAGTATTAACACTCAGTCATAGTTATGGTGCTGAGCAGGGGCTTCACAGCTCCCTGCCCACTGACATGGCACCTGGCACAGCCACTGAGTGGGTGCCTCGAGCGAGTCAAGGACAGGGCACTCTCTGAGAAAGAAGCAGATTTAGTGCCTCATAATAAAATATTTATATTTTTATAATAATTCTGTCAGATTCCTTTAGCAAGAGGGTTCACAGAGGAGCAGAAACTGTTCCTGCAAGACAGGAGAGATGGGATCATCCCCAGCACACTCACACTCCTCATATTTAGTTGTTTGGGGGGTTTTTTATTTCTTTTTTTTAATTCACAGAAGTCACTTAGGGAACAAAAAGCATCATGGAAAATGAGAAAAACAGTTCTCATTATTACCAAATAGACTAGATTGGATGATTTCAGTTGGGAGGGACCAACAGAGATCACCTGGCCCAACTGTCTGGCCCCTCTGGAGCTGATCAAAAGTTAAAACATGCTCTGAAGGACATTGTTCAATACCACTGATACTTCCTTTTTGTATGACCCAGGTGCCAGCTCCGTTTGCCAGCACCAGACACACTCCCCAGGTGGCTCCTTGGACCCACAGGCAGGAGTGCTGGGGAGGCTGGAAGGAATAAAGTGGTTCCTGAAACAGGTCACTATAAAACTCAAACAATAAGAAAAGAAGTACAGAAGACACAAACCTTGGCAACAAGCTCTGATAACACATCCAGTATTAAAACTAAAATCTCTTTCCCTTGCTCCTCCTGTTTGCCAGTGACAACACCACCACTGTTTCACCTTTGGTCCCAAGAAGTCTTCTTATCTGGGTGAGGTTATTTGCTGTGATTGGCCTTTATGTCTCCAAGGAAGGCTTTTTCCCTTTAAAGCAATTTTAAAAATAATAAAAGTACAGGAAACAGCCCCAAAGTGACCTCTGGCCTCTGCTCAATTCCCATGCAAACCCACCCCCCTGTGAAGAGCAGGGAGTTGGGATCCCACCCTGCCGTGGGTGAGGCCCCAGGAGTCCCCTTGCAATAGTATTTCCCATTTCCCCCTTTCCTTCCTCCTTTCCTCCTTTCCAAAGGGCAGGAAGAAATTAAACATCACTTCAAACCCTCCTGGTATGTTCAGCCTTATTTCTTCCCCAATTCTCAAGCAACAGCTTGGCTTTCCACTCCTGACAGTGCTGCTTGAGAGTCTCAGACCAACTGTAAAGGAATGCCCATGGCTTTAGTGAACCACTCACATTAAACATCTCAAAAGGAGCTGAGCAGTATCTTGAGTGAGATGGACACAGCTCCAGTGAGAGGCACTTTGCACAGGATCTCATGAAAGTAGCTCTCTGTTTTCTTTAAAATGTTTCCACGGGAGTTGCTATAAACTGTCACCTCACCCTGAACCCAAGGAGGGAAACTTCACTGCTGAGAAATAAACACAACAGTTAAATATGGTTCATGTGCAGCCAAGGAAACATCCACCCTGGCTCTTAAAAGAGAGAGAGAGAAGCTTTCCTGCGTGAGGAAATCCTCCTCATTAACTGATCTGCAGAGAGCAGCTTTTTAACCAGAGCTGGGGACAATCAAAGCAGGATGAGCAATGGCAGTGGCTCCAACCAGGGCTCACAGGAGCAGAACAAAGGCAGTGACCTGGAACACCACACCACAGAAATGAAACTCGTATTTCCAAAGCCATGGCTCCAGAAGCCACTTAAGAGCAGTTGTTTCACAGCATTTTGATGCCTTCATTGAGCACTGTAAAGATCCCCACTTGAACTGTGCCCTCCAGAGCATCACTGGGTAACCATCAGCCCCACCAGTGTCTGGGCCTTGGAGGATGGGACATGCTGGGACACCCTTGGGGTGGGCAAGGGCTGGGTCTGGGGGACATGGGGCCCTGTCCTTCTGTCCCTCCTGCTCACAGAGCCCTTGGGCTGAGCTGGTGACACAGACCTTCTCCCTCCAAGAAACCAAAATAATGGCTCCTGGGTCCCAGCTGGTTGAAGCATTGCCTGTTGCCTTCTCCCCTCACAGAAATCACAGAATCACACAATGATTTAGGTTGGAAAAACCCTCTGAGACCATCGAGTCCAACCATCCCCAGCATTGTCAAGCACCACTGACCCCTGTCCCCACGTGTTGCATCCACGCAGCTTTTAAATCCCTCCAGCGATGGAGAATCCACCATTTCCCTGGGTAGCTGTGCCAGGGCTGGACAACCCTTTCCATGAAGGAATTGTTCCCAATATCCACCTGCCCCTGCCCTGGCCCAGCCTGAGGCCGTGCCCTCTGCTCCTGTCCCTGTGCCCTGGGGCACAGCCCGACCCCCTGTCCCGGCTCCCCCTCCTGGCAGGGATTGCAGAGCCAGAAGGTGCCCCCTGAGCCTTCTTTGCTCCAGCTGAGCCCCCCCAGCTCCCTCAGCCCCTCCTGCTGCTCCAGCCCCTGCCCAGCTCTGCTCCCTGCCCTGGGCACCCTCCAGCCCCTGTGTCTTTCCTGTCATGAGGGCCCCAGAAGTGACCCCAGGATCTGAGGTGGTGGCAGGGCTGTGGCACAAGGGGGTCTCCTCCCCTTGTGCTCCCCACCCCAAGCTCTGCTGTCCTCGCTGCTCTCACTACAGCAAACCCCACATATCTCTGAATTTAAAACTAGTATTTCTTTCTCTTCATAACAGGTTTCAGAGATGAGTCGGTCTGTGCAACCTCTGAAAAATACTGATCAGCCAGAATATCCTTCCACACCTGAGAAGAAAACATAATGAAGTTACAGATGATATCACACAGCTGCAATGACCTCTCAAGGATGGGTCATTTATTCCATCTACAATGAACTTTAAGGAATATTTTAGGCTGCTCAACATTTCAGCTTTTCCTCTAAGAAAGAAGAAAACACTCTGCTTTTCCTACCACTGTCCTCTTTTAAATCCTGAGGACTATCTGAGTGTGCTATTTCAGACATACTCAAATATACAATAATCCCATCATTCACAGCAAGTAGTCCTTGCCTAAAATGGAAGGATATTAATCCTTGGTGCTGTATTTAAGTTGCAGGCATTGGCTCAGGTGAGGGCCCTTTGTGGAGGGAACTACAACAATATATTTCACTTTCTGCACTCACATCTCCTCAGAGCCTGGACTGGCACCTCTGCCCTCCTCAGCTCAGCCAGGGAAGGTGATGGCCTCAGCACTTCTGACACTGCACTGGGCTCCTTCATCCCAAACTGTCCACTGGCTCAGCAAAACAGGTAATGAGTGTCATTCTCCATTTCTTCTGGGATCAAAAGAAAATGAGATTGAGCCTGAGTTATTGTCTCCAGAGTCTGCTCAGGACACGCTTAAAGAGCCCAGCAGGGCATGTGGAGCCCACACTTTGTCATGTTCATAAACTCAGCTTTCACTTTCCCAACCTATCAATCTTTCATCTGCCTCAAGTGCTAAATTAATCCTATTTAAGAATGTCAATTAAACCGGTCGATTTTTGATGGTATTAGAAAGTACTTGATATCTTTGCTGCCCTTTAATTTTATGAAATAGGAGAGAATAATCCTGTAGAAATAAAGCCCCTCCAGACACAAGATTGGCTGTAAAATATTCATTTCTAATGACATTATGTTGAAACAAAATCTTTTTTCTCTTTTTGTAAACAGACAGAAGATTATATTTGCACTGCTCATGAAAGGATGTATTAATGCAAAAAGTGAACCTATGAAGACAAAGACAATTGGCAGTTTTTAAGGAGTCAGCCTTGGTGAAAAATTCAGAAAACACCTTAGCAGAAACTTACTTTCCTAATTAAGCACCAAGATTTTACCCTCTTCTTCCTCTTGTATTTTAAGGAAGGGAGAGAACGGATTTAGTGTGTCTTCTGCTGATGTGGACTGGAACAGTCCCAGTTAAGTCAATGAGCTGTGTCCCAGCTGACATCAGTGCTGGGACTCTGCTGGAGGCAGGGCTGGGTCCCCAATGCTGCCAGTGAGGGGACACATGGGGTGTCCCCACTGACCCCCTGAGCCTCTCCAGCACCCATGGACACCCCTGGGCTTCTGCCAAGGCTCACCTATGGATCACACAAGAACTCCCAAGGCACCCCAGGGCCACAGTCCCGCTGTCCACTTCTCCTTTTCAATCCCCCCCATCCCCTGGAGTAGCCAAGAGGCTCTGGCTCCGTGGGGACACGGGGCACAGTGTGACAGGCTCCAGGAGTGCAAGGGGAGGAGTGGGGAGTGGTGGATGTCACATCTCCTCACACCCAGCCTGGGGCACCTCGCCTTGAGCTTTGTCCACGGGAACTCACCAAGGTGTGGAACGTCCTTCCTACCTGCTGGAAGCCAGGACTGTCCCACTGCTGGCACCAGCCCTCTCTTTATCTTCCTTGGGGCACCATCAGACCTGAAATCTGGGATTTTACTTCTTCGTTCAAGAAGCCCTGGCTGTTTCAGACAAGGCTGACCACTGAGGAACACCTGCACTCAAACACACCATCCCTGGGGGTGCATCAGAGCCCATTCCAACAGTGGGGTACAAGCTGTCCCCTCAGGACCTGTGCCCACCCCAGCACTGTCCCCAAGCCCTGGGCAGACTGAGCTGGGCAGTGAGGATTGGGGACCCCAAACTCCTCTCCACCCTGTCCCCAGGCAGTGACAGGCACCCGTGCTGTGGCACCCAGGGCCGAGCAGGGGCTCAGAGGAAGCAATTTCAGCAGCTGCCAATTGAGTGACAAGGAGAGGGGTAGGGCAGTGGCAGCTGGAGAGTGAGAGCAGGAGCAGCTGGAGACTGAGAGCGGGAGCACAGGGACAGGCAAAACAGCAGCTCCATTTTCCATGGCTGTGTAACACAGAGGTGTTCAGGGCTGTTACCCTGCCTTGGGGAGCTGCTCTGCCCAGGACTGACCTCCACAGCTCATCTTAAATATGTGCTTCATCAAATCTCATTAAACAGCAGCACAGTGGCCACTGGCCTCACACCTCCTGCTCCCCACAGAGACTGAGTAGTGCTAAACAAGTCTGTAGGCACCTCCATGTGTTTGCTGTGGTTATATATCCACTGATAACATCATCAAAGCCATTTCGGGGTGTGTTTAATGTGAAACTGCACAAGATCAACAGAAAGGGCCTCTGTGCATCGGTGTCTGAGGCCACCACTGCTCAGAGTGGCTTCCTGAGGGCAGCACTGAGGGAACTGCCCCTCATGGGCCAGGCACTCATAGCCAGGTAATAAATCCTGCTGTGGTTTTCATCCTTTCTCTTTTCCTTCTGAAATGCTCCCATACCAAGTATCTGTAACAGACAGGGATTTCTCTTCAGTGATCTCCGTGGGTAAGAGAGTTTTAACAACACATCAGGCTTAACATCAGTAGCAGAGAGAGGGAGTCACATTAATAAATCCATGGGCATTAAACCGAGGATTATTTTTTATCTGGATGAAATACTGATTTTTATTTTAAAATGTTCTTCAAAGGCAAAAGCAAAGCATGATGTCACCACTAATCCTGAGTCCTACAGGGACAGAAAGCAAAGAAACCAGGGGATGCAACGTATGGGAGCAAATACAGTGAGAGAACCCAGACGTGAAATGGCTCATTCTGAAGAGCAGCAACTGGAAATAAAGTCTGGATTCTAGTCAGAGATTTTCATGCTACTGCCCTGATTTTTGTAAATCCTCATGCTCTGCAGAGCATCAGGTCAGGAGCCTTTCTCCCTACGAGCCTGGTTTTCCCGTGGCTCCAGCAGTGCCAGACTTGGTCCAAACCCAGCAGCCTGCAGGGCAAAGCCTGACCCCAAGCAGTCTGGGCTCACTCCAGTCAGCCTGGGATGGAGGGGAGGGCTGGGCCAGAGACCCTGAGGGGCTCTGCTGACCTTAATTACTCCTCAGATTTGGTTGTTTGGGTTTTTTATTTCTTTTTTTAATTCATAGAAGTCCCTCAGGGAACAAAAAGCATCATGGAGAATGAGAACAGCAGTTCAGTACCTTATTACCAAGTAGACTAGACTAGACTAGACTATTTCAGTTGGGAGGGACCAACAGAGATCATCTGGCCCAACTGCCTGGCCCCTCTAGGGCTGACCTAAAGATAAAGCATGCTGTGAAGGACATTGTTCAATACCATTGATAATTCCTTTTTGTATGACCCAGGTGCCAGCTCAGTTTGCCAGCACCAGACACCCCCTCCAGGTGGCTCCTTGGACCCCCAGGCAGGAGTGCTGGGGACCCTGCCCAAGGACAAAGCACTGTGCCCTGTGACCCAGACCTGGGGGGTTTGTGCACAGATTGGACAGAGTGCCCAAGGGGTCTCTCTGAAGTTTCTCAAAATGCTTTGGTTCCTTTTTAAGTTATCAGAGTTTTGAAGTTACCATCAGTTTTGCCCCAAACTCACATCTATTTTTGTGCACTCAGGTTCCCTTCAGCTGGACCCCTCTGGGTGAGCCTCCTTCAGAGACATAGCCAGGATTCCAGGGTGTTCTTTGTTTCAAAGGAGAAACAACAAGCACAGGGCAGTGCCAGTGAGATGCCTGAGGTCACCCATCCCTGAGACACCCTGGGCTGCCTTGGGGCTCTGTTTGCACCAAGGCTCAACACCTGCCTCAGCACACTCAGCTGTTGGGTTGGGTTTTCTTTTTCTCTCTGTAATTTTTTTAAGATTTTGTTTAATAATAAGCCAGACTTTGCACTCTGGCAAGTACCACAGGACATCTTTGGGCAGGGAAAACTGCCCCCTGCATGATGCCCATGATGGCTGAGCCAAGAACTGGGATGGAACAGGATTCTGCAGAAGAACTAAACTTTTCCAGCAGTAGCTTTGCCAAGCAGGAAGAAAATTGTGTAAAGAGCTTATGAACCAAGAACACACCTGCATTCAACACAGTGTCTCTCTTCAACACAAAATACCTCCTTGGCTCCAAGATCTCTTTTCTGATTAAAGTTTTTGAAACTAGTAGACTCCTGTAATACATTTTGATGAAATCCCATTCTCCAGTGAAATTGTTATACTGGGTAACTTCCAGGCAACAGTAGCACAAAGAGTTTTAATCAGGATCAAGAGAATATAGAGTGTCTGCAAACCCAGCATTAAGCCTCCTATGACAGGCAGGCCCAAATTCATGGCTCACACGGAACAAACTTATTTTTGAGAGAAGAATTACAAAGATATAAAAACAGGAAAAAAAGTCTTGAGAGCCAGAACATAAGTGATTACCTTCATATTGCTCCATTCTCCAGCTGCCAGCAGGTAGCTGAGGCTTCTATTCACAAAGTACAGCCTGAAATCCATCCTGCCCAGGGTTAATAAAGCTACGACCCAGTGGTTTGGACTGGGCATCAGGCTCAGGGCGCACAACCAGGCTGAAATGGGGTGAGATAACCTGGGAATGATGGGAGCAGGGCTGTTTAAAATCCTAATTCTTGTGGGCAGAAATGGAGCTCGTTCACACTGTGTCATTAGGCTGGGGCTCATCTGGTGCCTGGCCCTCTCCTATCAGAGCAGTGCTACCCAAACCACTTCTAAATTTAGATTAAGGTTTAAACTGGGGACAGAAAGCTCAGAATCCCATAGCGGAAAGTGGACTGAAAGGCAAGGAAGCACTAGATCAAGAGTTCTGAAGGCCTGCAGAGAGTTAAAGTGCTTTATTGGCCTCCTAGAGAAAATGTATTTGGGGTTGAATTACCTCACTCTCTTCCGTGAGCCGGACCTTTATTTTTGTGCTATTCTGAGTCTCTCCAAGGGCAGGAACAGACATCCATGAGCCTCCTGAGGTGCTGCAAAAACATGAATTCCGAAAAATGGAGAATAGATGCAAAGCACTCAGGGAGAGGTGACCAAACTTCCGATTATCTCCTCTCCAAATAACTGTTAACTGGCTGATAAATGGATCCATGTGACTCTGACAGTGCTGACGAATGACTTGTGCCAGAAAACATGAAGATTGATGGATTGTTCAGCCTTAAACTAAACACAGAATGCTGATGTTAATTCACTGGCAGGGCTCACAACCTGGAGTCCATCAGCAACTGTAATTAAACACGTTGCTTCATGAATTTTACAAAT
>JAOXXN010000065.1:63596067-63613177 GCA_026770055.1 Myrmophylax atrothorax
AGCTGTGCCCTGGGCAGCTGCTGCCAATGGGCCATTGGTCCCAGTTGCTGGGCAATGGCCCAGAGGGTTTAGAATGCACAGCTTTGGTCACACCCACACAGGGACAAACTGGTCCCAGCTTGCTGAACTAGGATACTATTCCACCCTGAATCCCATCCAAAGCAGTAGAGATTTGCCAGGATAGGAGGATGGGTTGGCACTGAGGGAAGGATTAGTGGGGCAAAGAGGGTAAAATGCAGTGCCACAGCATCCACCTACCCCAAACGAGATCCACAGGGGACAAAAAGAGAAAGAGCCACTTTCTGCCCTCTTTTGCTGTTCCTAAATGTTCCAAGAGCATGCTAATGAGATTCCAGGAAGCAGACATCCCCAGAAAAAGGCACTCATTTGATCACCAGGCCTGGCTGCTAAGCCTGACCTTGGGAAAAATGAGGAATATTTTATTAATTGAGGCCTTCCACATTAAAAGAAATGCCCAGCTTTCCAGCAAAGGAAGACCTTTGAGCCTTCCATCTGCTTTTGTGAGCCTGCTGGGTGAGGTGCAGCAATTAAAAGCATTTTGAGGAGACGAAGGGTGTTTTAAACAACTGTGGGGAGCTTGGGAAGGTGGAATGGGGAAAAATGGGAGAGAAAAGTGAGCGAGTCTTCATTAGCAGCTGCTGCTCCCCCCAGGAGGGTAACCCAGCCCTTGGGATGGCAGTGCTGAGGAGGGAGGCTCCTTGCTGGAGAAGGCAGGCTCCTCTCTGGAGCATCAGGATACTCCTGAGGCAGTTGTTTTAGTAGCACTGAAAATGAGGTGTTGCAGTTAATGAACCAGCAAGACACTGGTGTAGGTCAAGGGAAGCTCAGCCCAGGGTGTCCAGAAGCTCCGAAGTGCTAATTGTAATCATTGTGACTAACTGCTTCCACAGGCAAAGCATCTCTGTGAATGTGTCCCTCCCTCTCCAGGCACCTTGTTCCCTCCTGCTTTGCACAGCTGCCACTTCCAGAGGGGTTTGGGCCCCTACAGCCCAGAGTTTCAGAGGAATGTGGGGAGATCACAAATCCAGGTATCCGAAGGCCACTAGAAATCCAAGTCAGGTGCCCAGCAACGTTGAGCTCTGCTTTAGAGATCTCCTGTGGGAAACCAGAGCAAGGCTTGACCTCCAGCCAGGTGATGTGGAGTCTTCCCAACCCCAGGGCACCTTGGGGGTGTGAAGGCACTGCTTGGTGTATTGAGACCTGAGCAGCCTGTAGGTCTGGTTTTATAAACAATCTTCACTATTTGTAAGAGATAAGAAGAAATGGAGCAGAACAAACCCTCCCTCTGTCCATACTGCTGGAGATGCACTGGAGGAGCCTGGCCCCAGGTCTGCAGCTTCATCCTCTTTCCATGTGTCCATTCCCAGATCTGGGCAGATATGAAGGAAAAACTTTTACAAGGAGGGTGGTAAAAAACTGGCACAAGTTGCCCAGAGAAGCTGTGGCTGCCCCAGCCCTGGGAGTGTCCAAGGCCAGGTTGGATGGGGCTTGGAGCAACCTGGGCTGGTGGGAGGTGCAGCAAAGGACTTGAGGGGCACAGCTGGAGCAAAGTGTGGAGAGGAGTGGGAGGAGCTCCTTCTCCTGTGAAAGGCTTTCTGTAACTTCCTTCCTTACAGCAGTATTTGGAGGGGCAAGGAACACCAGTTTGTGGGAAATGTGCTTTTCCCTCCAGTGCTGGTGGAGGCAGAGGAAGCTGCCTGTGCCACATCCAGGGCCTCCCTCATCCCTTCTCCCCGTGGAATAGGAGCACTGTGTAAGAATAAATGGAATACAGAGCATGGAGATAGCCAAAGGCCCTCTCAGGGCCGGTTTTCTCAGGACAAGCAGCTCAGAGGCATTTCTGTAGGACTGACACTCCGCCAGCAGGGGCGTGACAAGTGTCCCTGCACAGCAGAGCTCTGCCTGGGAGGGTCCCCCCAGCCCTGGGCTGTGCCCACAGCCCCTTGGAGCAAACCTTGGGGAGCCTCCACATCACCACCCACCCCAGCCCAGCCCAGCACATGCTGGCTCTCCCCGTGCTGCCTTGTGGTGGTTGTGCTTCCAAAATGCAAACAGTCACAAAGCTAAAACAGCCTGAAAACAAAGGGCTTGCTCCATCACCAACACCCAGAAGAATACAGACGTTTGATTCTGATCTGGCACGGGGAAAAAGAAGGTTTCTTTTCTCTCAGGAACAATAAATTTAATTTCAAAAACATGTAGGCAAGTCCACATCAGAGCCTGCCCTGTCTGTCTGGCAGCAGACGGGCACCGTCCTACAGTTGTGAAGCCACAGGACTGTAGGACTCAAGTGTGCCACAAGGGCAATGTTCTTTCATATCCACAACAGAACCTGTTAGCTTGATTGTTAATCTGTAAAGTGGTTTTTTTCCCAAGGAGAAAACAGGCAAATTACGGAGTCAGTCATCAGGAGATGCTCCTGTGGATCTGATCGTAGATGTGTGAGAAAATGTACGGCAAGAGCTGAGAGCAGCAGGAGCTGCCCAGGAGAATCAAACCTGTGAACATGGCCCAGGGTGGGGTGTTATTTACACCTCTGGAAAGGTCAGAGTAGGCCCAGGGAGATGATGGTTCACGGGAGGTCAGGCAGCCAGGCAGAACAGCTCCCTCTGACGATCCATATCCACCGTTCCCATCTTCCTCTCCTTAGAGTGCATGTCTGAACAGGAGTACTGGGAGGTGAGAAATGGTGGGATGTTACCCTTCCTTTGCTTGACTAGCAGCACAAACCCAAGGGCAGACCCTTTGCCATGCTCAGTGCCAGCTCAGGGATGAGCAGCAAGCTGGACACACGCCCTGGGTCCTGGCCCAGGGGCACAGCAGTGCCCAGCACTGCCCTGCTGGGACACCAGCGCAGTGACCAAGGGAAGGGCAGAGCTGTGGGTCCCAGCAAGGAAGGCATTCGACCCTCAAAGGTTTCTGATGAAATACTGGAGGAAATACCTTTGGGTTTAGCAGCTGTTCCCCAGCACCTCCTTGTCCTGTGGCTCCTGCCCCTATAATCAGATCCTATGCTTTTAATTTAGATTTAAAGTAAAATTATCCTGTTAGAGTGTTTTAAAAGTTCGCTATGAAAACAGTCTTAAGTCAGCCACAGGGCAGTAAAGTGCTGACTAGAGACCACCAGTAAGGCTGGCAATGAAAATATAGTGCCCAGATGAAAATGTAACATGGAAAGTTGAATATTTGGAAGGGCCTTGTTGCCTTCTCTTGTGCCAAAATTTCTCAAGGTTTTGGCTAATGGTGTGACAGTATCTGAAAAAAAAAAAATCATAGAATCATGGAATTCCAGACTGGTTTGGGTTGGAAGGGACTTTAAAGACCATCTTCTTTCAATCCCCTGACATGGGAAGGGACATCTTCCACTATACCAGGTTGGTCAGAGACAGAGAAGAAATAGCTGGGGGTTTTATTTATTTATTTATTTGATTGATTGATTGATTGATTGATTATTTATTTATTTATTTTCCCCTCTTTGAAAGAGTTGCTTTTTATAAATGAGAGACAGTTGACTCCTTGCTTATTGCTGTCCTGTCATACATGTGTCTGTAGGTGTTCATTTGGAGATTTAGCACTTTCTCATCAGTGAGAACATTTCCCTCTGAGTGTGCTGCCATGATGAGTTAATTAAGTATTCATTGTAATAACACTGATAATAACGAACTTATTTTGTATTCCTTTTCATGGGCATATGTTCCATATTTCCATATGAGTGCTATCAGTGCTATTTTCATTGCTCATTGTGTATCAGAAGTAAGTACAAAAATAAAAACTCAGTGGGAGTGTGTAAAAGCCCTGAGCTCACTGCACTGACTGCTCACCTGGAGGGGGCTCTGCCTACCACGTACCTACTCATGGCACTCTGGGTGTCCCAGATGGGGCTGGGCATGGGGACTGCAGCAGATGCTCAGGGGTCAGGCACAGCTCAAGAGGAGTTTAAGGCTCTCTTTTAAACATAGAATCATTTGGGGCAAATATTGACACGGCAAGAGCATCTGGTCTAAACTGGGAGAGAGAGTCTGACATGAAGAATCACGGCAGAGGGGGTGGGAGGCTGGAGCCAGGGCTGTGAGCTCTGTGCTTTGGGGTCTCTGAAGGGGACAAGCACTGCAGGGGTGGTCCCAGTGGGTGTCCCGAGGCCACAGCCCTGAGGATTCTGTCTCGAGGCAGCACAGTCCTCTGCCCAGACACCAAGAGCTCAGGGCATGTCCCAGCGCTGCCATCAGGGTGGATTTGGAGTGTGTGATGCCAAAGCTCCGGTTTATCTGAGGACAGGAGTGGAATGATGGTGATGCTGCGCAGTGCAGGCTGGAGCTTCCCCGTGCTGGCAGCTGGAGATCCACGGGGATGGCACGAGGGAGAGTCAGACAGGACAAAAACGTGGCCAAACGCTGCTGGCAGAAGTAGCAGGATTCATAAAGGGAAGGGAGGGCACAGCTGGAGGGCAGGGATCAGGAGGGCTTTCTGCAGACAGCAGACACTGGAGTGGTGGTGAGGGGTGTGTGCTGCTCTGGGGCAGCAGCTGGAAAGCAGCTGGCACAGCTGGGTCTGTGCCTGTTCCGGTGCTCTGTGTATTTATTGAGCTGAGCCTAAAACATTCTCTGACTTCACAGACCTGTGGAGAGGTGTCCTGCACACTGAGCTGCACACACCCAGCTGCCAGCAGGATGGGTGAGAGGATTCAGGCAGTTTGCAGAGGACAGCAGGTAGTTTTGGGGTGTTCTCACAGATTCTGCTTCCTCCATGTGACAGAAGATGCTCCTTGGGAAGGGAGGGCAGAGAGGGATGCTGCATTCACCTGGCACAGCTGATGCCAGTGCTGGGCACTGCACGAGGCAGGGAAGGCTCTGCCCATGGCCAGATCCCCCAGCAAAGGGCTTTGTGTGTTCTATGCTGCTCTCAAAGGTGCATTCTCAGTACTCAGCAGTTTCCCTGCTCTGCAGCTCTGGGGGCAGAGCCGCAGGTAACACACCTGGACAGTCACGGGGGAGCAGCAGGCACAGGTGTGCTGGCCCATGGGGCCTCTGAGATCGTGGAGGACAAGGAAGGGGAAAAGGAAGGAAAAAGCAGGTGGAGACAGAGAAGGAAAAAGATTTAGTAGAAGAGATAAGAAAAAACCCTAAAGCAAAGTGTGTAATTTGTGGGGAAAGATTCACTACCCTTTTGTCTGTGACTGGGAACAGTGAGTTTCTAAACTCTTCTCATTGTGCCTCTTATTTTTATTTAAATCTGTCTTTATTTTAAACATTCTTACTGTGTAAAGCAGAGTTTGGCAGGGACTATGCTGCAGCGCTGCTGCTTGGGCAGCTGCCTCCCATTCCTCTCTGCATCCTGCAAATGGCTCCTCTCCCCTGGGCTGGTGCCTTTATCCCTGAAAATCCTTGGGAACAACTGTGAGCCTCAGCAATAATCTTCTGTTAAATGGGGATAAGAAAAAAACGTAATAAAAAATATGATACTGTTTGATAATGACTTCTGACCAAGCAAATCATTATTTTTCATTCCAGAATATGGTCTAATGTGAAATGCTGTAATGGTTTAGAGGGTGAGGAGTCCCTTCCATTGAGGAACATGTGCTGGTGCCGAGGGGCATTTGCTCAGAGAACCTTTGGATTCAACACCCAGTGGCAGAGCAGTGGCTGTGACTTAATTCCAAGGGTGTTTTGATGGAAACAATAACACAACAATAACAAAACGGGGCTCACGAAGGGAAGAACTTCCCCAGCAGTGAGGAACTGGAAATGTGGAGCTGGAACTGGAACTGGTGAAACTCTCACATCAACGAAGGATTGACTTTTAGGTCTGAGATGATTGGTGGTAGTACTGAATAGGCTTAAAATATTGTTTGATATTAAAATATTAATCAATAACATTTGAATGTTATTTTGGGGCAGGACCAGGCACACCATCCCAGTGCCAGCCGTGCTCCTGGGTGAATGCTCCATCAGTGAAGCATAAATCTGACTATCGAGGTGGGGTCACCACCAGGACAAGGACATGCAGGGGACCCTGGCACAGGTGCAGCCACAGCTCCAGCCATTTGTGCCAGGGAACCCTCCCCAGCAGCCACGGGGAGAGACAACACACAGCAATTAACCCTTTTGTAACAAGTTTTTCTGAGGCTGTGATGACATTTGTTGAATTATCTCTGGACTTCTTATGCAAATGAAAGGTAGCCCTGACTGCTGTATGCTAATGCTGAGCTGTATCTGCATCCAGCAGTTGTGAGACCCTCAGCAGCAGAGAAAGGGCTGAGCCTGCCTGAGGGTGACAGGTGGAAGATCCCATGTGGCACTGGGGAGGCAGCTGAGGCCCTTCCCTCCTGCCCAGCCACTGCCTGTGCAAGGCAACACCTCTGGCAAAAACCCAGGAGTGTTTTAGGACAAAAGTTCACAGAAATGGGGCATTTCTGACTTCTCAGCTCTGCTGCTTCTCTAAAGTGCAAGTCAGGTGTCCCTGGAAAGGTTTTGCTGCCAGCTCACAGCATGGGCTCATCACAGCCACACTTGGGGAATCACCTCCTGCCCAAGAGTTTATCCTGCTTTTAACAAACACCTGAAGGACAGAGAGCAGAAACAATACAGAGTAAAGCCAGTTATTCCTTCACCAAGCACGTGGCCAGGTGGGTGAGACCCCAGAGCACCACCCACACTGGGAACCAGAGCCCCCCAGCTGCTGGACTGGTGTGTGGCTTTCTGGGAGCACTGGTTACATGCTGAGTCCTCAGTGCAGACACATCTAGAGCTTGAAGCATAGTTGTTAAATATAAGACATTTCATGGATCACTTTGCATTTCTTATTTTTCTGTTATGCAAGTCAATGTGGGTGAAAGTATTGATGCAGAGTATGTGATGGCAGGGGATTGGAATGAGCTGATCTTTAAGGCCCCTTCCAAACCAAACCAGTCTGTGATATAAAAGTGTTCTTACAAGCAGAGATAGGACTGTGTCTCTAAATAATAAAATACCCTGTTAACACAGAACAGACTCATTCCCTCTGCTTGACCAAGGGAAATCCAACCAGGCAAGTATGGGCAGAGGATGTTCCCACTGAAACCACAGGAGTAAATTACCCCACCTGAGTCAGCATTTTGGATTATAAAATCCCTTTCTCTTTGAGCACTGGAAACATGAAAACAAATCATCTATTCAAAAAATTAGATATATTACATTAGCAGAGTATAATTGCATCATACAATACAATCTACAAAGCTCACTGACTGTAATCTGCAAATTAATGACAGTTAAACATTTCAAACCCAAATCTTAGCAAGCATCTCCAATTCCCCAGCTGCCAGGGGGATATCATCGAGAAGGATCTCATTGTAAATTATGTATTCAGAGCATGAAGATGCACTGAAAGAGATAGAAATGTCCCCAGAAGGCACTTCTAGAAAGGAGTCATAAATTCAAATAGGAATTGAGAAAGCCTGTTTGAGCAGTAAATCACAATTGTTTTCGGAACAAAAGTATTTTCATATAAATATCAAAGTTTTTTACCTCCATGTCACAAGTGAACGATTCAGTGAGATAAGCTCTGAGGATGTAACCCAGGGACAGTCAAAACCTAAAGCAGCTTTTACAGACACAGCTCTAACACTGATGGATCAACACTTAACAGCATCAAACTCCAAAGAAACACAGGAAGACTGGTCTGGTCACATAAAGCCAGTGGGGAAAGGCAGAGGGATAACTGAGGCACACAACAACGTGGGGACATGCTCCAGGCCCCACCTGCAGAACTGCCCTCGCTGGAGGGGGGGTGACAGTGGGCACCAGGCCGGGTGACATGTTCAATTTTTTTAAATAACAGCAAATACAGCAGAGCTTCAAGGATGAGAGGCAGAAGCTGAAATTTTAATGTATACTATGAGTCTTTTGGTTTTTATATTTCAAAATTATCTCTGGTTTTTAGGAGATTGAAACCTCCCCCCAAACCAAGTCTCTGCTTCTCACCCCAGAAGAAACAAAACATGAAACTTTAAATGAAGTTGCTGCTGCTCAAGAAATCAGAGAATCAGAGTCTCAGGTGGGAAGAGACCCCAGGGATCGTCTGGTCTGACCTTTGTGGCCAAAGCTCAGTCTGTCCAGGATGGCCCAGCACCTGCCCAGCTGCACCTGAAAAGGCCCAACAGGAGTTCCCTGCTGAGGTCTCGCCCTTCCCTTGGCCTTGCTGGGACAGAGACGTGGTCACAGAACTGGGGAATGATGCAGGAAGGAGGGGACCTGAGGGTTCCCCACCCTGGTGCCTCCCTGTGAGCAGGGTGAGCACCAACATCAGCTCCCATGGCCACGGCTCCAGTGCTGCCAGCTTTGGCTTCTGCTACAGAGAGGAAGAAAACTTTGATTTTTCACATGCAATTTTCATTGCTTCTTGGAAGATCGTTTTTTTAATTGCAGTGTTATTTCATAAATTGTCCTGCTGAGAAGGTTATGTGAACATTTCTCCAGCTTCCTGCCTGCAGCACTGCCATTCCCTGCTGCAAACTTGCTGTCAATGCCTGAGACAGGCAGTGAACGATGGCCAAGTGTGTGGGAGGTGTTTGCTGACCCCAACACCCCTCACACTCCCCTTTTCACTCACTGGTGGCATTTTGTTGGTTTTTTTACCTTCTAGTCATGTCTGTTGTGTTCGAGAAAAGAAGGAATAAGCTTGCAGGGATGAATTGATTTCCATTTATAGCAGAAATATGGCAGAGTAGGTTGGAGCATTCTGTGTGATAAAATAGCAGGTGCCACTGACTGGAGATTTAATGTTCACTCCCAGGGAAGCAGCACAACCCCCCCCTCCTTAAACCCGACCCTGGTGCCATAAACACCCCTTTCCACAGCTCCTCATGGAGATTTGTGGAGCTGGGAGAGAAGCCCAGTGCCACGGATGAGAGTGAGAGCACTTCATTCCTACCAGGCTGTGGAGAAGATCAAACACTTTCATTTCTGAAAGGAAAAAAAAAGCTTTTAAAAGAGATAATGAACCATTCAATTCTTTAATTTTATTTTACATGTAATTATTTAACTTGATGCATTTTTCAATTGCTTCATAATTTTAAACTTTCTCCAGAGCAATTATGCATATCAAGGCTTGCACCTATATCTATAAAGAAACACACTCTGCAAGCAGCATCAAACAAATATTTTTACAAAAATTCTATTAATGTTTGATATTTAGCAAAGTGTTTACCTTAAATCTAAATGAACCGTGCCCTTAAGCATTTTAAAAATACCAAGTTTAAAATGTTAAATGCAGATGAAGCTCAATAAGATTTGTTTCCTAATGTGTTTTCTAATGAGTTTTCTGTTATTTTCTTCTTTCTCTTTGTGAGGTTTTCACAGAAACTTGATTTTCTTTCATTTTGCTCTTGGAGGGGGAAGCTGTATCTGTAAATGTATGAGAGGAGTGCTGGATGTGCTCAGTGCCTCGATGTTTCCCAGGAGCAGGGTGTGGGTGACACGGCAGGGGTGCTGTGGGCAGGGTTCAGTATGGCCCCAAGTGCCACATCCACATGGCTTTGGAGTCCCTCCAGGGAGGGGGACTCCCCCACAGCCCTGGGCAGCTGGGCCAGGGCTGGACAACCTTTCACTGAGGAAATAACCCCTGATATCCAACCTAAAACTCCCCTGATGTGTCTTGAGGCCATTTCCCCTGGACATGTTGCTTGTCACTTGCTGCCCAGGACTGAGCCACGAAAACCAGGAGCAGAAGGAGCTTCTTTGGAAAGTGTTCCTGGTTTGAGATGTCCTCACCAATGTGCTTCCTGCTGCTGTGGTGGATGGGGCCAGCAAAGGGGCAGGTCTGCAGAACAAGGTAAGAGGCTTCCCTAGACCAGCTGAGACAGCCAGGAAATACGGCTGAGCTTTGCAGCTCGGTGTCTTTCTCTCAGACCTCCTGAACTGACGTTAAGTATGTGCTGAAGGGAGCTGGAGGCAGGGAATGCTCAGCAAAGAAGGCAGTAAATCAAGCCAAGGGTGGAAGGGCATTGAAGGAACACCAGTCACTGTCCTGGGGCTGCCACAGGCTCTGCCAGCACACACCTCTCACTGCTCTGCCTTGGCTCCTTCAGAGCCACGCTTAAGGCAGGGCTGGAAGCAAAAACACAAATAGAAATTATTGCCTTTGGAATTCCTGTGAAGTTCATCAAGAGTTCTGGCTTTGGCAGAGTGGTGGTGCTCAATTTGTTTAATCCAGCCAGCCAGCCAGCTCAGTTATTAATTAATCAGTCTTGGGAAAGTCTGATGACAGCTTCATATTAACAGCAAAAGCCCTTGATTCTCACAGTGGCATAAAATGAAAATACAAAGGAGAATCAGAAGAGACATCATGTATGGGAAATCAGAGCTCTCAGCAGAAACAAGAGTGGAATCCATTCCAGTGCTCAGAAGAAGATGTTAGACAGTAAAATATTTAAAGCAGATAATATATAATTATTTATATAATATTATATATATACATAATAATTCCAACCCAACTGATTCTATGATTCTATATTAATTATAAAAGTAAGTTCAATGATACACTAGAAGTCATTGAGCAGAACAAAAAATACATCAAGGCTCATGTCTGAAGCCATCATGGTGTGACACAGCCATGAACAGCTCACTGACAACAAACACATCTCCAGAGTCCATCTGGGAGAATGCAACAGCCTTTGGATCACCGGGGGCTTCAGACTCACAAGTTTGCATTTGAATGAGAATGAAATTATTGCTACAAAAATAAAGGAGGGGTGAACTGCATTAAGGAAAAAATCAAAATTTCTGAAAAATCCCATATGTAAAGAAAACTTTCACTTGAGCTTTCCAACTTCAGTTCTTTGATGTCTCCTTCAAACCAAACCATCTGGCTTTTTCAGAACAATTGTTATCACAGACAATATTATTTTCAAGTTTAACGAGTTTAACTCAGTACACCCTCCCCTGCTCATTTCCCTGCTCAGCCTCTCATGCTGTTGATCATGTGCCAGTCCCCAGCACCCCAGGGAAACAGCTCCATCCAGCCAAGCATCACCAGGTCCTCCAGCATGGAGCCTCTGACCATGGATCACAGGAAAAGGTTCTCACTGTGTGGCCCCATCAGCCTCCCCTCCTCGTGCCTAACCTAGAGACCTCCTCCAGGGGTGGGGTCTAACCTAGAGACCTCCTCCAGGGGTGGGGTCTAACCTAGAGACCTCCTCCAGGGATGGGGTCTAACCCAGAGACTTCCTTCAGGGCTGCAGGCAAAGCTGGTTGAAATCCTGCTGGGTGCTGACAGGAGGTCAGGGAGAAGCAGGTGAGCCTCTGAGAACTGTGACTCCAGAGTGGATCCTCTTCAGGGAAAATATTTCCACCCATGGCTCGGGTAAAAATGGGCTTTACAGAAAAGAACAGCCACAGCCTGTGGGGTTTTCTTCATGTTCCCTGCTATGATTTTCTCCCAATAGTAACAGCAGCAGGGTGGTGTCTCCTAACCAAAATTCTCTGTGCACTGAGAGAGGAGGATCATATCCTTTCTGAACAGAGCTTTCAGCTCAGCCAAACATCCAGGACTGTCATTTCCATGTACCTGCTTTGGGGTTCTACACTGACTCAGTGCAGGCTATGTATGTAGGCACCCAATTATTTATTTAATTAATTATCCCCACTACTCTCCTCATCTGTCTCAACCACACTGTCTCCCTGACACTGCCAGCCCAGCCCCAGGCAATGCCTATCCACATTCCCACGTGCCCAGGTCACTCTTGTGGGTGGGTTTGGGTGGACTCAGGGGCAGGGAAGTGGGTGACAACTGTGGGCCCTGAGCAGGTGTTTCCCGGAATCCACGAGGACTCCAGAATGGTCTTTTCCTTTTAACTAAGAAAACCATTAAGGCTGTTTGCCTTGAGCTCTGGTTAATGGACTGCACCGATTATTTATTTATTTTTAAATGAACACACTTTATTTCCCCCAAGTGCCGCTGTTGACTTTCTCTAAGTGCTGCCATCTGGCTCCCCTGGCTCAAAGAAAGAGAGAGGTGCTGTGGTAATAAATAAGCAAACAAACAAACAAACAAATAAAAAATGCTGATCCCTTGTGTTTGGAACATCACCCAGACATTTGTGAGGCTGTGTTAAATTCAATAATTGTCTTGCTGATGCTTTTGTGAGAAACCAGTGTGATTGCACTGACAGACCATAGCATTGATTGAGAATTATCAAATCAATCTCCTCAGCTGAGGGTCTCTCCCTGCCATTCTTTCTGTGCTGCTGGAGACTGGACTCTCCACGGGAGCATCATTACCAACCTGGGAATGTTCATCCTGTCTCTTATTTCCCTTTGCAGAGCAGCTCAGGGCTCAGAACTACAACCTGGTTTTGCCTTCCTTTTCCTTCCTTACATTCCCTCTTTCAAGAGACCATTTCCCAGCCCCTCACGCCAAGGGACACATCACTTGCCAGGGAAAGGTGGGGCAATTTCCACTGACACAGGGAGATGCCACACCTCCTCAGCAGCTCCTTGTCTGGGCTGTGCCACGGCAGCTGGCAGAGCCTTGAGGAGCCCTGGCGACCAGGGATGGGTCTGTCCACAGGCTGGCCCCGTGCTGAGGTTCTGTGTTCCCACCTCACAACCCCCAACAGACTCTGCTGAAACACAAACACGGCAATGCCAGCAGCAGGATGCTCCCTGACCCGACTCCCAGCACGGAGGGCAGGGGCAGCCCCATGGCAGGGCTGGCAATGGGTGCAGGAGCGTTTGTCCAACACAAGCACACACATCAGTCACATGTGCCAAGATTACACTGAGAAATGATTTCCTTTTAGAATGAAAGCTCACTGCCTCTTCCACCCCAGGGCAGGAGCCAGAACACATGGGAAAATGTAGGTTACGGGCAAGGATAATGGTCCTAAACTGCTGGGAAAGGCACAGATCCTTCAGGTAATTGTGTGGCCCAGGGAAGATGGCAATCCATCACACTCTTTCTGGCTGCAGAAGTTCTGCCCATCTTTACTTCCTGTGCCTGTGACAGGTAATTTTGTGTGAGGCACCTGTGAAACCAATTAGGACTGCATGGGGCAGGGGATGCCGGCAAGTGGCAGCAGTGCTGCTGACAGGCACTTTCTCTGGAAGCAAAGCCTGGAAACCGGTGCCACCACAAGGACACAGGGACAGAAGCACCACCATCTCCCTCCCCGGAGGCTGCCCCTGGTCCAGTGCTCAGTGTGGGGACAGAGCGATGTCACACACACCCGTGCACAGCCCTCATCGCTGTTGCTCACTGTGTTTCACCACTGCCCTTCGCCAGCTCAGACTCACTGCCAGCCCAGGGAGTGGGCACTGCCAGGCACGGGGCAGCCCTTGCTCTGCCACCCCTTGTGGCACCTCCACCCAGCACCTGGTTATCCTGTGTGAGTTGCAGTGAGCATTGGGGCTGGCTCCTGCCCTGCCCGGGGTGCTGTCCAATGGAACACATCATACTCACAGACATCAGCCTGAGCTGCTCTCAGATCAAGAATTCCCTCAGGAGATGCCATGCTCCCAGGACCCCCCCAGAGAAGACTTACAAGTTAATTTGTTGCCTGCTGAGAGCATTGGCATCTTTAATCAGGCACAAATCTTTCTGGAGGAAAAGACATTTCACGGTTGAACACATTTCACCACAAGATCTAAACAAGGAAATCACTTAATTGATGATACAAGCTGTATATCTAGCAAAGAATTGTGTCTCAGGAGGTACCAACACTTTTGGTATCTGAACCAGTGACCCAATGACTTGTTGTTGGATTGGAGGGAAGTTGTGCCAAACCTCCATGGAAGCAAGAGAGCCTCTGCCCAGCACTCTGCACAGCCTTGGAAGCTGCTGCTGGGAGCCCAAAGCTTCATAAGCTGATCCCATAAATCCAGCCCCTCAGTTCTGGCACTGCAAATAAAATAACAACAGCAAAAGTAAAACGAAAATTGCCCAGTTACTTTGCTTTTCTGTAGGGAAGGTAAACAAAGCTTTACAGTTTGTCAGAGGCATCATAAAGTCCTCTTCAACACATCTGGGAGTGTCAGTTCCTAAATCATCAGCCAAGATTGCTCTTCCAGCCTTCACTCAGCCACGTTGTGCTGCTCTGTGCTCCATGGCCAGAGCTGTGCATTCAGCAGAGAGGGATCATGGGCTCCAAGATTTACAGCTGGAGAGATCAGGGCAGACACTTCATGTGCCCATTTGGTGTGAGAGTGCTTGGCTTCTTCCTCTATAAGCAAGGGGAACCCATCCTGCTTCTGCTCCGCTGCACTTGAGAGGGAGTTGTTTGGTAACCCTTTTAAATGTGATATTCCTGATACTTCCTGATGATGAACTAAAGCCAAGCACAGCAATCTCTGTCAGCGTTACCTCCCCCAGCAGCCCCGACCCAAACACCCTCCCGAGCTGCCTGAGCCTGTACACTGTCCTTAAAGGAGATCCCAAGTATTCCTGTGAGGCCTTCCTGCCTTTTTGTCCTTTTTATACTGGTAGCCATGAACACCCCCCCTCCACATGCTGCTTGTACACAATCCTTGGACATTTCCATGGGGGTCAGTGGGCTCAGCCCCTGCATCCTCCGGCTTCATCTCTGCTGATTACTCCAACAGCGCTGAGTTTACACTCCTGAACAGTTTTCCCTCTCTGTTCCCTGCCAGGATGGGAGGCCATGGGTGGCAGAGCAGAGGCAGTGTGAGCCATGGGGTGGGATGGGAGCAGGATGGCAGCCTGGGGACGGGGCTGAGCCAAGGGCCCTGCCACAGGGCTGCTGCCCACAGGTGGCTGCTGCAGAGCAGATCTGTCGGCAGGCAAAGAGGAATGTCATTGCCTCAGGCTGTCTCTTAACTACTTTCAATTTTTCATCTACTCCTGATCTCAGGCAATATTTGGAGGCTATTGCAGCAAATCAAAGAGTGAAATCACCCTGTTCATCCTCCCCACCCTTGGGTATGCCCAGACCAGAGCCAACCACGCTCCATCTTCAGAGTTCCCTGCGCTGCTTCCCAGGGTCCCTTTTTCCACCATTTTTGGTGATGATCAGTCAACCACATCATGACCAGTTTGGAGGCTCCTGCACCCACCCAGTAGTGCCAGGTAGAGGGCACTGGGGTCCTTCTGAGCCCTCACAGAGCCCTGCACAGAGGATCCCTGGCCCTGAGGAGGGTGTTGGGCCAACAACAACCCTGCTGGTGCAGGGGAGCAAAAATTGTGTCCTCGGACTTCCAGGACAATGTACAATGATGTTCTGACTTGCTGTACAGTAGCAGTGGCTTTTTGTCCTCACCTATCATTGATTGTAAGGACTCATATTAAATGTAATAGTTACAATAATTTACCAATAGGATATTATTCTTATGCACAAAAATCTACAAATAAAATGTAAATGTGCAATTTTGCCATTATTATTTCCATCTGAAAGTATTTGTCATACTCTTTTCGCAGATTATCCCACATTTTCTCCTCCTCTTAATAGCTCTGTCATGCAACAAGCCTTGCAGGATTGTTTGCTCACTTACACCTTTTACCATCACTTTTTAAATCAGTGTTCCTTAGAAATGCTTTTTCATGCTTTATAACCTTATCTGTGTAACCTTATCTTTTAAAAAGCACAAGCCAGAGGTAAGACACACCGTGATCTTCACCTTTACAAGAAGATTAAAGCCCTGTGGCTATTTTTTAACCTTTTAGTTTTATACTGTGCTCCTTCTCGATGTAAACACTTGCTCAAGCACCTCAGTAATGGAACATACACAACTGCCCATCTTTGGAGAGACAGGAACAGGATTGCCCTGGGCTCCACGTGTCCTTGAAGGAGGAGATGGGATTTTAAGCCCCAGTGGCTGCAGGCATTTTTATCCACCTTCCAGAGGGAGAGATCCAGTGGTGGCCACAGCCGCTGACATTCAGAGTGAGGCCAGGGACACAGAGCAGTTACACACCCAAATGCACCGAATCAGCCACTTTCCACAGGCAAATATTCCATCAGCTCACCTACCCTTACTAAAAGCATCTTCCCCACCAAAACAAGAGGAGGAGGAATCACTAAACAAAGGGCAATGTGACACATCTTCCACAGTCTGTGGCTCAGGTGTCCCCACAAACGCTGTGGCCCAGGTGTCCCCACAAAGGCTGTGGCCCAGGTGTCCCCACAGGTGTCCCCACAGCACAAGCACCTGCGAGGATCTGCAGGGCTGTGTGGGCACCAGCCATTACTGTAGCACTGACAGGACTGGGGAGCAGGAGCACAGATGGAGATGGATGGACAGACTGGATGGACGGATAGACAGCAGGACAACCACTGGCAGGCCCTGACACAGGGAGGTGGCTTGCAGTGGGGATGACCCCTTGTCACCTGTCAAACCCACCCACAGCCCAGGCCATGGCTTAGCAGCCCTGCCTGGGAAGCCATCATGTGTTCCCAGCTCCAACAGCAGACACAGGTAAACACCTGAACCGCATGTCACCTCCTCCTGCATTTCTACACTGTCCTTTGGGTGCGCTCTAGGTCTGGTGAGTGTCCCCAGCTGCCTGTCTGAAACACACAGAGGTGACATGGCAGTGTCACTGCCCCTCTCAGAGCTGGCGTGTGCTCCCTCAGAGGTGACAGCTCCATTCCTGCATCAGTATCCTCAGAGGGGACAGAGCTGCTCATGGAAGGTCTCAGGGGGTTCTGGGAATGCTGATGTGAAATTTTGTTTGCCACAAAACTTTTCTGAGCTATTTCTCAGTTTCCCACATTAACTGGGAAACACTAACATATTTAGAGTTAATTTTAGGAGATGGAATGGGAAAGGCGTGGTGAGGGTTCTGTTCCCACGGGATGTCCCTGCAGCTCTCCCTGAAGAGCCGGGAGCATGGCCACTGACCCAGTGGCAACCCCGGAGCAGCAAAGCCCATCAGCTGCCCCAGGCTCACTTTGCAGAGGCCCATCTCAGAGTCCACCCCCACACCCAGCATTAATCATGTGCTTCCAAAGACAACCATCGCTGCCCTGTGGATTTGCCCCCCAGAGCAGTGCATTTTCCCCCCAGGGCAGTGCATTTGCCCCCCAGAGCGGTGGATTCGCCCCCCAGAGCAGTGCATTTGCCCCCCAGAGCAGTGCATTCGCTCCCCAGAGCAGTGCATTTGC
>JAOXXN010000065.1:63642024-63673340 GCA_026770055.1 Myrmophylax atrothorax
TGGGAGTGTCCCAGGCCAGGTTGGACAGGGCTTGGAGCAGCCTGGGCTGGTGGGAGGTGTCCCTGCCCATGGCAGGGAGTGGGATGAGATGGGCTTTAAGGTCCCTTTCAAACCAAATTATAATTCTATGAAAAGCCACCCCACAAGAGCATGGGGAAGCAGAATCCAGCACGTCTGCTCAGTGCTGGCAGCAATTCCCAGCCAAGGTTGCCTGCAGGGACAGGACCTGCAGCACCAGCACATCCCAGCACTGCCTTGGGGTGTCCCAGCCCCAGCTGCTGCTGCTCAAGCCACCTCTCTGCTTTATGGCCAGAAAAGACATTTCTTCCACACTCACAAGTCACACAAGTTTGCTTCCAAGGCTCTGTGAATGGGGAAATGCCTGAGTAAAATCCACATGAGGCACAGAGCTCTGGACAAGCCCTTGGAAAGGGGAGAAGAGGGAGGTCTGAAGCAGCAGCTGGGGAGGAGCAGCAAAGGGCTGCAGAGCTCTGGATAACAAATCTGGGATTGCAGCCGGCTGGACTTGGACTGTGAGCCACACACAGGGGAGGAGGAAAGGCAGAAAATCCATGGAGGCCAGGGAAACTGGCTCCTGGGAGACTCAGCAAGGCCCAGGCTGCCCAGGGAGATGGAGAAGTGTGAGTAGCTAATGGTACCTGGGGCAAGAAAAAGATGCTGTGGGTGAGCTGAGCTCCCCCACTGCTTCAGTGGCCATCGAGGGCACACACTTGGCTGAGGGCAGAGATTCCACCACATCAGCTCCCTCAAAGCCAGACACTCAATTTCATCAACTAAAGAGAAAAACAAACACACCTAAAATTAAAAAAGGCTACATGAAGGACATAGAGAGCCTCACTTCTGCCTCTCTGAACAGCACTGGTGTTGTGTCAGGTAGAGACTTCTCAGAGGTACAAAAGGAACAGCCTAAAAAGGAGCCCAAGGTAAAGCAGATTTCAGTCCCACAACAGCGAGAATGTGCTGTTTCCTTACACATTTCCTGTTGGGGACCCCCCCCCCCCCCCCCAGCTGCCTCATGAGGTAGCACAAATAAGGCCCTGGCAGCACTGTGAGCTCCCATGGCTCAGCAGCCTCAGCACCTGCAGGCTCTGGCTGCTGCCACTGCCACCACAGCCCAAGCGACGGCTGCGTGTGAAGGGCAGCCCAAGGGGACGTGCAGGGCTGGGGTCGGGTACTGATGACACGTGCAGATCCATCAGGCTGACAGAGCACAGTCCACAGGGAACCAGGAAGCTTCTTGCAATGATTTAATTTAACACAGAAAGTGTGGGGTTATTTTACAAGCAGAAAGAATAAGTCTTAGAAGGAAGCGTGATGAGAGCTCTGTTGCTTCAGTAATTTCACAGCTGAAAAGGTCACATTGCAGAAAAGCCAGTTCTTTTAAAAACCCCTCCAGAGGTGAGGCTGGAGTGAGTGCCCAAGGAAAGTGGTTGATAATGTACACTTAACCTCTGCACTGCTGAGAAGGTAATACCTGAGAGCAGCTGCACCACCAGCAGCCTTGAAAAAGGAGAATTCATCTCCATGAAATGCCAGCTAAAACTGGAACAGTCCCATCAGCACTGCTGGGACTGCAGGATTGGCCTAAAAGCTCTAACAGGAAAACCTCTCCAGAAAGGCTGGAGAGGGATGTTTTGCAAGGGCAAGCAATGACAGGGAAGATTTAGACTGGAAATTAGGAAGAAATTCTTGGCTGTGAGGGTAGTGAGGCCCTGGCACAGGTGCCCAGAGAAGCTGTGGCTGCCCCAGCCCTGGGAGTGTTCAAGGCCAGGTTGGACAGGGCTTGGAGCAGCCTGGGCTGGTGGGAGGTGTCCCTGCCCATGGCAGGGGGTGTAACTAGTTAAGCTTTAAGGTTTCTTCCCACCCAAACCATCCTATGATTCTGTGATCTGAAAAAAGTCAGTCTGTTTCACAAACCTGGCTCTCTGTCTCCTGCCATGCACTGGAAGGCAGACAAAGCTCCCAACTTACACAGCAAAACACCCAGCAGAGCTGAAACCCCTCGGCACAGCCTTGGGTGGTATTTCCTACTCAGCTGTGACTCCAGCCACCAGCCCAGCCCTGCACGTGGCTCCACTGGCTTCATTTCCACAGAGAGACAAGGAACATTTGCCTCCTCAGAGCACAGTGAGGATGTCAATGATCTCTACAACTTTTGGGCATAACAAAACACCGAATACTGCAAAAAAATGAACACCCAAAGGACATGTCAGCAGTCCATTTGGTTACAGCCTGGTCCCCCTGCTCAGGGAGGGGTTTGGAGCAGGAACACAGCTCTGGACACTGCTGACAGGAGCTGCCCGCAGAGCCACCAGGAGGGATTGTCAGAGCAAGAGACAGGGAGAAAACACACCAGTGCCAGGGCTGTGAGGGGCTGCAAAAGCCTCCAGCAAGATGCTGTTCCAGACGGACACCAACCAAGTCATGCTCCAACTGCTTCCAAGGAAAGATCCATCTCACTGCTGAGATGAGGGGAGAGTTGCATCTCCTGGACAAACTGCTACACAAAGGGAAGAAACGGTGGTGCCTCACTACACTGGAGCTGTCATTGACACGGGCACCCTGACACACACTCCTGGTGTGTCCTGCCCATCCACCTTTCCTAAAGCCCTGGAGTTCAGATTCCCCATATAATTTGGCAAACAGGAAAATTTGCCAGTTGTGGATGAGTGATGACCAAACAGTTCATCCTGCTGTGCTTCTCAGCCACTGTTCAAAGGGATTGTCAATATTAATGTCAGTGATCACTAAACCCAAGGAAGGAGGGGAAACGATGCAAAGTCAGAGCACAGATACCTCTACTGACAGTTCATAGAGTCACACAATTGTTAAGTTTGGAGAAAGACCTCCAAGATCATCAAGTCCAACCATCAACCCACTACCACCATGTTCATCACTAAACCATGTCCTTAAATTTGAGTCCCAACAGCTCTGAACCCACGGGAATAACATCCCAGGCAGCCAGTTCTGTGTTTGCCATCCTACCTGAGTTTGTCAAGTTTTAGCTCTTACTGACTGGCTTTTGCTAGACTTTATCTCTGCTGGATTAAAAGAGCTGTTTGTATTTCTGGCTGCCAGCTCTGCAAACCTCTCCAAGGCTCTGTCAACTGAGCCAAGTCTCTTCCTGGGAGCAGGGGAAGCATGAGATCCAAATAATAGACTTCATATGCTAAACTTAATCTTCAGTGACACCTGTGCAAACAAAACACCTTCGAAGGCATCACTAAAATAGAATTGACTGACCACACGAGCAGAAACCACTGGAGATGCAGGAGAGAGCTCAGCTCACTGCTCCTGTGGCTTAGGGTCTGCAGGGGCCACAGAGGGAAAAGGGAGCTCAGACAGGTTTTGTGTCACCTGGATTCGGGACAACTGCCCATGGGGAATAAGTATCTCTAAAAATGTCCTTTTAGCATGTTAGTGCACCCAATTCCCTGATCAAGTGGTCCAACAAGGAAGTGGGACCAGCCCCTCGTGGTGGCACCCGAATGTGAGGGTCTCATGGGGACAGCACAGCAGTGTCACCCCCTGCAGAGGATGAGGGGACAGGGCACAGGACAGGATGGGAAGCCCTGTCAGGGCAATTCCCCAGACCCCTCACACCCCATTTGGCCCTGGCAGCTGACAGGCAAACCCTGCAGTTCCCAGCCTGCCTCCAGTGGGGCTCACAACTCACCTGCAGCCTCCCCCCAGCACACTCAGCATCTCTCCCCCACTGATTCCCAGGTACTTACTCAGAAAAGTGCAGTGTAGCCAATTACTTTGTGTCTGTGGCTCTGTGAAACACATTGTTCAATTGACAAATTGACCAGGAAAACAAGCAAGGAGCTTCCCCCCCTCCCTGCACCTCTGAGCTCCAGCTCAGCTCTCCTGCAGCAGGGAGAGGAGCCTTTGAACAGGGAGTGAAGTGTCACCCAGACCTAGAAGAAATCTTAATTGGATATAAGTAAAGATTTTGTATATTCAGTGTAAAGGAGACTAAGCCACTTAGAAAAGGATCAAACAAATCCTCTGAAGTGGGACGGTATCGTTTGATCAGCACTCGGTGCCTTCAAACTCAGCCGAGATTTTCCCCTCTAGTTGGGGAGAGATGATCCAGTTAAACTGCAGGTTTGGAGCCTGTTGTGCTGCTGTGCAAGCAGGAGAGCATTATTCCCACGGCAGGAATTACCAGCCTCCTATGCAAACCTCATCTAACAAAAGGTTCCTGTGGTTTGGAATTCAGAGCAGGGGGATAAACTGCAGCCTGTGGAGGACAAAAGACTGGTGTCAGCAGGCTCAGGACCTCAGAAACAGGGCAGTGCTCCCTCTCCTTTCCTCACACAGGATAAAGGAGGAGAAGAAGCACCTCTCTGCCTGTGCAGAATTAAATGCACTGACTGACCTAGAGGCAGATTTTGTTAGACACCATCTGCTTGGACACTGACAGGAGATACCACAGAGCATTTATTTCTGCCTTCCAGCCCAGTACCCCTCCCGTCTGCACAGACAGAAACAGCCTTGCCCTGCAGAGCTCAGGCTGTTCATTGATTTATTTTCACATACGCTGAGCTTGCAGCCTGGCAGCTCACCGGAGTGTTTGTTTCAGGAATGCCCTTGATCCTGCTCAGAGCCAGGCCCTCTCCAGCCTCAGCAGTCAACTTCCCAGACAGAGACTGAGAAGGAACTTACAAACTCCCACACAAGCACAGGGCATCATTTTGGAGTAAGCAAGGCTTGCTGCTCTCTCCTGATGTGCCTCATACAGGAACTCAGACCCAGCACCCCTGGGGAAACAACCTGCAGAGCCACTCTCTGTGCCAGCCCCACTTTTCCTCACCATCAGCTCTTGGAGGAGCTGCTGGCAGGGCAGAGCAGTGAGAGAGGTCCCCAGGTGGAGATAAAGCCAGCAGGGCAGTGCTGGTGACATTGCTGTGGTTCACAGTCACCCTTTCACCACCTGCAGGACCCTCACAGAGCCCCCTGAGCTGGGTCAGAGGCCCTTTCTCTATGGCAAAGGCTGCCTGGGGCAGGTTCACAGAGGGTGAGCAGAGATTTCCCTCCCCAACCATACAGTACCATGTGCCCAGATCCCAATAAATCAGTCAATTTTCCAGAAATGCTCCGTGTTTGTCTGTCTGGGCAGGATGTCTGATCCCCTGTGCCATTATGGTGAGTTTCTTCCGGAGGCTTTTCCGAGAGAGAGAGGAAAACACTTTTGCTCATGGTAACAGCAACTACCCACTGACACAGGATGCACCAAAGTGACAGTCGGCATCTGAATCAACACAGGGCCAAGTTAGTGATTGCTCTTTAAACCAAACTGCAAAATTTAAATTAATGGAGACAGAAATTCACCAATTTCTACAAAACAGGTGTCCTGCACATCAGGGTGAAGACCATTTGTGGAGGCAACAGGGCTGTTGTGGGAGGATGGAGGCCAGGGGCAGCCTCTGCACCTGAGCACAGACTGAATCTGGTGAGAAGTGTCACTTTATGGCTCTGCAGGCAGAGAGATGTTTCCAAAAAACCAGCATTTTGCCCACACTAGGCTGTCAATTTGCCCAGGCTGGGACAGTGCTCTGCTTTGTCAGTGAGCCCAGGTGGATGAAGATACCTGAGGCTGAGGTAGGTTCTTTTTGGTTCAGAGGCGAGACCTGCAAAGCAGCAGCAGCACCAGAAAAGTTCCCGCACCAACCCTTAAGCAGGGTCTTGGCACAGCCAGGGAGCTGCATTTTCTGCCCCTTTTCTTTTACCCCATCCAGACTATTCAATAGTCACTCCATGCAAACAGTCCCACCAGCATTCCCAGGGCAGGGTAAACGTGGGGTCCCCCAGACCATACCATTAATTCTCCTTATCCTTGGGACCAGAACTCTGCTGTTTCCCTCTGCCTCCCTTGTGCTCCCAACAGAACCAGATGGCACCAATCTGTGCCAGTCTGGTGCAGTCTGATCGCAGGTTCACATCAATAGGAGTGGAAAGTTCTAAAGGATTTCCAAAACATCAGTTCAGTGGCTGTGTCTGCTTCTTGCATGTTCTTGCTTTGCATCTGTTCTCCTAACAAAAGACCTTCCACAAAACCAGGGTAAAACACTTTTAAGTGACAAATAACTTTCCTAAGCTCTTAGTCTTTGCAGAAGTTAACGTAAATCAGACAATAACAATGATTATTCATACCCTTAAAATGTGTTGTATTTTAAATCCTTCCTTCACCGAAATACCAGCAAGGAGGAGGAAAAAAAGGCATCTCAAAGAGCTGTGCCCCCAGTGCAGGTGTTTCACTGGCCTCTGCAAATTTCGGTTTTTGTCTGTTTATTCCATGTGTGTTCATAATCACAATCATTTTCATATGTTTGCAAAATAATTTCAGGGAATGGCGTGGGAATTACAAACAAAAGCTGCTGTGGACTGAAGAGAATTGTCCTTCCAAGGATTCTGGGCCACGCAGCTGGATAGTCCCTGGTATGGAGTGGGTTCCCATGGCACCATATGCAGTTAGTTTTCCACCAAGAGGAGTCAGAAGACAAGCCCCGTTCTGGCAGATGACAGAGTAACAATAATTCCTGCCTTCATTAGCAGAAACAATGGAGGCATGCCAAGGTATCCAACCCTGGCCCAGCAATAAGGATGTCTGGCAGGGTATCACCACTGAACAGTGACTTTCCCTGCCTAAAAATCTCCATCATTTCAAATAACAGCAGAGAGTTTTCTCAATAATGAGCTCAAGGACAATTAGCTGGAATCATCCAGTGAAAACCAAGATACCTCAAACGGAGTGTTATGGCTTGCCATAAAAGTATATGCACCTCATTTGTTCCACTCTGACTCATGTCAGGGGCAGAGGCAGCACAGTCCGAGGGCTCGGGTTTGCTGCTGCTCCCATCAACGTTTCACCAGCCTCATCGAAATATGAGCAGCAGTTATTATTAGTCCTGTTACAGCAGCAGTAACACACTCCAAATTAGCTAATCATTATTTAAGAGTTCATTAAAAATACAGCTAAAACCTCTTTAGTGAACTCCCTGGTGTTTCTGGAAGGAGGAGCTCTTGGTGCTGGTTCTGGCCCCTCCTGCCCCCTCGCACTCCACACCACACTCTATTAACTGCAAGGTCACAGTGGGTCACACCACCCAGCAGGGACGTTTAGAGAATCCTTTGCTTAAGCTAATGAGGAAAGTTAAACTGCAGCCAAAACAAACTCTGGCAGCACAGGTTTGTTCTGCCCACACACGGGACTGTCAGTCACTGCCCCAGTACAAACCAGTGCCCCCAGCTCAGAGCCAACGCTGGGATGAGACCTCCTGGTCGGCACAGAGCCCACATTGCTCTCTGAGCGAAGGCAGAATTAAAGCTAAAGAGATATTGGCTGGTTAATCAGTGAGGGAAAATGTCAAGAACAGCTGAGCCATTATAAAATACTGGGGAAGATGCTCAGGGAAGGAGGAGGTACCCAGGAAGCGACAGCCAGAGGTACCAGCTGGCCCAGAGCCATGCCCACCATCCCCATCCTGATTTCTGCTGGAAGCAGGGAAGTGTCCTGCCTGTGACACTGCTCCCACAGGACGATGACAAGAGTGGCTGGGGTGAGGGCAGGCACCCTCCAGAGCCCCCTGTGAATCTGCTCCTCAGTGGTGAGCACAGGCAGGGCTGGGACACAGCTCTTCCCAGGCTCTGAGCTGCTCATCCTTGCCCTCCACAGCCCCACAGCACCGGGGGAAACTGGGACAGCACAGGAGAACAAGAACATCCCTGGCCTGGCAGTGTGACAGGCACCAGCCATGGGACAGCACAGGAGAACAAGGACATCCCTGGCCTGGCAGTGTGACGGGCACCAGTCAGCTCCCTGCCCTCAGGGAACCCTCGGGGATTTATCCACCATTAATGGTAGGTAATGATTAAACAACTGGCTGAGTGTTGTTGGGTGAGAACAGGAGGTCAGATGGTTTCTCCCAGGGCACTCCAGGGTTGTATCTCCCACCTGAGCTCATTGTTGGAATAATTAAGAGTTTGCTTTGGTTTAGAACCTTCCAAATACAACATACTTCTAGTTTTGGCCCGGCAGTTTTGGCAGCAGCATTTCAAAAAACACACTCTTGTAAACCAGCCTGACGCACCCCAAGCAAAACCTTCAGAGTTGCCAGGAGGAACCTCCTCCAATCCCAGCTTGGGCTGCCAGTGTGGCCCTGGGCTATCCATAAATGCAGGCAGAGGGGATAAATTCAAATTTTATCTTTTAAGAAATTCGTACTATCTCATACCATCAATATCAAAGCAACTGGATGCAAATTTGATATTCAATACGTATTTTCTTATGGAAAAACAACTCTAAAGGGATGACTGAATTACTTTGCATTCCAGCTTGGATTTATGACTTTCTCAAACCTCTCAGGGATGCATTTGTCTGCCCCTGGTTTTTTCACCCTTTCAAGATCAGGAAACTTCTTTAGTCCAAGTTTATGGGCAAATGCCAAGGATGCAGCATTTTCAGTGTTTTACAGCAAAGTATCTGTAACAAGCAGCAGGACTGCCCAAAGTCTCTGAGCAGAACTACAAGTATTGAAGTAATCCATCACAATCTGCAGCCCAGAAGAACATTTGATCCAAGCCCACCTGAGGCCTCAGGCCAGTGGACGACCCAGACACAGCCACAGCTCAGCCATGCGCTGTCATTCCCATGGCATTGCATCCAGGGATGCACCAGCTGCTCCCTCTGCACTCACCTGCCCCAACACTGGCACTAGGTGGCAACTTAAGGCACAAGATTTATTTCTTGGCTCATATGTAGCAGGAAAAGATGAGGCTGTGCAGAATAACAGGTCCAGCAACAGTGACTTTGTTTCATCCCTTTCTTAGAATATTAGAAGTAAAGTGGTGCCTTCCCCAAAAATGAAGAACAAGTCATGGAAAGTCAGCTCTCACCAGGACAGCTGGAGGCCCTGCCCAGGGCTCACTGCTGATGCCCAGGTACCAGAAAGCCCAGTTCCCATGCCAGGCAGCCTCAGAGACTGCAGGTGACACTGACAGAGCAGGTGACACATTCAGTGCCTGGAGTGTTTGGTCTCTCCCATCCATCACCAGTCTTGGCAGGTCTGTCTCCTCTCACCAGGAGAGGAGCTGGGGAACACCTCACATGGCGTAGTGGAACCACCAAACATAACACAGCATTTCAGAGGTGATTTGTTTTCTTAGCACATTTCTTTGGGAAAAATGTATTTGAAATTACTTTGGTATCAGCAGGAACAGTGGGAAACGTGAGAATTGAAGATGTCACAGACAGAAAGGGGACTGGGAAAAAAGCAGGCTCTTAAAAAACCCCAACCCAACAAAAACCAAAACAACCAAAAAAATAAGCCAACAAAAACAACACCCAAAGCAAAACAAAACAAAACAAAAAAACACAAGCAAAAACCAATCAAAAAACAACAACAAAAAACCCACAACAACCAAACCAACCAAAACACCCCACAAAACGACCTGGTGGTCATCCCACTTTTGAAAGGAGCCCATTGTCAGGGGAACAGCTCCAACTATACTTGCTAAAATACAGAAACTTTCCCTTTTCCACCACCTTATTGATTCTGAGTAGTGGTAAAGACAAATGACATTAAGGCTAAATGTAAAGCAAAGGCAGAGATACCAAATAGAGAAAAGTAAATCTTTTTGAGAGGAGGAAAAAAAACCCCAACAGATGAGATGAAAAAGAGCTGTTAAAGACAATTTCTTTGTTCACATCAAACAGTCACACTCCCCATAAAGGTAATTTGGGAAAGCAGAAGGAAACACCGGCTCCTCATGCTCACTCTATTAACTCTTGAGTGTTTTTATAGCAGTAGCAGACACGGCCATGCAGCCCAGGGAGAAGGGGAAGGGGCTCAGTGTGAAGAGCCACAGATATTTCATGGCAGCTGTTGGTGAGGAGGGCCTGGGGAGAAGCTGCTCCCTGCTCTGGGCTGTGCAGCTGGGGCAGCAGGAGGGCAATGCCCCAAAACGATGGGGGGCAGCAGGAGGTCAATGCCCCAAAATGATGGGGGGCAGCAGGCTGGGCTGTGGGTGGTCTCCCCATCGCTGCCCCTCAGCTTTGGCAAAGGGAAGCACCACAACTCACAGAAGCACCTGCCTGGGGCAACAGTCTAGGGATGCTCCAACGATCCAGCACAGCAGGGTCTCAACCTCCCTGTGACACCCCCTGGAATACCCTGCACTGCTTGGGCTGGACCTCAGCAGGGCACCGGGAACAGACTGAGACCTCCAGCCCCTCCACCCTCCTGCTGGCACTGCCAGGCCATCCCGGGTTTCTCCAGGTTTTGCTGTGCTCCAGAGCATCCAGCTGTGCACAGCTGACAAACCAAGAACTGTCACCCCCCACGGCAGGATAAAGAAGATTTAACGTAAAAATATGCTATAAGTGTTGTGGATTCCCTTCCTCTCTTTTATCCCCTTCAAAGCATCAGTACGTGTTTGGGAACTGGAAGGTGTTTGCCTGGGTCAGAACAGGACTGGCTTTTACTATTTCACTATGCAATGATACAATCCAACAGAAAAAACCCTGCTTACTCCATCTCTAGTTCCTCTAAATAAATTAACACCCCCCTCAGCATACAATCCTCTCCAAAGCTCTGCTCAACTCCAATCCGTTCCTTTTTACAAAAACATTGAGCTTTTTGATTTTGTTCAAGGAATTGCTCATGTCTGGGTTCTCCAAAGGCCCCCTCCATCCCAGCCATCTGAGGAGAAGGACAGGGAGAAAGCACTGAGGGCACCATCCTAGGGCTTGGGCTGCCAAGGCAAGGTTGCTGCCAGAGCTGGACTGCACTTCCTGCAGCCTTGGAGACACAACAAGCCCCCTGGAACTCTCCTCAAGGCACTAGCAAAGGGGAGGGAGGGAGCTTGCTAGAAGAGAAAACCTGGGCAGCTCCGCTATGAAGACTGCTGGGTGAAAGAAAACCCTCATGATGGAGCATCCCCTCAGCATCCACCACTCTCTGCACTTGGCACTGCCACTGTGAATGGCAATGAGGATTTTATCCTAAGGGACTGTCCCCTGTTCCATCCACAAATGCACTTTGTGTGAAGAAGGAAAATGCCTGAAGAATTGCAAATGCCTTTTGAGCAGATCCTCACAAGAGCCTATCAAGGACATTTAATTTGGCTGCATAGTTGTTATTGACATCAGAACCAAATGGGAAGAGCAACTGAGGCACCAGCAAGTCCCTCCCTGGTGGAGCATCCACATGCTGACCTGGACTGTGGAGGGATGGATGGACAGCACAGAGAGCAGGGGTGGCTTCCTGGGCAGGGGAAACTTGGAGCCACCAGGCTGGCACAGCCCAGTGCAGCTTAGCCACTCCAGAAGAAATGCCTGGAGAAGTCCAGCAGCTGGGAGCAAGCCATGTGGTAACCACAAGTCCAACCGCAGAGTGTCACAGGCTGACTGTCACCAATGTTTAATTGTGTTATAAAGGGGCCCCAGGACCAATATTTAACCCTTGTAAAGTTTCCTGGGATGAACCCTCTGAGACGCTTCTTGTTTGACCACCCTCCTTCCTGCCCTGTTCAGGCCACAGGTTGCTTTAGGGAGAGAGGAACAGGACTCAAGTCCACTGGGAATTTGGACATGGGGCAGGCACTCACACCTCTGGGAATTCTGACACAGGGCAGGCACTCACACCTCTGGGAATTCCAACACAGGCACTCACACCTCTGGGAATTCTGACACGGGGCAGGCACTCACACCTCTGGGAATTCCAACATGGGGCAGGCACTCACACCTCTGGGAATTCCGACACAGGCACTCTCACTGCCACCAACTGGGTACACCGTGTCCTTCTGACAATGTCAGCACAGAATTAATAACCTTCCTCTGCTTCCAAATGAGAAACAGAATCCCAGCTCCAGCTCTCCTATATTGCAGGAATTTTTTAAGCTCGGTTTATTGCAGCCTGTCAAGATGCTCTCTGTGATTTGTACCCCACTTCATCACTCAGAAGCACAACAGGCACCCTCCCAGCCAAGCTTGACTGGTTATTTGTTCAGTTAATGTGAGGGAGTAATGGGGACAGAAAAGACACTTGTGCCCCATATTTATCTATGACATCAGCAAAAATATACAAATGTATTTCAATCCTGTTTAAGAAGCAGCACTGAGACTCCACAGAGCTCCAGACAGAAGTTCATCCAGAAAGAAAAAAGGAACAACAGTACATTCTAAAGTAGTGGTGCTCCTGTTGTGCTCTGCAGCACCATTTTTAACCAGAGACTACTCCAGCTGTGGTGTCAGACACAGCCACTGCCTAAGGAGTCCAGAAGGTCCCCAGCACCACACTGGCCAGGCACTGCAGAGCATCCCACCAGAAGTGCCACCAGCCCAAGAGCCATGGTGTCCTCCAGCCCTCCTGTGCTCTGGTGACAGTTTTTGTGACCTGCTGCAACAGGACCACTGGATCAGCCTGAACCCAGGCTGGATGGGTTGCAGTGAGAAGCCTTCTGAGAAACCTACAACTGATTTTTTTCTTTCAAGAACAACTTTTAGTGTAACCACAAAATAAGTGTTCTTTAAGCATTTGCTTTCCACTCATCTGCTGTAAGTGCTTTCAACACAACAAAAACACTGAACACATGTACTTCACTTTAAATTTTCTCTGGTTTCAGTGTACTGCACAACAAAGAACAAACTTGCAGGGAAGGAAATGTCCCCTTGGAGGCTGTTCACACACACCCATCCAGAGCAGCAGCACCTCCCTGTCTGCACCCACCTGTTCTTGACAGAGCCACCCTCTGGGGCTGCTATCCATCCCTGGCACAGGCAGAACTGCTTCAGGGCCCTCACCATCTTCCCAGAAGAGAGCCTATCCTGGTCAGCCTTAAGGAGGAAGTCTCTTCCTTCCTATAACCTGCCCTTTCATCCCAGCAAAGCAGGCAAATGACTTTCAGCTGCAGAGAGGGTGGACTCGGTGGCCTCACCCGGGCACTGCTCCTGGCCCAGCCTCATCCAGAAGACCAGGTGCAGCCCCTCCTTCCCCCTTATGTCCCCATTTCCTCCTGAGCCCCAGCCAGGGGAGTTTCACACCAGTGGCTGATGGGAGCTCTGCAGTGGGGAAGGTGACTCCCATCACCCTCAACTCTCCTGCTGCAGCTGGCACAGCTCCTTGACTGGCACCAGGTTCCATCACCCTGGGACAAGGCACAGGCAGTGTGAAACCCTTGGAGAGAAAGGACATGCAAGTTTGGTATCTGGAAGATCCCTCCAGCATCACTTGTGTTTCCCCTGGCGGGGCTCAGCTCCGAAAGGCATTGCTGTCCCTTCCTCTGCAGGGCTTTGTGTGACTCCCATTCCCTTACTCCAGGTTGAATCCCAGAAACACAGAATTGCCTGGGTGGGACAGGACCCTGGGGAGTCTCTGCCCTGGTCCCTGCTCAGGGCCTGGACCAGGTCACTCAGGGCCTTAACCCCTTAGCTCTCACAAACCTCCGTGGACAGAGGTGCCACAGGCTGTCCTCCCTGCTCCACTCCCACAGGGGAGGCTGCTCCCCACTTCCAGCCCAAGCCACCCATCAGCAGCTGGAGAGGCAGCAGGACCAGGGTCCTACCTCTCCCATGCCTCATCCAGAGCTCTGGCACAAAGTACCAAGGCACAAAACCTTGTTCATCTCCCTAATGTTCCAGGAAGCTTCAGCCCCAACAACAGATTACCCAGATCTGTCCTCTGAGACAGCAACAGGGCATCAGCCCAGGCACAGATTAGACTCCACCTATTTGAAAATTCTGTAGGGTTTTAGGACTTTAAGGGTCAGACAATTTCTTAGGGATGAACACTCCTAAATAATGAAGATGAATAATAGACCACTTAGAAAGAATGAGTGTTTAAGAGCTGTGTAATTACTGCCCTCAGCAATGTGAGCACAGAGGTGGTGGTGCACATCACACCCTGAAATAATTCCAGAGGACTACATCATTTCCAGGCTAACTGGAAAAAGGGATTGCTGTGCCAGTAAGCAGGTGACAACAGAGTGGTGACGTCCTATGTATCTCACCTAACTTTTCCTGCCTGGGAGCCAAGGAAGGTCTCTTTTAGGAGACTGAAACGATCCAATGGCATGTCCCAACGCTGAGCCAGTTGAGTTCTGATTCTGTGTACACAAATGAATTTATGGAAAAAAAAATATGGGAAACTGTGGTACCTTAGAGGGTGGCCCAAAATCAAAGATTAAGGGTTTTTCCCACTGGCCTCAAAACTCCCCTCATATCTCTGCCAGAGGTACCCAGGGGTGCCCTCACCTGCCTCTGTCTGGGCAGGCCTTTGGCAGCCCCAGAGACTCAGACAGGAGAGAATTCCTGCCCCGGACCTTGAGCCCACAGTCACATGGTGGGACAGCACCAAGGAAGCACCTTCTGGGTGTCTGCAGCTTCCTTGTGCTGTTGGGAAGGTCAGTGCCAGCTCTCCCAGGATGTGCTCTCTCACACTGAGCAGGATGTGCCCAAATGAGCAGTTTCTCCATCCCCTGAGCCCCCTCAGTGCCCTGCAGGGACCTGACCCTTGGCTGGGGTCTCTGCTGCCATCTGTTTATCAGATTTCCATGAAAATGCCTCTGGAAATCCCAGCGTGCAGCAAACACAGCTCCCAAACAATCACATCCTCTGCCCAGCTGGGAACATCCCAGAGGAGCTGACCCCATGCTGCCTCAGGACCTGGCAGTCCTCAACATCTGGGATGTGCCACTTGCAAGTGCTTCTGTGTTCTTACAGTTGCCAGGAGATAAAAAGCAAACAGAAGTCCCCTAAACAAACAAACAAACAACCAAAACCCAAATGAAAAAGACCAAGGAAGTTGTCAGCAGTGTCTGTCAATATTGAGTGACATTTGCATTAGACATGGAAAGGGAGATTCACATCCCCACTGCAAATCCAGTCCCATAGGAAGTCCCTGTTTCCCAGGGTGGTGCTCCTCAGGATGCTCTGGAGTGTCATTTGCCTCTGAACAGGAAGGTTTCCTTCAATTAATTTTCCCCCACTGAAAAAAGAAAAAAAACAAAACCCACAAAACCAGAACTAGACCCTGATAAATCTGTATTTCTGTGAAAACAAGGTTTAGTTTGGAAATTCCCTATTAGCTCTCTCTGGTGGCTTGCAGGACTGCAGAACCAAGTGCATGCTGCAATGAGGAATGCTGGTGGGCTGGAATGTCCAGCTTTTTCTGCCTGAGGATGCCCTGGAACATGACAAGACAAAAGCCATCACATACCCTCACTTGGTCACCCCACAGACCCTGTGGGCAGCATGCCAGGCTGCCTGAGCTCCCCAGGAGGCTGCTGGGGCAGGGGGTGCTGCATCCCATCGGCCTCTCCTGGACCCCTGACTGTCCACCAGCTCCTCAGTGCCTACAGACACATTTCCTGACCTTTGTCAACCTATGAAGAAAAGAATTTCCAATATGAATCCTGTAGTGAGTCACTGACCCCTGAGCAGGGTCATGCCATGGGGCCACTCATTGAGGAAGACCCCAAAGCATCCCAGAGGGCAAGGAACCCATCCACGGTCCCAGCTGGCACAGGATGCTTGTGCAGCACCCACCAGGAGCTGAGGGCTAGGTGCTGTTTCTGGGCCAGAGTTGCCTTCAGTTTTACAGCTGAGATTGTTTACTTGATTGTTCAGTGAGCTCCAAGTTCTCGGTCTTATAACAAGTCACTTTTACTTGTTACGATGATATTCCTCTAAACCCTTTATGAATGGGACACCACTAAAGCCACCCAGGACCGTGCAGCTCTGGTCCACCAAGAGGAACACTCCTGGTACCATCCAGATGGCTCACTCTGCTCCACAGACCTTCCAGGTTTTTGTCCCAAATCTGATTCACAACTTCAGCAAATTTCACCCCATGAAAGCTGAATTTCCAACCAACACCGAACTGACATCTAGCAGGAACTTACCTTGATAATTAATTAAAAGGGTACAGAAGGGAACCAGCAAGGGGAAAGCAGCTTTGCTCTGTTCATGGAAGCCTGAAATTGGAGCCATTGAATCAGGGAGTAACGTGATAATTATGTGGAATGAAATCCTGAGCATGGATGGGCTCTGTGCAGCAGGAGCTTGGAGTGTGTTGGTGTAACAGGGGGTTTGGCAGGAGCACAGACAAATTTGGGATGCCAGAAGGAATCTGCAGCCTCAGCCCTTCCCGTACCTCACACGTCGGGGTCACAGATTGGCCCTGCCCGGCTGTGTCACAGACCTCAGTGCCACCTGCTTGCTCTGAGAAAGGTCAGTTCTCCTGAACTTCTCCAGGGGAGTCACTCTGGACTGCAGGAAGAGAGGGGATGGGTCTGTGGACTCAATGTCCACTAAACACTTTATTGAAAAGTAATTTATTTGGGGCTCATCATCTTCCTGAATTCCAACCCCAGTCACAGTGCACAGCAAGGCAAGGGAAGAGCAATAAGTACCGTTACTATAATCCACAGGAAATCCAGGTTGTGTACAGAGCCAGAAGGATCCCCGCTCAGGCATTGTGAGAATGACAGTGATGAGTCCAACTCCTGATCAAATCCCATGTTTTTTCCCCTGGAACTCTCCACTCAGCGTGGCACTCTGTGCACTGGATGGTCTGTCCCAGGGTCCACGGGGCCAGCCCAGCACTGAATTTGTCACACAGGCACAAGTGCTGGATGCCAAGCTCGAAGTCCCTTGCCGACACCCTGGGGTAAATCCTGGCTCTGCAGCATGAGAGGAGACCCAAAGGGTGAGGCTCCTGGCTCAGCTCAGCCTCTCCTCCATGGGTTGCCTTGTCCTGGGGAGATGTTGTCTCTGCTGGTACGGACAAACCCAGGCAGCCATGAACAGGGGCCACTGTTGGGACTGGCTCCCCCCAGGGAGGACTGGGGGCCAGGGGGAGCCTCATCCGGGCAGCCCCAGCTCCTGGCACAGCCACTGAGAGGCCAGTCCAGCTGACAAAACACACTCCCTGTAGCTGGGATCTGCTCTCCTGAAGTTGTGTTAAGCCTGGCTGATTCACTGAGGTTCTGAGGATGTTCTAATTATATCTGTGAGCCAGATGGGATGCTGACAAGGGAGAAAAGAAAAACAAAAAACCCAAAAAACACTCTTGGTCTTCTTTGAGGAGCAAGATGAGATGGGGAAAGCTGCTGCTATGTTGGGCTCGGGCAGCATGACAGGGGACAGTCCCATGCCAGGCCTCAGCTGTCCCCCTGCCCCAGGCTGTCCCCTTAGGGCAGACATTGCACCAAAGCTCCTGGCACACCGTGCTTGGTGCTTTGCCTGTTCCATGGTACTCCTGGCACATGGTGCTGGAGCTGGAGCAGCCTGTGGTGCCACCACCCAGCACGGCCCAGACTCCCCACCTGGTGCAGAGAAGGTGGACTCTGTGGAGCAGGACCTGGTGCCCCAGGGCTTTCCCCCAGGGGCAGACAGGGCTCTCTCTCTGCCCAAAGCCCATGACACCACCCAGCACCAAGGGGCAATGCTGGGCAGCTCTCCTGCAGCATCAATGTCTGAACCAGCTGGTCATCCTGGCCCAGTGGCACCAGCGGCCATGAGCTGGGGTTGGGGCTGGGCACAGCTCACTGCTCCCACTCAGAGACACAGGGAGCCTCCACCATCACCTGCCACAGTGCCCAGCTTGACCCCACACAGCACAGCTGGCTGCACAGACCCTGGGTGGCACAGGGACCCTCTGTGGGCACAGACCCCAGGCAGCATGGGGACCTTCTGTGGGCACAGACCCTGGGGAGCACAGAGACCCTCCATGGGCATGGATGCCCCCAGATGGCACAGGGTCCTGCACTCACACTGACCACCAGCCTCTCTGGATCAACCAGCCTGCCAGGAACAACCCCATGGATCAACCAACATGCCCAAGCCATTGTAGTAAAACATTTATTTGTTCAGGTGATAGAAGCTACCATGTTTACAGCTCGTGATCTCACCACTGGCGACACGGACCATGGCCTGGGACTGCAGCTGTTGCCACCAGATTTTGAGTCAGAATTTTGAGTTATAAAAAACTTGGACACCAGAAAAAAAAGGTATTTTAGACTTCAAGTGGCAGATGGGAGATGGGCAACCTGTGAGGGGGGAAGACAGTTTATCGAGGCAGCTGACCTCGACGAGGCCTTGGCTGCAGCTTCAAGTAAAGGTTTCAGTGGGGGGAGTGCGGTGTGACGCGTCAGTCCTGGGAGAGTTGGAACCGTATCGTTTTCTGCCGAGTAGGAACATCAGTGGCAGCGTTTTCAGGGAGTGGAGAAGGGCTGGTGTCCTGCGGAGAGGCCACGGCTTCTGCGCAAAGAGACAGAACACAAACAGTGAGGGCACGAGGGGCAGCATCAGCCATTCCTGTGGCTGCAGCCGCACCGATGTGGGACCACATGGACAGCTCTGGAGCTGCACGGGGCCACTCTGGTGGGCATGACACCCTCTGATGGTCCCAGGAGCTGCTGCATGGCCATTCCGAGCATGGCCTCACACCAAGGGTCCCAGGAGCTGCCACGGGGCCAGCCTGGGCAGGGAGCAGCAGCACAACCTGCCCTCGGCCCCAGCACCCACTGTCTCGGTGCCACCAGCACCATGGGGGCTGGGGCATGATGAGGAGTGTGGTGGCAGCTAACAGGAGACAGGACTGATGGGAGACTGGGCTAAGGGGAGACAGGGCTAAGGGGAGACAGGGATAATGGTATACAGCATCCCCAGCCCACAGCTCAGCCAACACCTTCAGCACCAGCGAGGAATGCTGGCACAGTGTTGCTGCTGCTGCTGCTCTGCCGCTTTTGCTGCTGCAGGGAAAATCCAACCAACAAAACAACTCCCAAACCCCCCAACAGAACCGGCAAAGCTCATTGTTCCAGAACCAAAGACTTCTCCAGTTTCTAGATTTGCTCCTGCCCTTGCCAAGGCCAAGACTTTGCCCATGGCAGGGACCCCAACTCCTCACAGTGCCAGGGGTTCACACAGAGCTGAGGACAGTGGAGCAGCACAGCGGGTGGGCACGGACACAGCATTCGCCTTCCTGAGGTTTGCATGCACAAGGAAAGGTCACTGCAGCAAGGACGTGCCATGTGTCACTGGCCTGCCCTGAGCCCCCACACCAACCTACAGCATGAGGACAGCCCTCATGGCGTCTGTGCCACCACCATGCCTGGTCCCACTGCTCCAGCCTCTCCTGCTGCCCCGGCATGGCTCCACTTACCTTGGAGTGCAGAGCTGCCGCTGCAAATACAAACCAGGCACCATGTTAAACTCATCCTTGGTTTGCTGCGGGTTACAGCCCCCAGACTACAAACCAGCCATGGGGAACCTGGGCTCAGGTCAGGCAGAGATCCCTGTGTGCCCACTGAGGGGTCTGGGCCCCAACCCAGATCAGTCTGCTGCATTCCTGCTCCCAATGGGTATTTCCTCTGCAGAGATGGCACAGCTTGCACACAGCATGGCGGGTGCCTCCAGGGCAGCAATCAGGCAGTGCAGGAGGAAGACCAGCTCCGGCCCAGCCAGGCACACCAGCCTGGACTCATGTTCCAGATTCCTGACTTGGATGCTTAAAAAGTGCAGTGCTTGAAACGACCTGAGATGACACAGCTCTACCAAACCAGGAGCTTATTCTGTCCATTTTCATGGAGATACAGTTCCCAGCCTGGGGTGTGCAGCCAGCCATGTTTGTTCTTTTCCTTTTGAGTTTCCTTCCTTCCCAGACAAACTTCCCTCTCTCTCCAGCAGCAGCCTTCACACCAGCTCTTGTGAATAAATCACTGCGTTAAAAGTCCCCAGTCAAAAGGACCAGTAAGATTCACCTTTTGCTGAGCTTGTATTACTGGTGTGGGGTGTAGGTGCTGTAACCAACACCACAACCTCCCCACACACTGGCATGCTCCTGTTCCCTGAGGTCTGTGCTGCTGTGACAGCCAGACACCAGCCACTCTCCAGTCCTCAGCCACACTCCATCCCTCACCCACACTCCATCCCTCAGCCACACTCAATCCTCAGCCATACTCCATCCCTCAGCCACTCTCCAGTCCCCAGCCACTCTCCAGACCTCAGCCACATTCCAGTCCTCAGCCATAGCCAGACCAGCAACAGACAGCACAGGGCACGAGTGCTCCTGTTCAGAGCTGATTTTCAGCCCATGGCTGGCACTGCTACCAGCCAGACCCCTCAGTGGTGCCTGGTGCCTCCTGGAACAATTCAGAAGCCATGGGTGGTGCAGCACTACAGAGCTACTGGCAGGGGACTCAGCACTTGGCCAGTGGGGAGCCCTGGGGTGGCCAAGGAGCTGTGGTGGGCAACTGACCCAGCATGGACTGACCCAACAGCACCAGCTCTGCCCCAGGCCCAGCACCCTGACACACAGCCAGGCACACAGGGACACATTTACAGGGGGAAAACGGGGGATCCACATTCTCCATAAGGACCCTATGGACTGGCCACCGTTTGCTGCTTTTAAACCAGAACTCTGACCAACAATAAAATTACTGCCAAGGGAAGACAGTGTGCAACCAGGTGGCTGCTGTTAATGCAGATTCAGGGGAGCAGTGGCGTACCCTGGGTGGGCAGCAGCAACCTGGAACAGGATGGTGGACGTTTCTGAGAGATTGAAGTGCAGAGAGGTGTGACCATTCTGTGACTGGTACTGCTGAGGCTCTGGTACCAGCGAGGCTCCAGTACTGCTCAGGCTCCAGTACTGCTCAGGCTCTGGTACCAGCGAGGCTCCAGTACTGCTCAGGCTCCAGTACTGCTCAGGCTCTGGTACCACTGAGGCTCCAGTATCACCAAGGCTCCAGTACCACTGAGACTCCAGTACCACCCAGACTCTGGTACTGCCCAGGCTCCAGTACTGCTCAGGCTCTGGTACCACCGAGGCTCCAGTACTGCTCAGGCTCTGGTACCACTGAGGCTCCAGTACTGCTCAGGCTCCGGTACCACCCAGACTCTGGTACCAGCGAGGCTCCAGTACCACCCAGACTCTGGTACTGCCCAGGCTCCAGTACTGCTCAGGCTCTGGTACCACTGAGGCTCCAGTACTGCTCAGGCTCTGGTACCACTGAGGCTCCAGTACCATCGAGGCTCTGGTTCCCCTTGGCTGATGGGAAGAGAAGCAGTCGTGGTAGCAGCTGTGGCTGTTACTCCTGGTTGAAGCCATCCCTGGGAAAGCACTGTGCCCCTCTCTGTGCCAGGTGCCTGCTGTGGGTCTGGGCACAGTCCTGCCATGGCACGGAAAGGGCCCTGCTACACCTTCTCGAGGGCACACACAGCTGCACGGGACTGTCACCTGTCATGGCTCAGTGTCACTCCACCGAGCCAGGATGCTCCCAGAGCGGTTCCCAGTGAGCCCGTCATGGTGCCCGAGGGGCAGGAGCATCCCTGTGCTGCTGGCATCAGACCTCCAGCCTCCAGCAGCTCTGCCACCAGCAGAGATGAGACCACCTCACACCAGTGCCTCAGGAGAAGCCCTTGGGCAGGCAGCATGTCCTGGCAGTGCCGGGCCCTTCCCAGCCAGAATGACGGGTTCCCAGAAGCCATGTCCTTTCTCCTAGGCATGGGCACACGGCTGAGCTTCCCAGTTCCCCCTCCCTGTCTGCAGGGCCACGTGGGCACACAGATGGCTGGCAAACACACAGGGACACGCTGCAGAAATAAAGCCACGTTGGCACCAGAGTGGAGCAGCACCATATATTGACGGTAAGGACATGCCTGGGCACAGAGGGAAAGCAGCAAAGAAATGACAGACACAACACAACACCCTGCTCCTCCATCCAGGCATGGCTGCACCAGGCTCTAACACAGCACCATCTCCACAGAAGGCCTGGGCCTAGGTATGTGTATCAGCCATTTCAGTAAGAACAAACAACTTTCTGAAGCAGTTTTTCCTTCCCCAGTGCTTGTGAATAAAGACCCTCCCACAGCTAAAACCTCGGACAATCTTCATCCAAGCAGGAGCACATGGAGCTGAGCCATGGGTGGCAGCATGGACTCATGTCCCTGCAGACCCCTCTGCAGCTGAGGGTGACACTGGGGCCACAGTGCATCACACCCCTCATCCCCCTGATACCCCCAAACTGCTTGATGTGTTCACACCCATCACCTCCCATGGTGAGGAGTTATTCCAGTTTTGAGGAGATGATCCAAGGTTATTCTGATCCATGAGCATCTCAGCACTTTTTCTGCCTCACACTCTTGGCAAACTCTGGTTTTGCAGAACAGAAAGGACAGAGAATTTCCGCCTCTATGAGGCTTCCCACACTTTGAATCAAGCCTGAATAAAACAGTATCCCACTGTACAGTCACTCCAGTGGGAACAGCCAATTTCATCCCGAGGCATTCCCAAGGGATGCCCCTCTCAGCCAGGGAGAGGAGTTGGCAGCAGAGGAACCCATGGCTGCCCAGATCTGCATTCCTGCACTATCAGCAGAGGATCAAACTGAACACAGGTCCATGTGGTCCCCCTGCGTTGCTGATGCAGAGGCACCGTGGATGGAACATCAGCTGCAGTGCTTAAAAAGTGATTCCTTTGAGTAAAAAATTTAAAATATAAAAATAAACTTCCCTAAAACACAAGAAGCCATTAATATTTTAGCACTCTCACAAAACATCAGACACATTTAGGTCCAACTTTAGACAACATATAAAGCATTTTCATTTGATGCTTTTAAAAAGCACAGTTAAACTCAGCTCCCCAGCAGCAAACCTGTGACACTCTCCCTGTGCCCCTCACCAGGGCTTAGATCCTCGTGTTTGTTCCATGCTGGGCAAAGCCTTAATCATCATTTTGCCAAATCCTGGACACACCATCCCCATCCTTGGCAGTACCTTATTTCCCAGCTCCCTTCTGTGCATGCAGCCCTTGAGGAACACGTGGGCTGCCAGAGCAATCCAAGGAGAGATTTATTATATTTTTTTCTAACTTTCCCAGCAGGAAGCGGGTTTTCTCATTCTGAGGCTTCGTTTTCTATTTGGTCTCTGCATTTCCCAAAGGAAGCAAAAAGGGTTTCTAAAAAAGAAACAAGCTCCTTCTTTTTGTGTCCTCTACACCACCTTCATTCAGACTTTGTTCTTCCATGATGGGCAATAAAATCACCCAGAGCAACCTATGATGGCCAAGAACATCACCCCCACACTGCAGAGCCCCAGAGACAGAGACAAGGATACCAGGGGACATTCCCCTCACAACTGCCTGGGGCCAGCTGCTGCCCTGGTTAGAGCCAGGCTGTCCTCAGGCACCTGCTCTGGGTTATGCTGCCCCCAAGAACAAGCACACAGGGTGTAAAATTTAACTATTCTCTCACTTTAATGGCTGCAGAGCCTATCTCAAACCTATTATCTGGCATCTGAGAATGCACAATGCACTAATGTTCAGAGTTAAGCTGTTACAATTTGAACATGATGACCATATGAGTTTAATTAATATTAATTGCAGGCTTGCGTCTGCAGCAGCAGAGCAGCAATGCAGGGTTGTCACCTGCCCAGTGTGGGTGTGCACCTGCTGTCCCCCACTGCCCCACTGTGTTCTGTCCCTACAGAGCAGCCCAAAATCACTCCATCCCACAGACTCCACAACCAACAGCAGGTTAAAACTGAGACCATAATCTCACTGTGCTCAGGAACTGAAGAGAACTGCAACAAACCAGGAAGTTCACCAGAAATACACCCCAAAGTCTTATGCCAGCAGGAGATGAACATCATCATCCCATCAATCACCACTGAGGCCCTGAACAGCCACGTGCCCTCCTGCTGCAGCCCTGTCTGCACCACCAGCCCCGTGTGCTGCCCCTGCCCGGCTCTGCCACGCCCCAGGAGCCCCAGGACGGGGGCGATGCCCGTGCCATGGGATGTGGGTGCTTGGGGCTGACTTTTGGGGAGACCTGCCGGGGCCCCACTGCTCCTCGTGGACCCCTCGCCCCGGCGCCCTGCTCGTCCCTCTCCCAGCCCCGTGGTGGGACCCGCGGAGCGCTGCGGGGAGTCACCGCAAGGCTGGCTGGGTACCGAGTGAATATTTTATTGTACACAACATAACAACACAGCGTTGTTGCTCCTGTACAGCATCTGCCTAAAAACAAAGGCAACACCATTGTCACGGAAAAGAAATGTACAGTCTGACCGGTTTAAAAAATATCATTTTACTGATTGATTCAGAAGTGGTTATTTGTTAGCTTGGAGGAAATTGCATTTCCTTTATAAAAGGCTTTTTCTGTGAAAACTCTCTTTTGTTTTCTGCTACTGCAGAACCAGGAAGCCAGTCCTAGAGCAGGGAAGGCACTGGTGCTGTTTCGTGCTTTTTTTCACCCCTTAATCTTTTTTTTTCCTTTTTTTTCTTTTTTTTTTTTTAATCTCTGAATGTTGCCTTCGATTTTGATATTAAATAAAACCAAATAAAACTAAATAAACTCCTGTGTGTGCTGGGTGGCTTATACAGAACCCCAAATGAACAAGCCATTAATCAGCAAGACAGCAGTGGACTTCCAAATCCAATTCCCCGGGAGAGGGAGTTTCACACAACGTTTGGGGTTTTGTTTTCCATTAAAATAAAATTTAAAAAAAAAAAAAAAAGAAGAAGAAAAAAAAGCAGGTCACACAGTGCTTTCCAATATCCACTCAGAACTGGAGAAAGTTGCTTTTCCGCTATCGGCCCCGGCGCTGTCCGCCTGGACCAGCATCCCGTTCATGGACAAGCTGCGCTTGGAGCGCAGTCCGGCGGCGCCGGCGCCGCGGGGCTCCAGCAGCTCCCCGCCCAGCGAGCGCCGGCGCTTGGCCCGGGATGTGTCTGCCGGCAGCGTGAGGAACTTACTTGGCTTGGCTTGTGCTCTTTTGTACGTGGGGGCGGCGGGAGCGCGGCTCGGCAGCTGCAGGGCTGTGGAGTTATTCCTGTTTGAGTTTTGGGGCTCGGCACTGCCGCCGGCCTCGCCCTGCGGCTCGGGCACAGGCTTTGGCCCCGACTTTCGCTTCTGCTTCTGCGACAGGGAAGTACTGGAAGTCCAGGCAGGAGGCAAAGCAGAGGTAGTGGTGGCCGAGTCCTGGCTGGAGCCGGTGTCCGGCGACTGCATCGCGCCGTCGCTGGTGGCCTTGCAGCACTGGATGCCCTCCTCGTGCCCCACAGCCTGCTTGGACAGGGACTGCGACAGCACCCCACTGCAGCCCTGGATCTGCGCCCCGTTTGTCTGCGAGTACATGTTGCTGACCTTGGTGGCCTTCTGCTGCCCATTGTTGTTGCACACCTTGTAGCGGATCATGAGGATGATGATGAACACGAGCACCGAAGCCACGATGATCCCACCAATGATGATAATCATGGTCCCACCCAGGAACTGGGACTGCATGAAGTGGCAGCGCACATAATCCTGCTCCGTGGTGAACTGTGTGCAGCCCACGACCCTGGTGGCCGTCAACGAGGTGATGCCGTCGTCGTAGATGGCCAGAACGCACAGGTCATACACCGTCCCCGCAGCCAGGTTGTTGACCAGGAAGGTTTTGCTTGTGGGAGGTATCATTCTAGGGGAGAAGGAAACCAGCATGAATGACTCTGGCAGACACTCAGCCACCTCCCAGCAGCTCTGGACATGCTGAGCACCACGGCTTGGCTGTCCTGCCTCTGCCACAGCCCCAGGAAGGCTGATCACTGTCCCCCAGCAGCTGTTGCCCAGTGTTTGATGTGGCAGCAATCACCACCAAGTCCCACGGCACAGCTCGGTGTGGCAGAGCCCCCATTAGCCCCCAATCATATCAACAGCAGGATCCCAGGATCCCAGGGTGGTTTGGGTTAGAAGGATTATTTAAAGATCATCCAGTCCCATCCCCTGCCATGGGCAGTGGCACCTTCCACCAGCCCAGGCTGCTCCAAGCTCCATCCAATCTGGCCTTGAACACTTCCAGGGATAGGGCAGTCACAGCTTCTCTGGGCTCCCTGTGCCAGGGCCTGCCCACTCTCCCAGGGAAGAATTTCTTCCCAATATCTGATCTGTATCTACCCTCTTTCAGTTTAAAGCCAGCACCCCCGTCCTATTAATGGGACAAAGAAACTCATAGAAGAAATGCCCAAACAAAGACAGCGTTGAAGGGTGCAACAGCCACATCCAGAAGCACAGAGCCCCCCAGAGCCCCCCTGCACTGCCTCAGCACAGACACTGCCACAAAGCACCACGAAGAGCAGTCACAGACACTGTCCTCCCTGTGCTTCTAGAGAGCCGAGCGCGTTAAGATCCATTTAATTCATCTACCTTCACAACCCTTCTCAGATGGGTTCAGAGGATTACAGGTCCGTTTGGATTATCTAAAAATAAAACCATTCAAGATAATTTCCCCATCCTTGAGTAGAAAATGGCATGAGTCCATCCCAAGGCTCCAACCATGAGCTGCCAGGGGCCAGGCTCTGCTTGGCCAACACAGCATGGCACAGGAACTCCAGTGGAGGGGCTGCTCAGCCCAGGGGCCACCCATCAGCACCGAGCACCGAGCATGGCCTGCACGGGCAGACTGGGGCTGCCTTACCTGTAAACAAGGGAGTCATCGTAAGTACCATTGTACTGGATTTGGAACATACGTATCCCAGGTATGTTCCTCTGAAAATTGAATTTCAGCAGAGCAGTGGAGGAAGTCGCTTCTGCAACGACCACCTTCTTATCTTGGCTGACTTTAGTATCCCCATTGCTACTGCTCGTGTTGGAGCCCGACTTGGTGGACGTGGAGATATCTGAAGAGCCCGGGTCGGGCTCATGGATGTGGTTTGTGCTGTTCAGCAAGTGGGGGAGTTTGATGATGTGCAGGTCCACTGTCTGCGTGGCCTCCCCTGCTGGGTTGGAAGCAATGCAGGTAAAGGAGCCCGTGTCCTTCACCGTCGTGATGAGGATGTCGAGTGTGCCATTGTCGTATACCACAGACCTGGTGGCGTTGGAAATCAGTTTGCCCTCGGGTGAAATCCAATGGATGGCTGGCTCGGGGTCGCCCCGGGCCTTGCAGCGCAGGGCTGCCCGCTGCCCCTCCAGCACCCGCAGCTCATGGGTGTGCCGCGTGATCAGCGGGGGCTCACAGAGGAACTCCTCCTCAGGGATTGACCAGAAGTACCGGCCGGACAGCAGCGTGGGAGACGCGCAGGTCTCCAGGTCGTCCTCCCTGGAAAGGCGCCTCAGCCACAAAAGCTCACAGTTGCAATGCAAGGGGTTCCCGCCGAAGCTCAGCGCAAACGTTGAGGGGCTGATAATTCCTGAGGTTGCCAGGACCTGAGCACGCTGGAACAGCGGGTCAGGCGGAAGCTTCTGCAGTTTGTTAGACGTGACGTCCAGTCTGGTCATCTTGTGGAGGTGGGAGAATGTCCCCTTAGGAATATGGTCAATCATGTTGTGGTCTAGACTGAGAGTGTGCAAACTGACCATCTTCTCCACGGCATCCCAGGGGATGGTTTCCAGATTGTTGTAAGACAAATCCAATTCCTCAAGAGCTAAAACATCATCAAAAGCTGTGGAAGAAATTAAAGTCAGCTGGTTATTGTTCAGTATCAAGTGGTGGAGATTGGAGAGCCCACTGAACATGTCATTAGTGATCTTAGTCAATCGGTTGCTGTTCAAATGCAGAGCACGCAAATTGCGCAGGTCGGCAAACGCGTGAGGTGTGATAAAACTGATTGTATTCCGGGACAGTGTCAGGTCCACCAGGCTGGTCATGTTGGCAAAGTCTTTCCTTTTAATGTTTGTAACAAAGTTGTCTGCCAGACGCAGCTCCACGGTCCTCCTGTCAATGTTGGGAGGAACAAACAGGAGCCCTTTCTTGGCACAGAGTGTGGCGAGGTTTGGAGACAGGATCTGACAGACGCAGCGCTTGGGGCAGATCTGAGCTCGCACTGCTATGCCAATGAACAGGAGAAACAAAAGCAGTTTTTCCATTGTAGATCAGGTTCAAGAGCCTGCAAGGGAGAGCAAACAGTGCTTAGTCTCTGTGAGATAGCCACAGGACATGATAAAAAAGCCAAGACAGACTGTGGTCATACCATGAAGGTTCGGGTAGCAGCGTGCCACTCTCACTGTGTTACCTGGCTCTTTGCCATTCCCCTGTCCTGACACAGGAGTCCCTGTGCTGCCTGCCAGGAAGAAAACTGAGAGGCAGGGAGGTTTGCAAACACACAGGTACACACCCAGACACTCACAGGTACACCAGACAGAACAACTGGGAAGCCACTAGTGGCACTGCACATGTGGTCTCTCAAGCCCTTCCTGTTAGAGCCCATCCCACCACACAGTGCACCTCTGTATCCCAATAGGTCCCCTGACCTCCTGGGCTGGAGATGCTTGGCCATAATGACAAATATCCAGGTGTAGAAAATGAGGGGTGGTTCATGTGTGCTTCACTTGCTAAGCTGAAAGTCCCAGTAGCCTTGAAATTGCTGCAGCTCCATAGGTTTACAGCCATCCCCACTGAACATTTAAGCTCTTAATGCTATTTTCAGAATAAACTCAGAAGGAGCTAATTTTATGTCATTCAGACCCCAAAAATGCAACTAAAAAAAAAAAAAAAACAAAACCCAAGAAAAGCCCCCACAACAGGGATCTAAATAAAATTGGATCGTGGGCTAATTTTAGCGGCTCGCAGCTCTCCGGCTGCCGCTGCTCCCCCCGGAATGCCGGTGGCTCAATTATCCTCATCACTTCCAGCGCCAGCCCCGGCTCCTCACGGCATTTGGGAACAGCGCCCCAGCGCAGTGCCCACACCAGCTCACTGACATCATCCAGCAGTGACTACGCCAAAGGCTCCACGGCATGGGCAGGCGGCAGGGGCGGGGATGCTCCTCCACGGAGCAAGTGGGAGCACCATGGAGGTCCCGCGGAGAAAGAGCCGCATGTCTGAGAGGGAACTTGTGCCATTTTGAGCAGCAGAGCTCAGAGGGGCTCCACACTGGGAATGAAGCACTTGGCTCCCGTCAGGACTGGCACAATTACACATGTTCGGATGGGATTACTCAGACCCATTATCATCCCAGAGATGCATTAATGAAGCTCAGCTAAAATACACTTTCACAGCCAGCCAGGAGCAGGAATCTTGAATCGTCATCGATATTTAAAGCCATTTAACGTCAGAGCAACAATTACTGCTCCTCTTGTCCAGTCCATCCATAACACATCCGTGGTGCCACACAAGCCAAGGAGGCAACGAAAAGGATGAGTGAGAATTCCAGCCTAAACCCTGCTTTTCAGCACTATCAATGTATTTTTTCCTGATACTACTGAGGACTGCAGGTATTCAGGACTCCTGGCTCCAACTCTTGAGTCCCTATTGGAAAAATAAAAGATTATATTACCATGTCCTCAGCAGAGTCTGCTGCTGTGGGCAGTGCTGGGAGCTGCTCCCATAACCAGCATCACCATCACTGTTCTGCTGCCATTAGCTGTGGCAGAAAGCAAAGTGTCTCAGCAGCATTCAGGTATCTCTGTGGACTCAGTTTCATGCCAGCACTGCAGGTTAGGGTGGCCCTGCAGATGACAAGGACCTGGAGGGGAATGGTGATGCGGAGCAGTGGAGGGAAGTGCCTGGTGCAGCCCCCAAACCCTGTTGGTGTCACCTGCTCACCACCTCCTGACCTGGCAGCTGCAGTCACAGCCAGGGGCTGCCACCTGCCCTTTAATCTACATCTGGCATGTACCAGATTGGAATGGGCTCAGCAGCCCAGGGCATCTGCAGCAGGGCCCCCAGGGCCCCCAGACAGCCTGGGCTGCGAGCACCACCCTCATTTAGATTTGAGAACTTAATGCTGCTAATTTAGATTTGTGGCTGTGATTAAAGTCATGTGCCTGGATTCAGACAAGTCCATTTGAAGAACTACACAAGACTAATACAAAATTAAACTCAAATCAGCAAGTTTACAAGTTTGGAAATACTGATAAACGAAGAAACTACTAAAACAATCGCTGGAATGACAAGGTTACAGTGAGGTTACCCACCAGCAGAGGTGGGGTTTCTTTGATTTTAGGAGAGTTTTTGTTATTGTCTCTATCAGTATCCACTGGACAAATGCCCAGCACATGTCCAGAGGTGGATGCAACATCAGGCTGCAGGGTCAGGCTCAAAGGGCTGCAGTAAATGGGGCAAGACCAACCAGTGGCCAGTCACTAGCACTGTTCCCCAGAACTCAAGTTTAGGGACAGTCCTCCCCAGTGTCTCTGTCAGTGACCTGGACAGGAAGGTGAGTGCACCCCATATACACCTGCCAATGACACTGAATTATGAGGAAGGGGTCCCTTGGGGGCATGGAGTGCTTATAGAGAGGTCCTGGTGGATCAGAGCACTGGGCAGCCACCACTGCTGAATGCAATTCTGCACCTGGATGCCTAAACTGATAGAAAACAGCAAAGCCATACTTGGATCTACAAGAGAAAGATGGTGCACACGGACAGGGACAGGATCCTCCCCAGCCTGGACATCACCCCCTCGCCACAGGGGCAGCACAAATGTTTCACCTCCTCACTGAAAGATTACAGAGCATTTCCTCGCAGGGTGGTCAGCACAGTCTTGTGACTGTGCCCCACTACCAAGATATCCCAGAAGACAACAGGAACTGCAGGACCTGGTTAGAAGAACAGCCACCGACAAACACATCTGCTAAAAGTCAGCCTGATAACGTGGCCCTTCCTCTCTCAGCACACCTCATTCCCCATCCAGGAGAGAACAGCACTGACATGGCTTTCAGCTCGTTGCAGAAAACATCTTTTCAACTAAGCAAATCGCTATCTGAGTCTCATTATTTGCTTAAAAGATTCTAAAAAAGGAAAAGTGCATTCATACATAAAACAAACGCCAATTTCTGAGGAAAGTGGGCATTGCTCACTTACTGCTTGGTGCCTGCAGCAGGATAGGTGTTGTCAAGCTCCTCACGTCACTTTGGGATTCACAAAAAAAGCCTCTCATACACTAATCTTCAAATCCATTCTGTTGCTACTCTTGATACTTTTGAGTGATTCAGCTGTCTATAAAAACTAAGTTCGAATTGCCATGGGCTGCACATAGCCACACAGAGTGGGAACTGTGTCTCTGAGGAGCAGAGAACCTGTGAGTCCTGGCACACACTGCCAGGGGCTGGGAGCCCCTGTTGTGTCCCCTCATCGGCCAGAGGGGACTGACCACGGGCACCTGCCACAGACTGCTGCTCCTGCCTCAGAGCAGAGCAACTCCTTCCCCCAAACCTCTTTCCCAGGCAGGGAGAGTCTGACAGTGGTTGGGCAGGGCCTGGGCTCATGGGTGCAGGAACCCTCTGCACCATCACCTCCCTACCCACCTGGGCACTCTCAGGTGGGACGTGCCCCCACAATGAGTGCCACTTTGGTGTCCATTCCCCTGACAGGTGTTT
>JAOXXN010000065.1:63689060-63701331 GCA_026770055.1 Myrmophylax atrothorax
AGGCTGCAATGCCATGGCAACCCCAACCAGCTACTCCCAGGAACAGCAGGGCACAGGTGAACAGAAAATCAGGCACTGCAGCACACCAGGATAGAAACAGGAAACACATCAGGAGAGCAGATCACTGCCAGCACGAGCGGGCTGGGAGAGCTGCCAGGCTGTGACTGAGCATGGACATCCTGAGCTTTCGCCCACCAAAGCTTGTCATTCAGGAAGGATTTGAAGAAGCTGCTTAAGCTTCATGGACAGAAGCAGCACCTGAGAGGTTTCACAGCATCACAGACAGGGCAGATGCAGGCGACAGCCCCAGGAGGACAAGGCTGCTGTGGTGAGCACTGTCCTTTGGGCAGCTCTGCTGCCTCTGTCAACACCTGGGAGAGGGTCAGCCCTGCATCCCACTGCTCCCCAGAATACCCATGCTCCTGGGAAAGATGCTTAAAGGACATTTCCTCTGTGGATACTGAAGCTGGGAACCTTGGCTGTCACCCCTTCCCTTTGCAGTCCAGGTGCCATGGGTACCACAGCCTGGCAGCTGGGAATTGCATTAATTCTCCCCAGCACCAAAAAAAGTACCCGCTCCCTCCAGGATGGGTATTGTCTGGGAGATCAAGGGTGTAACCATGCAGCACCTCACCACCCTGCAGGGTGGAAATAGAGGCCTCATACCCTGGGAGGGCAGAACAGTCTACTCAGGGCAGGGCTTCCCTTGCACCACAGTGGGCAAGGGCAGAGGGGCCAGGGAGGCAGGGCAGTGGGGGCCAGGACAGCTCCCCCTTGCAGCATCCTCAGCCCCTCTGCCCCCAAGACTGCTCTCCCGCCCCCCTCTGCTGTTACTTTTTTGGCAAGATAAGAATTCACTGATGGGGATGTTCCTGTCGCCTCTACCCAGCTCAGAGCTCACCAGCTGCCAGTCCCTGGCAGTCTGGGGTTTCCTCCTGACGAACAGGAATTGCCAGACAAGCAAACTCCTGAAAAGCGCAGCCGAGCAAGTAAGTGCTACAAAATAAGAGCAATTTATTCCAGGGTTTACAAGTCAGTCTGTGGTCCTCAGAGATAATTCTGCTGTCAGGTGCTTATGTTCCTCCAGCACTGCCAGGCTACACAAGCTACTTTCGTGTCTCTATTAGCCCACATGTGTGCAGATCCCGCTTTTCTGCATTATATTTGCATTCAACATGTTAAGCTTTGCTTGATCTGTGCTGCAAACTAAGCACAGTTCTGTCAATGGGATTGCATGGAAAACCACAGTGGGCTTCTAACCAACATTTGTTATTTGGGACACTGGAATCTACTGGTCTTTCTGGAAAGTTCTGGCAGTCTGGCAACACCTTTTGCACCCACCCTGTCCCATCTACACACTGGAGTTGGGCTGGTCAAGTTGCATTGTGTCTCTCAGCTGGGAGCAAACCACCCCTATGATTTGAACTTTAATTTAATCTCCAAATCCACTGAATCAGTCCTGTTCTACTCCAAAGTCACTCCTGCACAGCCTTACTGTTGCACAGGATATTTTACACATTTGTTTGTCCCCCTCTCTGCTGAGAGATGGGTGCCCAGCCAGTGCTTTGCTCCAAAGCCGAGGCCCTGCAAGTCACCCACAAGCCTCTGAACTCCACTTTGCAGAGCAGGGACAGGAAACCACCAGAGAAACACCTGTAGCATTGTGCCTCCCCACAGTCCAGACCAGGGGGCTTCCCTGGGGACAGGAGTCACAGCACTGAGGACCACACCGAAGGGAGCAGATGCTCCAGCCCTATCCACACCGTGTGCTCCAGCAGCAGTGCCCAAGCCCACACCACAGTGCCACAGGAACATGGGGCAATTCTTAATCCATGACCCCAAGGCACAGCCTGAGCTGGGGACAGGGAGGGTGACGTGGCCACCCACAGTCACCCATGTGGGGGCACAGGCCATGCCCTCAGACAGACCATGCTTTGGACACTGTTTGGTGAAACAGTGCTTTCTGAGCCACAACGAGCACCAAACACCCAGCCCAGCCCAAAACCATTTCATAATAATAAACCATCTCATTTCTAGGGAAGAAAATCTTTACTGTGAAGGCGGGCAGGCCCTGGCATAGGTTGCCCAGAGAAGTTGTGGCTGCCCCATCCCTGGAAGTGTCCCAGGCCAGCTTGGATGGGGCTTGGAGCAACCTGGGCTGGTGGAAGGTGTCCCTGCCATGGCAGGGCATGGAACGAGATGAGTTTTAAGGTCCCCTCAAACCCAAACCATCCTGAGATTCTACGATTCTCTAAGGGAACGTGGCAGAAAAAGCCACAACAAACTCTCATGGTTCTGTGCCAGGCAGGGGGAGCTACAGGAGAGGTAACTGCTCCCCTCAGCTCCTGCCACTCCAGTTTGGGGGTGACCTCCACAACCCACTGTGCTGGAGAGCACAGCTCGAGACCGACCTGGCTGGTGCCCACATGTGACAGCAGCAGGTCAGCCTGTCACTAATTGAATTATACCTGCATTACTTAATAAACAAAGAATACTCTCCACATTACAACGATGTAATCCTTTAATTGGTTTATGAGCACGGAGTCCCATGGGAAGTGTCACAAATCCATCAGGATGCCCTGAGCACTGTTTCTGAGCTGGAGAGATAAGGAGTGTCATATGCCAGCGGTCGGCTCTGGGCTGAGCTGGCAATGGAGCTGAGCCAGCACTGTGCTCTGCTCCACACCACCCAGCACCAGCACCCCAGCACCAGCATCCCAGCATCCCTCCTGAGGGCTGTGCAGCTGCCACAAAGAGCAGGAGCCAGCAGCCAGACCCTGTCCCCCAGCACCACAGCCCCCTCCATCACAGGTGTGCAAGGTGACCCACCTGCTGTGGTGTGCACCACAGAGCTGCCCCAGAGGGTACCCAGGGCCCCTCCAGGCACAACATCAGGGGCAGGTGAGCACTGCAGACCCCAGTGCCTCCAACCCCTTGTCTGCACTTGGTCCATCAGGCCTTGCCAACACAATCCCATCTGACTCCCCAAACACACACGGAGGTGATGTGTGTGTCCTTCTCACCCATCAGCTCACCCTAGAAATCCCCTTCTGTTGCTCCATACCATTTGCTAACACAGACCTAGACCAGAGCCATGTCCCTGAAACTCAGCACACTTCAGAAGGGCAGGCAGAGAAGCCTTGGCAGAGGGAAACCACACTCGGCAGGATGCAGGTATCCTATTCCATGCCACTCCATACACACATACATTAGCTCAGGATCAAGCCTCTGCTGGTAAAAAACCACTTTGGCCTCTGAAGCATCAGCAGTGTTGCTCAAGCCGGTCATGCCAAGGACAAAGAGCACGGGCACACACTTGGCCACACTGGAGGGGATGGGGCAGTGCATGGGACTCCAGCTGGGACCCTAGAGACTCCATGCTCTCTCTGCCATCTCTGCTGCATGAGGACACCTGGATTGCCAGGAATGTGTGCACTTCTCCCCAGATGTTGGGGTTAGATTTTCTGTGCCTGGTATCACAGAAACAACACGCTGTACCCTTGGACTATGGTTATGTGGTAACCATAATGCTGTTACCCTTCACTTTCCTCCTTTATCCTTCACCTTCCTTCATATCCTCAATACAAACCAGGGAAGCATTACTGACCCTTGGGGAACCATTTGGGTATCTGATTTCACCCACGACCTGAATTTTGGCTGGTGAGGAGCAAGTCCAGCCTCTCCCCAGCATTACAAGTCTCACAACCCACTGGCCACAATTTCACTCCTCATTACTCTTCCTTATTTATTGTTATTATTTCAACTTTCCAGATGGAATTTAAATGTAGTCACACACTCTGTACATTGGCTTCTTTAATGCTCCTTAGAAGGAATGAAGCTTATTCAGCTCAGCCCTTTGTGCCTCACGTTGCCACGGTGGGAGGCCCTGGCAGAGCTGGCGTGGGAGCACCGAGAGGCCACGGTGCCAAACAGAGCTGAGCCCAGGACTGAGCAGCACTGCAATCACAGGACATTCACCAGAGCAGGTCTGCTGTGCCCTCTGGATACACAGCACAATGCTATCCAGGAATGCTCATTTAAAAACTATTGTCCTGATCTGCTCCCTTGGGAATTAACCCAATCCTCATCCGGCAGGAGCAGCAGCTGTAACCAACCATCCATCCTGTGTCTTTCGCCATGGTGTTTATCACGTTTTCCTTCTAGAGCAGGGAAGGACATGGGGATTGCTTCAACCCACAGAAGGTGTGTGTTTGCTGAGTGCTTCTTAAATAACACAGGTTAGAAATGGCATGTCTGACCCAGGGCAGGAATGGGCCACAATGAACATAACAGGAATACCAGCCCAGAGGGAGGCACATTCCCATTTCAACTATGTCAGAACACTGTAGGTCAGGCTGTGTGTGCTTGGCCTATTACCCAAAGCCCAGCAAACAGAGCAAACAGCCCCTGAGAGGGGTGACAGGGAGAGCCCAGCACCACAGCATGGCACATGGCAGGGCAGGCAGGGCAGCAGCCCTGGCATCCCCATCTCCCAGAGGTTCCCTGGAGCCCAGAACTTTGGTGCAGGTCAGAGCGGACACCCCAAGACCCCACATCTGCAGCAAGGTGGGGTGGAACCCTGAAGCAACCTCAGCCATAGGCAACAAAACATCCCACAGTGGAGCTGGAGGTGCCTGGCTTGTGGTGGGCTCTGCTTTCCAGACTCACAGCTGTGTCTCCTCTGACACCTGCCCAGGCAGCAGCTCTCCTGGGCCCCTCTCTTCATCCCCAGGACCATGGTGGTGGGGCCATCTCAGCCCCACCACTGGGCAGAGCCCACCACAGGTAGCCCCCAAGGACAGCTGCCATCAGGGCAGGGCCACTGCAGATCCTGCTCAGGGCACGGCCAGGGCATCCACTGCCTGCTCAGGTGACAACACCCATCAGGCCTGGGACCATGTTACAGATCCTCTAGGCATGGAAAGAAACCCAAACCTCTCCTGGGAAGTTCCCAGCCCATGCAGGGAACCGCTGGGCACTGCCATTTGCTCTGGCTTTCCATGAAATGTTTAAAAGCCAGTGCTTTGCAGCACACACAACTCCATGCACAACCCCTCTGCTATTTCAGGAGCTTCTCCATTCCAAAGAATGCCCTGTGCCCCCACCCTGGGCAGCACCACAGCAGGGACACAGCTATGCAGGCACACGCAGGTTCTGTGTGGGTGGTGCTGCCCCATGACAGGAGTCACCTGTGGTAAGGAGGGCAAGAGCACAGTCAGAGCCTGGAGCACCCCAGGGCGTGTGAACAGCCCTGTGAACTGCAGGGGGATTAGTGACCTACCAGCTAAGCCAACATAAGCACGTTAAGTGCCAATCTGGAAGCAGGACCGCAGTGCCCAGACACTTCACCACGGACACAGCGGGACAGGGAGCCACACTCAGTCCCTGCACCATGGAACAGTGGCTCCAGTGGCAGGGCTGAACTCCATAGCACTGGGATACCAGAATTACAGCCTGGGCTGCTCAAGTTTTCTGAAGAAACTCATAAAAAAAAGGACTGCTTTACACCACCAGGCCAGGACAAAAGCATTGCTCTGCAAGCTTGAATTGCACAAACAGCTGTGAGGGTCAGCCCTTACACTGAGCTGCTCGCAGGGCTCACCCAACGCTACACACATTCCTGGCTACACTTGTCCTGCTGCTGACCAGACCATGGGGTGAAATCTCTTCCTTCCATCAGGAACAGGAGCCTTGGACAACCAAAGAGCTGCCATGGGGCACTAACCACATCCCCATGGGTACTTCCAGCACACACTAGACCCTGATGGAGGCCTTCTTGCTGCTTGCCAGTGTGGGGATGCAGAGAAGGGAGGCTTATGTTGGACATCTGCAGGGTCCAACTGCAGTGAGAGGGGAACTCTGTGCAAAGGACATGGAGTACTGCAAAGGAGGCTGCACCCTCAAAACCAGTCACTAAGTGCAATCCTTGCCACATGCCTGGGGACAAGGACACATCTGTTTGGATCAGCCCAGGGCAGTGAGTGACAAGCAGCCCATGGAGAAGTCCTTGTGTGGGTGCTCTGCTGGCACAGCCTCTGCAGCCACACATCACCGGGGGGGCCAGCTCTCTCCACATGCACCCCCAGCCCCGGTCCCCAGCACAGCCCACGGGGCCTGAGTGCTGCCAGACTCACAAGTGGCACAACAAGAGCAGGTCGTCACCTGGGTCCACCTGCAGCATATCCCCAACCCACAACAGGACGTGCCAAGGACCCGCCCAGTCTGTGCTGGGGCACTCCGCCACTGGGCACCGACAAACACCACTGGAGAGAGGACTGGGGCTTGTGCTGTTCTTGTCCTGTTTCTTTACACCACAGCAGTGGAAGATGCTTTATTGTCCGGGTCAGTCTGCCTAGGCTCAGTCATGGCATTCAGGACCCTGCCACTCTCCTGACCAGGGTGCCTTTGGTGTGCAGAGCCCTTCCCACATGCCTGCGACACAGCTGACTGTCCCCAAAGGCAGCCACAGCCAAAGCTGAGGCTCAGAGGCAGCAGGAGAGCAGCAGTCACTGCTCAGGAGCTGCTGTTTGGAGCCTGGTCCCCAGGAGCAGCATCACTGCAGCCGGGCACCAGCAGAGATGAGACACGAGGCTGACGTGTCACAGGAGCCGCAAGCACAGCAAACCTGCCCACAGCACAGCGACACCAAACCTGCCCACAGCAACACCAAAGCTGCCCACAGCACACACAACACAGCAACGTCAGCTCTGCACGGAATCACAGCCGGCAGCAGAAGGCTTCCTGTGAAACACCACGTCCCCGGCGGCACCACTGACTCACAGCTGACAGGGCGATAAATCCCGCTCGCCTTACTCAGACCCGCTCCCACGAGCCCTATCAGGGAGCTTTACATCAAGGGTTTCACAAGTGCGTTGGAGAAAGAACAACAACGCAGCTCCCAGAGCCCTGGCAGCACTGCCAACAGCACTGGCCTTCCTGTGCCACCAGCACCTGCCTCCCAGTGCCACCAGCACTTGCCTTCCAATGCCACCAGCATGTGCCCTCCTGTGCCACCAGCACGTGCCCTCCTGTGCCACCAGCACCTGCCCTCCTATGCCAATGGCACCTGCCCTCCTATGCCAATGGCACCTGCCCTCCTGTGCCATCAGCATCTGCCCTCCCATGCCAATGGCACCTGCCTTCCTGTGCCACCAGCACCTGCCCTCCTGTGCCACCAGCACTCGCCCTCCTATGCCAATGGCACCTGCCTTTCTGTGCCATCAGCACCTGCCCTCCCATGCCAATGGCACCTGCCTTTCTGTGCCCACAGCACCTGCCCTCCTGTCCCAGGCAGTGATTTCACATCCCAGGTAAACTCTTAACTCTGGTTTAAACCCAGAGAAGTTTTAACTCACACCTGGTCCACGTGCAGCAGAACAACTCTGAGTGACTTGAGCAGTGTTAAAGCAATCCCATCCCAACCCTGGACCAGCAGTGCTGTCACCAAGGGACTGACAACATATCCTGGGGATTCCAATGCATGTGACTTTCTCCACCGCAGTTTTTCTTCCTGTTTGTGTTTTCCTCATACAGCCGCTGTCCCACAGGTGGTCAGTCCTGCTGCAGGAGGCACAGAACTGCCACAGCTCAGTATGGTGGGTTCCTGCTCCTCTGTCTCCCATGCCCACGTAGAGACCAGAGAGTACAAAGAATTAGAATACACAGGGAACTTCAGCTATCTGGCAATGAAACAATGCTGAGCCAACAAAAACTGAAGAGTTTAATCTGTCTCCAATCCAAAAGAATTCCAACATGATCTTGACAGAGAAGTCTAAACAAAAACTTCAAGGGAATAAAGATATTCCACTTTAAAGCAAAGTTACCTAATCATGTGTTTTCATGGAAATGTTTTTGCCAAGAGACAGTTCCTGGGGAGAAGCTTCATCTCAAAGAGCAACCTCAAAAGTACAGCATTGGACACAGGCTCTGCAGCATTGGGAACTGGCTGTAATGTTCCAAGGTCCTGCTGGCCACGTGCTGTGCAATTAGAGGCATTCACCAAGGTTCCCATTACTGCCTCAATTAGCCATTTGATAAATTCCCTTCTGCATTATCCATTCTGCTTGGGGCAAATATGACTTGCAGAGCCTTTTATTCCATGGGAACACAAGAGCTGCCACCCGGCTCAGGAGGCAGGCACAGGGTGCCCAGCCTGCACCTCAGTGGCCAGCAAGTTGGCCAGGATGGGGCAGGGAGCCCCTTGGACACCACAGACACCCTCACACACCTAAATAATGGGATAACTGGGCAGCTAAAGCAGCTGCTAGTTATACCTGCACCCACAGTCCTTGTCAGGGCACAGCTCCTGGCACTGTGCAGTTTCACTGTGCTACAGACCTTTGGCTCCTGGAGCTCCTGGAGCTGAGGGACCAGGGGTGGCCCAGGGGCTCAGCACCTGTCCTTGGCTTGCGGGGCTCCAGGCCAGGGACTTCTCCAAGAGCTCTGCGTTCACCTCTCCTCATCACACCTGCTCCCCCCGAATATCAACCCCTCTCCCTTCCTCTGCAGTTCCCAGTTCTCCAAGAGTCAACATTGAGAGCTCCACAGAAGACAAACTGATGCCATCACTATCCCATGTGAGGCTGCAGGCCCTCAGCTGGCCATCACTGGCACCACCACCCAGTGAGAAAGCCTGGGAGTCACTTGGGGAAGTAGCAGAGGTCTCTATCCCTCCCTGGGAGCCCCACCAGACCCAGCCAGCTTCAGATAAAGGTACACAGGGACACAGACCCAGCCAGCTTCAGATAAAGGTACACAGGGACACAGACCCAGCCCTGCAGCAGGCCTGTGTGGGAACACCTTTGACAGCCTGGATCTGGGCACCGCACTGAGGAATTCTGTAACCAAAGTTACTTCTATGAGATTTGTCATTTTGTTTTCAAAGTGGTGTCTCAAACTCCAGGGTACCAGAAGGTGTATCTGACTAATTTGAAACAAATGTTTCTATTTCACTCCAAAGTACATGATTATTTGATATATATTTCTAGAAAGAATGGTTCATTCTTCGCCAACAAAACCCTATACTTTGGATAAGGTTTGGATTTGGCTTTCCAGGCTTGAACATCTCAAGTGCTGCTTCTGTTCAACCACATTTCTCTGCTACCCAGTCACACAGACAGCAAACAAGCTTCTGTTTCCAAAGCATTTTAGGTAACTACCTCAAGGATAGTTTTTGTTTAAAACACACACAAAGCCCTCTCTTAGCACAAACCTCATCAGACAGTGTCAGCAAGCGCATTTTAATAGTGTGATACTGAAAAGTAATTTTACTACTAGCTAGAAAAGTCTGAAGATTGCAGAGGATATATTTAGATGTGTATAAATAGACAACACTCAGTGATGTCTGGTCCAGGGAGTACAAATCTTCCCTAATGCATGGAATATGCCTGGCCCAAAACGCTTGAGCAGCACTTAGACAGCCTTTTCAGCTTGGCTCAGGCTCTGGGCCCGCTAATAGCAAGGCCATTAGAGCGGCGCTCTGGCCCAGCTGCTCACACAGGGAATATGCAGATTGCTCTGTAAAACCAAGCCGTCACCACATCTGAAAGCTCAGGCAGTATCGATCAGCAATGGAAAGCCATTAGCTCTGCAGCCTCTGAACTATCTCCACATGCCTCAGAGGAGGGATGAGCCCTTCAGGCACCTCAGGGTGCTCCATCTTCCCAAGACTGGCACGCCATGTGCCAGGCCCATCCTTCCTGGTGCACCTGCCTTTGTGTCTCCTCTAATCTTCCTCCAAAAACTGGAGAAGATTTGGTTTCTTCTTGCCATACTGCTCTATCACATCTCTCCTCGGGTTCCCCCCATTCTGTCCCACACCACCAGCCACCCTTCCTCCCTCCATCACCACTCACACCTTCAGTGGCCAATGGGAGCCTCTCCAGACAACAAAGCTGTATGAAAAATTCAAACCAATCCCATGGGACACCATTCTGAGCAGAGCTGCAGCCGAGACTGGCACTTCTGCTGGTCACGAGGATAACAGGACCACTCAGTCTGCCAGCTCTCACTAGGACAGGACAATCTGGAGCCCACTCCCACAGCTGAAAACATTTGGTGGAATGGGACAATCTGGAGCCCTCTCCTGCAGCTGGAAGTATTTGGTGAACAGGTGAACTAGTTCAGCTTTGAACTTGCATTGGGCACTTGAGATATCCAGGATATGCTTCCACTGACTGCCCTGCTATGATAAAACTGGGACTTGCTCTTTCCGAAAGCAGAAAAATGAGCTAATATGCCAGGAGACGTTTCTTAGTGAGGCTTGTAACTGAAGGCCAAACTGGTGAGCTCTGGTGTTCATTCTGATGCAGCCTTATGCATTTAAACACATTTATTATGCATTTAAACAAATGCATAATCCCTTGAGTACAGTATATATATAGAAACATGGAAGGTGTTGGGCACTGAGAACACTCACGCTCCTTGTGCAGAGTCAAACCTGACTCCCAGATCAGCAGCAGAATCACCAGGCCTGGCTCCAGAGCTCACTGGCACTCCTACCCCTGCCAGGACTGACTGTGGCAGCACCACAGAGCCTGCTGAGGTGAGGCTCATGCACAGCACCAGGGTGCCCAGCAGAGTCCCTGGGGCAGCACATGCGGTCCTAAGCACCCAGGTCCAGCAGCCGGGTGTGCTGGGATGCAGCTCCACTGCACCGAGACAGACCAGTCCCAGCACAGGCAGTCTCTCTGGCCAGCTCTACCCCCAGCTCCCAGACACAGTCATGGCCAGGATCCGTGCTGCCAGAGCCACCTGCTGATGTGCAGCTGGAACCAAATGGGCTTCACTGCCAGGATGGATGCATTTCGCCGTGCTGTGCCGCCTGGCTTCGCTGGCCGGAGCAGCGCCGGACACGCAGCGCTCGCCCGAGGATGCTCAGAATGCATGAGCTGACACCACGTGTCACACAGAACATGTGAAATGGAAGTGTGGGCTGGAGGATCACCAGCACGACAGCACGATGGCCAAGGGCAGGGACTCCCGGCCTGTCTGGCTCCACAGCAGCCAGCTGGAGGCTGCACAGGGCTGGGCTTGGCGGAGGGCACCTGATGTCCCACCCCTGGTCTCCAGGACTGGTGAGGCCACGTTCATGACCACAGCTGGGACCACCTTCCTCTGCTCCAGACACGCAATGTAATGAGGAACAGTCCCTGCCCTGAAGACGTGACAGACCAGGAAGGAGAAATGAGGCAAAGGTGCAGGACGGGAAGCGCTGCTGTCCCGGAATGAAGAGGAACCGCGGAGCCGGCGTTCCACCGCCCATGTTGGCAAAGACCAGCCCTGGAAGGGGCTTCCCCAGTCCTCCTGGCCCAGATGTGCCCGTGCCCACCTCACACCGGCCTGCGCCCGCACCCAGTGCTCGCCGCCAGCTGCTCCTGGGCTCCAGGAGGGCTGTGCGGTTCGGCATCCGCTCCTGGAGCCGGGAGGGCTGACGCTCCGACATCAACATGGCTGCGAGGCTCCGCCGGCTCCTCCACCGCTGCTCAGCCATCTCCCCAACGGGAGCCTTCCGGCAGGGAAGATCCATCCTGCCCTACATTCGCTCTCCCACAGACAGCGGTGTTGGCCACGGACAGAGCGAAGGAGACGGAGGGGAGGGGAGCGCACCCGCATCCCGGGACGCGGGGGACCGCGGCTGCCCCCAGAGAGGGGAAGGGGGAGTGCGGTGTGCGTGTGGCGGGCAGGGGCGGCGGGAGGAGGCCATTGTAGGGCCACCGAGGGAGGTCCTTGGGGCCTGGCGGTGGGGTTTTCACTCTGAGGACGGGAAGGCCCGTGGGGGATTGCTGTCCTCGGCTAGTTCTTGCCTCAGCTACCGAACGGGTGCTTGAAGACGAAGCCAGAGCTGCCGTGGCGTTGCTCAGAGAAGAGCTGCAGATCAGTCGTGCCTCTAGACAAGCACGCAGGACCGATTTGATCGTGGCTACGGGCTCTTCAGGGGAGTGCTTAGGGGGAAGGGTGTGGAGGTGCTTCCCTCCCATCAGGTGATTCCCATGGACAGCGTCAAAGCTGTTGAGAGCACCGCATCAGTGAAGGGGGGAAGGGAGGTGTCTTTCCTTCCTCCACAGCGACTCAATGAGCAGCAGTCTGCAAAGAGCAATCTTGCCGACTGCGGTGTGGTTGGAAGAAGGAAGACGAAGCTGGCTGCGAAGGTGTTTCTGGTGGCGGCTGGCCGTGCCTGTGCTGCCACGGTGACAGCACATCCCAACGTGCCCCTTTGTCCTGTGTCATTCCAGTCCTCTGCTTTCATGGCCTGTATGGATACAGAAGGCAA
>JAOXXN010000065.1:63703081-63724126 GCA_026770055.1 Myrmophylax atrothorax
AACCGGCACCGGCAGGGACACGGGCGCGAGCACGGACACGGACACGGACACGGACACAGACACGCCTCCGCCTGCCCCGGCGCGCCGGGGCCGGGCTACAGGGACGGGGACCGAGAGCGGCCGCGGCCCTCGGGGCACCCCAGCCCCCCAGCCTCCGCCCGGGGCCCCGGGACCGGAGCGGGCGGGGCCGGTGCGGCTGCGGGGGGTGCGCAGGGCTTTGACCTGATGATCGATACGGCAGATGCACCGTCAGAATCGTCCCGTGGAGCGGCGGCTCCGCTCGGCGCTGCCCGGCTTGGCGAGGGCTTCTGCCCACCCCCGGGGCACCCAGCTGCCCACACCCTTGCCCGGAGCGAGGACAGGGGCTCCAGCACCGTACTTGCGGGACGGATGATCCCGGCAGGAGAAGGAAAGCCTGGCTCATCTTTGGGGTCAGTAAATTGGAGAGCTTTTCGGGATTTCGGGATCGTTACCTGTCTCCTGAATCTCTAACGGGGAGGAGAGTGCATTTCGTGCTACGGAATACTAACACCCTTCTTTAGTGCTATTTTGTGGGAAAATTCTGGGGATGTTGCAGGACCCGAATCAGAGGAGCGCTGCCTGGAGAGCCTGGAAGAGGAGCTAATTAACGAACGTCGTCTGCGGCCAGGGACCCCGCACCTGGAGGGATGTGCAGGCACGTGTGGTGCCACCGCTGGGCAGCGGCCCGTTTTCCCCGACGCCCTCCCGCTGGGATGGGAGGCAGCTGCCTGCTCCTCCGGGGTGCCCCGGGACTGCCTGCAGCCGAAACCAGCCCGCGGGGCCGCTGTTCCTGAGAGTGCAGGGGAGAACCCATCGACTGCTCCGCATGCTTGGAGGCAGCGGGAGCGATGCTGCTGGGATACACCGGCGGCATCTCGCTGGGAATGCACGTGGGGGGAGCCCTGTCCCAGAAAAGGGAAGATGCAGTGGGAGTCCTCACACCTCTCTGCTGACACGGTGCCAAAGTTTTTTGTGCCTTGGGATCCAGCGTCTGGCATTGGTATGGGTGAGAAGAGGGAACATGTCAGTGCTCCAGGGCTCAGGGCTGCCCATGTGACCTGAGAACACTGAAGTGGAAAGAGATTTTGTTTCTGTGGTCTCCACAGCAGCCTCTGGCCCTGGTCTCAGGAGGAACACAGCTCCCAGAGCCGCAGCATCCTCTGCCCTTCTGGCAGCCTCGGAAGCTGCCCAGGGTTGGGCAGCTGGGCTGGGCCTTTCAGTTAGGGCTTATCTTCCAGTCACAGCAGCTATTTCGTGGAACTGGTTCAAGCTGTTATGGGGACAGACAGCCTGGTAGGGCGGAATAAGTATAAATCTTCTGCTCTCTCGAGGGAAAATTCATGTCAGCTGTTTTTTCTGGGGTGGGCTCCGCTGTTGCTCTGCCCACTCTCAGTTCTAGCATGGGTCTCCTTTGGAGCTGGGCACAGTGTCATGCTCAGCCCTGATCGGCGTTCACAGTGTGTTCCCCTCTGGAGAGAGAAGAGAAAATGCTCCTTGATAAAATATCCATGGTCTTGGCTGGTGTCCACCAGTGTTTTGGGCTTCAGTTTCAAGCATTTGCTACTCTGTCACTTCTCTGCTGCCTTAGGAACAGGACGACTGGCATGTCAGTGATGCCAGTGGTGTGGCTGACATTGGGAGGGGCGGCAAGCAGCTGAGTATTGCTTCCCTGGCCATAGGGACATGGAGAAGCTCAGTGGGAACTCAGTGGAAGCTGTGTCAGAGCCTGGTGTGTACTGGAGGGTGCACTGGTTTGTACCATCCAGCACAAACACACCGTGAGGGCCGGTTCAAGACCATTCTGAACTGGTACCAGTACAGCAGAGCATAGGAGCTCCACATCCTCACAGCTACAACAATGTCGTGCACCCTCTGGCCTCAGGGGTCTTGGCAAGGGCTGGTGCAGCTTCTCTGCCAGCCTGAAGTCCCTCTTGGACATGAGATGAGACCGAGATGACACCACTGCCTTGTTAATGTACCCAGTGGGAAAACTGCTCCTCCCTGGGGTGTTTGGGATTGTGGGAGCTGTGGGTGTGCTGGGGAGGTTCGCTCCCTGATGGCTGGGATGGAGAGCCTGCCTGTCTGACCCTGGACCCAAACCTGTGGCACTGTGGTGGGGGTGTCTGTGCCTGAACACTGCCTTCAAAGCCCAGGGTTGAGCTGTTTAGGGACAAACCTCAGTGCCCTGGAAAGGGACAGATCTGTGTCATGGCAACGTTACCCCTGGTGCCTGGCAGTGTACCCCATGGATGGCACTGTCCTGCATGGCCCTGGCACTGGGGGTTTACACAAGTGAGCTTCCACTTAGGTCTAGCCAGGACTCACCCTGCTTTGGGGACCCTCAGTGCTGCTGGGGCTCAGCTTCCTCCCCCATTACCCTTCTAAACAAGCCCTTGCTGGGGGTTTTGTCTTGCTCTTGCCTCCAAGCAGTGTTAAAATTCTTTTTTCCTGATAAAGCAGATAACTCATTAACCTGAAATCTTTCTCCTCTCACAGGTATAATTTTAAAATTTCACCATTTCGCTTTTTTTGGCTGCAATAAGAAGAGCTTCTTGAGGAAAGTGCTTTGTTCAAATAACACACAGAACTGCTTTTATGCAATTTCTAACCCTTAGCCACCTGTGGAAGGAGGGACCTGGGGGCTGGGTACAGTGCCACCGCCCTGCAGCAGGCTGACAATGGGGTGCCGTGCTCACCCAGCTGCTGCCCACACCACCCACGGTGTCACAGGGCTGCCTACCCCTCATCCCTTCAGATCTCCTCCCCAGACTCACCACAGAGCCATCCTTAGATCTGTGACAGGAGCCAGCAACATCCCTGGGAGTCGCTGCTGGACCGGTGGGTCAGCAGAGCTGGGCACTCAGTGGAGCAGGAGGAGCAGGATGCCGCGTGTCTGTGGTGGTGAAAGCTGTGCCGGGTACTGGAGCAGGGACTGTTCAGGCATAACGTCACTGCACACCAAGCACGCAGCTTTCCATGGGCACGGGAGCCCTTTCTTGCCAGGCACGGAGCGCTGGTACCGCGTGCTGCGTGTACACCCTAAAGGAGACGGGCAGCAATGCAGGGGAGCAGCACTGCGGGTTCTGACAGCCCTGCACAAACCAGGGCCAGCGGTGGTACATGGGGCTCCTTAAGAGAGACTGTGGTACCTCACCAAAAAGTGTTTGGAACCAGCAATGTTTATTCGTTCTTAGAAGGAGAAAATACCCTGCCCTAATCCCCCAAGTGTCAAGTGCCACCCTGCATGCAGTGGATTCCCCTTGCCCAGAGCACCTGGGACACAGGAACGCCGCAGGGGCCAGTGCACACCAGTCTGTCCCTCGGGAAGAAGGGGCGAAGTGTGGAGTTACCTGCATTGTCCTTTCCTGAGGGTATTTTTCCATTTTAAGTTCTTTAATCTGTAAGATGGGGGAGCTGTTGCATTGTACAAAAAAAAAGCAGGGACTGATCTTGCTCCTTCCCAAGTGCTGCATCTCCTTGTCACCAGGCTGGGGCTGAGAACCCCCCACAGCTGCCCTGGTGCCCCCAACTCTCTCCTCAGTGGCCAGGGAGGCTCTGGGTGAGCGGTGCTGAACCTGGCCCAGGCAAACAGCTCCCTCAGCACTACTTCTTTTGTTTAAGGCAAACTGGCGTGGCATTTCTCCCCAGAGTACATTGGCAGGTGGTAAAGTCCTGGCACAGACTGATTCCCTGTCCTTCGTGTGCCAGCCCTGCGCTGCCTGTCCCTGCCACTGGCAATGCCAGTGAACTGGACCTCCCTGCAGGGCAGGAGGGGCTGGCAACAGGTTTGTCCTCAGACAGACTCGGTTCATCACGTGGAACCAAATCAAGTAATAGATACTTAGTAGCTCTAGTAGCATCCTTTTTTACATTTTTAATTAGAAAACAGCTTAAAGTCATGATTACAGTAGTTGTAGAGCCTGTTTGATTAATCTTTTAACAGATTTGCTTTTTAAGGAATAAAATAATGCACTGATTCTTTTTTTTTTTTAAATCTCCTACATGAGTATATGAAGATTTGTAGAAGTTGGTACCTTACGTGCTTTAATTGTTAGACATGGGCTGGAGGACGAACATAGATGACCTCTGGTTGTCCTGCAGTGGCCTCACACCTGCCACAATTCTGCATCCCATGAGCACAGTTTTGTCTGGGAAAGACCTTGAGGCACAACTGGGAAAATTTTGCTGTGCTGACAGAGCTTTTTCCCCCTCGGCCCCAGACCTCATGGGCAGGCTCTGCCTGCCCTGGAGCCAGCACTGAAGCTCAGGGCTCTGTCTTTGGCCAGCTTTGTGCCTCACACAGTGGCTTTGCTCACCCCCATGGTGACCTGGTGGGGACCTGAGCTTATCCAGAGCATGACTTGTTTAATTTGGATACAAGGGTGGAGAAAATATGGCAGATGGAGACCTTGCACAAGAAATGAGAAGAAAGGGATTTATTACAGGACTGGGAATCAAAAATAGAGAATAAGCCCAGTCACAATTTAGAAAAACAGCCTGTCCAAAAAAACCCTGTTACCTGCAAAAGACTGTTTCCTTCTGCCTAGTGTCATTGTCACATCCAGGTGCTGGGACCAGTGTACCCAGCGCAGGCAGAGACTGGAGCAGTTGGGCGGTGCCAGGGTCTCACTGCAGCTGGCACAGCACCGATGTGTGGGATGGAGCTGAGGCAGAACTTACATGAGAAGGTGGGTGCTGACACCATGGGCAAACCCATTTTTCCATGTGTAAACAGACTTATTTGTGTTTTTGAGGAGACCAACACAGCTGGGGACAGGAGGCAAAAAAGGCAGTGCCCCAGAGAAGGACTTAGTGTGGTGCAGTCCTGTGATCTGTTGAGCTGGTTTGGGGGAAAACCTCTCTAAATTTTATTTCCTGAGGTGAGATTAACTGTGCTGGATCCAAGAACAGGGATTGCCCAGCCCTGAAGGTGTCTTCCCATCACTGAAAAGCTTGGCAGTGCTGCAGGAAAGGTTGGACTCAATGCTCTCAGAGGGATTTTCCAATTTAACAATTCTGATTCCATGATTTCAGCAGAGGGAAACGTTGGGTGTCCTGCATATGGAATGGGCTTCACCTTGCAAACAGCATGGGCACCTTGTCCTGCATCCCCAGGGCTCAGCACACCCTCCCTACCTGTTTGAAGCGAGGGATGGGGCCGAAGATGTGCTCCATTGCCTGTCTCCTCCCTGCTTCTGGAGTTTTAATAAGGTGCTCCTTTAACACTTGCACTCTCTTCATGTTGGGGTTTTGGGTCTCAGTCTTTTAAAATTCTTCTTTTTTCACATTTCTTTCCTATATAATTTATTCCTTCTTTGTTGAGATGACTTCTTAGTAGAAAACAGCAAAATCGCCATCCCCAGCCTGCCCCAATTCCCTCGGCATGTCAGAGCCATGTGCAGAATTCATTTCTATAATAGACTGGAATTTGTTCTTCTACCAGTTGCTGATTTAAGTATTTTCCTTAAGCCAAATTTTTCATGGAAAAGAGTGTCTAACAATTAAAACTATGATTCTTCTGGATGTCCCATCTCCTATCTTATATCCAAGCAGCAAGCTGAAGGCTCATGTTCAACTCACTGTAGTAGGAGAATGAGGAGCTACCAGAGACCTCATTTATACACAGGAGAAAGAATGATCTTTTATTTACAGTCTTTAGAGTCCTTAATTTACAATCTTTAGAGTCTCTACAGTCACAGTTTAGAGCCCACAGGAGCACATCACTGCCATAACCACATTGAAGTGAAAAGGCTGCACCAAAAATGAGTCAACTGCCACTGCAAAACTTACTCCTGAATGCAGGCTCCCCAGTGTTGCTACCCAGAAAAGGAATGCTATATTCCATTAGAACTGGAGGAGAAAGCAGATTTAGTGATTATTAGGCTTAGGCATTCAAAACAAGCAGAACCAGGCAAATAATAAGATAACTAATATTTTTGAGATGTTGCTAATTGGAAAAAAAGAGGCACATAAGCAAAAGAATTCTCTCTTCAAAAGAGACTGAACTGGAGTCTGGCATGGATCCCCACCACTTCCAAGCTTGTTCAATTAAAATCAACACTGAATGGGTTTTCTTTCACTTCCATTACTCAAGCTGCATCCTTCAAAAGGATGGCAAATGAGCGATATGCATATGAAAGAACCACAGAGTGAAATCACAAAATGATACAGGGTTTGGATATTTGCACTTGGAGACATTAAATCTTCTGAAGGAAAATATTTGAGCAAATTCTGAATAAAGAGCCCTATAGAGGAGGAAAGAAGAGCAGCGAGATAATCTAATAAGGCAGAGACAGTTTCCAAGTGTCAAATTCCTCGGTTTAACATGACATGGTGTTTCCAGCCCAGGATCTGCTCCTCTCTCTGGTCAGCACATTCGCTACTGGGGTCTCATGTATGTTGATAAGACAAACCAGGTTCAAGGTCCTGAATCAGACTTGGATTTAAGCCTTTTCTGAGATCTAGAGGTGGTAAAATCACTTCCTTGCTGCTGGTGCTCACCCTCCTTTCCCTTTTGCATGCTCAGCGCTGCTGCAGCCCCTCTCTGGGCAGGTGGGGCCTTCCCAGCTATCCCACACATTCCACTGCAGCCACTGCTCCTGGGAAGGCACCACTGCTCCAGCCTTCCCTGGTGTCCTGCCTGGCCATGGACACGCTTCCCTACAGCCAGTGTCATGCCTGGCCTCAAACATGCCTTCTCACAGCTGGCAGATGGCAGGAAGAGCCAGCAGAGAGGTATCTCAGTCGTTGGATCTCTCAAATGTGCAGGAAAAAGTGCTTTGTAAATTACACTGTATTTTATGAGCTTGTTAAGAGATACAGCAAACAAGCACAACAAACAGTATCTCAGTCCCCTTTGCCCAAGGGATTCACACAAATTCACTCACCACTCAAGCCAAGAGATTGCATAATGTATTACCTGTAACTGAAGTCACTCACTTGTGAGCAGAGTAGATCCCAATGTGAGTGCTCATCCCTCCTCCTCACTCACGGAGCAGACATGCCCTTCAGCACACCAGGAGGCAGGGAAGCCTCCGCAGTCCCACTGCTGTGGGTTCCACTCATCGCAGCAGGTTCTGGGATGAGCTGACCTTTGCACCTCCCAGCTTGGTCTGTCCTATTCCCAAGAGTCAACAGACTTGAGAAGGCACTGGCTGTGGGGATGGAGGACTGTGGCTGCATTGTGGACCTTCATCTCCTGCTGGACGCATCCTGCCACCCTGGGGCTTTGGCTCCGACCCAGGGACCTGCTCCCAGTGCACACCATGCTGGGCCATGGCCTGGGTTACCCCAAGTCTGAGTGGGAGTCACAGGAATAGTCACAAGGTGCCAGGTATCGCCATCTATTCATCTATTCTGGTTTTTGAGGGGAGCGAAGGGAGGGCTCAGGCTGCCTGCTTGTGCCTCAGTCTGCCAGCCTGCTGTATTTTTAATATTATATAATCATTAAACCTCATGGAAAGTCACCTGTTTAGTAGGAACCATCTTGCATTGTCAGGAATATACTGCATGGAAACCCCTTAAACAGTCGCCTGATGGTCTCTAATCACACGAGACTTCCACACTGTGTTTAAAATCTCAGGATGCCGTGGCTCGACAGTAATTAATGGTAATTGTTTCTCACGTAGGTGCAGTATCTGATTAATAACTCCTTTACAGCAGTCAGGGAGATCAGGGACGCCCAGGTCAGGACCTGTCACTGCTAATTACCCTCTCAGTCCTGTTGTTAACACAAGCTCTCTGCAGCTCCTGCCAGTGTCACTTCGCAAGGACAGAATCCACAGTCCTGCAGGGTTTCATCCCTTAAAGAGAGATGGCAGGTGCATCATCCCACTCTGATCTTCCCCAGGGCATGGGCTGAGAGCCACAGGCTCATGGGTTTTGCTGCTGTTTGAAGTTCTTCTGGAAATGAACCCAGGCTGGGTTAGAGAAAAGAAACTTCAACAGGCAGAATTTGATCAGCACCTTGGGTGAGCTGCTCCAGTGCCTGGCTGTCCTTGTTAAAAATGTGTGTCTTACTCCTGCTCTTCAGTTTCCCACTGTAGCTTTGAACACAGGCTTTTTACCTTTTTTTAATATTCAGTCCCTAAAGAGGAATGTTTTCCTTCTTTGCCCGTTTCTCAGGCCCTGGGTGATGTTTGCTATTGTGCTGGGAATAGCTGTGATTTAACAGGGGGGTCAGGGGGTGCTGAGAGCTGTCCTGCCATCCACAGCCCAAATCCCTCTCTTCCCAAACTCCTCTCTTCCCACTCCCAAGCCGCCTGCCCTGCAGGGCCACACTTCTGTTGGCTGTGGGAATTCACATGGGACAGTGAGGGAGAAAGACTTTTACTGCCATATGGGCTTGAGAAAATGTGGCTGCAAAAACGGGGTTGGTCATCTCAACAGGTTGAGAAATGCTGAAAACAGGAAGAAATTTGCTATCAGGTGTTTTTTCCCCTTGTGTCAGAGCTGCCTGAGAAGGTTGGGGGCTCAAAGGGGACCCCCTGCACCCCCCGGAGCGGGACCAGCCCCATCCCCCCTGCTGAAGGTCTGGTCCCACATTTGGATTGCCTGCACTGGCCTGAGCCTGGCTCCGAGGGAAGGCTGGAGCTGCCACTGTGCTCTCTGCTCTGAGCATCACCCTCCTCTGCTCCCAGTCCTGTTCCCTGCCCGCCCAGCAGAGCGCTGGCCGCCTGGCTCTGCTCTCCAGGGGAAGGTGTGTGAACATCAATCAATTAATCAGGTTCTCTGAATGCTAAAAAACCACCCCAAACCTTCACCACAGCTATTTTACAGCCTTAGGAGGCGAGATTGCAAAGCAGCAGTGCCCTTGGGAGGTCGGGAGAGATATGAGTATGGAATGGGAACTCAGTGTGTACAGGAACATGAAAATATCCAGGAAGTATCTCCAGAGAATGTCCTTTATGTGGCAATGACCAGAACTTCAGGGAGCTGCATGGAGCAGCAGTTGTCCCTGTGCGTCAAGCCAAAGGCAGCTCTGGGAACTCTCCCCTCTGTGCTGGGGTAACACCTTTCAGAAACGCCTCTCCCATTGTCCCTTTCAGCAATGCCTCTCCCATTGTCCCCGCCGTAGCTGGACCCCTTGGCTCAGGCTCTGCACTCGCCCAGCCCCGTGTGCTGCTGCAGCCCGGTGAGAGCCCCGCACCGCCACGGCAAACCCCTCGCTGCCCGCTCCTCCCGCCCGCGCTCAGCATCCTCCCCACGAGCCGCGCAGGGGCTGCCGTGCTGCCAACCTGCTGCCCTCACTCCTGGGCCGGAGGCAGCTGAGGCTGCTGGCGCGGGGACACGAGTGCTCAGAGCAGGAATCTCTGCCTGGACAGCCTCACACAGCCCGCGTGGGTGGCGCGGGGCTGGGAGAGGGTGAAGGTCCCAGACCACTGACTATCAGCACATCCAGGGACATCCTGGGTTCTTCTGCTTTGAGAATACACATTCTTGGATCTCCTTAGATTTCTCTTCTAAGTAAAGCCCCAGAGGTACTCAGTGTGCTCCGGTTTCCAGGTGCCACAGAAAGATGGCATGGACACACCTGAGACAGGTGCACCTGAGGCAGGCCCAGCATTCCAATGCAAAGGTCTCATACACAATAAAGAAATTGGTGCTGTTGTCTCCATTTAGCTTTCCCTCTCAATCACTCCCCTCTCCAGTTTGAAACTGCAAGCAAAAGGTGCTGCTGCCAGAAAAGCTTTTTACCTTTTGGTAAACTACAGATACTCATGGATAAGATGCTCTCAAGTCAGTAGGACCCATAATCTGTTGCATGTCATGTCTGAGACAGTTTGTCAACCCCTTGGCACAGTCCAGGGCAGGATTGTATTGCTGGTCACATCTGAGAGCAGGATTCCAAGTAGAGCTCTGGCTCTGAAACAACAACAGTGAATTAATTTTCTTAAGGAAAAAGAAAAGAAATAATTTTCTGCGTTGCTCATCTGACTAGAAAAGCATTTCTAGAGGTTCTGTTCACTCCACCTCATATTGGATGAGTTCTTTAAAGCAAAGTTATCATGGCGATTCAGCAAAGCTTGGTACATTTCCAGCAGAAAGCTGGAAAAAAGTTTTCTTGATCCTGTATTTATCTCCAAACAGGAGAAACACTGAAATATGCAAAAGAGCTCACACATGAAATACCACGTCTCCTTTCTGCATTATTTCCATATTTAACATGGGTTTGATGAAAAATGTGTAAACTGCCCTGTTGGACAAGCACAGCCGTGCTGCTCCCCTGGCTCTGGAGAGCAGATGCTCAGGGCAGTGTGACTGGGCGAGGGCTCAGGCCCTGGAGCCCCTCCCGCTGCCCCCCAACACCAGGACTGTGTTGGGGCTGTGCTGGCTGTGCTGGAGGAGCCCCCTTGTCCAGGGGCTGTGCCTGGGCATAGAGGGACCCAGGGCTATGCCTGCTGCTGCCAGACCCTGTGGTGCCCTGGCCTCACTCCAGCCGACAGCTCGGCACATCCGGCCACCCCATCACCCCCAGTGGCACAGGGAAAGAGTTGGAAGAGAAAAGCATGGAAACTGGTGGGTCAAGGTAAAATCAATTCAACACATGAAGCAAAAGCATGCTGAGCCACTCACTTCACCAGCCCTGGACTGACTTCCTTCTGTCAAAAGCCTGTAATTAGATGCATTCTCTAAGGCCTTGCACTGTTTGTATAGTGACCAATTACCAAATTCTACATTACAAATGTGCAATTAGCAGTTCTACACTGTTAATAATGAATTTAAGATTTGTGTAACAGCTCTGGAGGGCTTCCATTTGGAGGCCTTATGAAGATCTTTTTTGCATTGCAAAAACCAATCTGTGCACTGACTTTCCAGTTGCTTTCTTTGGGTCTGGAATGGGCTGGCATTTCAATCTCAAAGTCAAATTCAGTGACTGACACCTCCTTGTTAGGGGGAAAATCTCAGTTCAGCCCCGTGGCTGAGATGGTGAGGATAGAAATACGTCTGAGAAAATCCTGTAGAAGCAAATAGGGCAATATTCCTGAAGCAAATGGCACTCCAAACACTGTTACAGCCTGGGTTTTTATTTTCTCAAGCAATGGCTTGGGAACACCAGATTCCCCCTTAGCTCTTCACGGCAAGTTTGTGGGCATTTTGTGGTTTATTTAAACAACCCACCAACATTGTTACAGTTCCTCGATGGTGAGAAGGTTGACATTGAATAAAACTTAAATTTAGATGGTTTTCCATTTCTGCTTTCCCAAACCCCAGCACTAATAGAGAAAAGAAATCCAACCCTGAGGTTGTACTTCTCCCTTCTCTCCTGTTTGATTTCTCCTTTCATTGTGTCAAACACCAAATGTCAGTTTCTTCCCTGAAAATTGCTTGTTATCCTGTTTAGTGCTCAGTTTGGAAATACATCCATTAGCATCAACAGGAGAGGAGCAACAGGATGGAACTCGGAAGCTGCAGGGGCCAGAGGTGGGTCCGTCTCGGAGCCACTGGTATTGGCTCCATCAGACATGGGAGTAGCTTCTGGCAGCCTCTCCCTGAAGCCACCGCTGCAGCCTCCCCACTAACCAAAACCTGGCCATGCAAACCCCATACAGTTTACTCTTACTTGTGTGTTTAGTTTGCAGAATTATTTTCCTCACAGAAAAATGGGGCGTTTCTGAGCAGCCCTGGTGGCTCATGACTTACATTCAAGGCAAGCACAAGACAAATGAGGCAGCTCCAGAGAGCCAAATGCCAGGCAGGGCTCACTACCAGGTGGTCCAGTGATAAATAACCATATTCAGCACAGACTGAATAAATGTATAGAAAACAGGAAAAATAAATAAATCATGAAGGGGACACCTGAACAGGCCAAACCCCACAGGACTGAGGCTCATACACTGGGCTGGGGGGTTAGGAAATGTGAAGGATGGGTCTGCAATGAGGAATCATTTCTCTGACATGTGCAATGTATCAGGTGTGTAGGATGTATCGTGTGATACATGGTTTGCTCCATGTGCCATCAATTATGTCACCATCTGGAAACTCAAATAGCGTCTGCACGTGATAAATGGTGGTTTCTGGCAGGTGAAGGGCCATGGGAGGGCTGTGGGAGGTCCCCTCCTGCAGAACCTGCAGCCTGGGAAGCCCCAGCAGGATGATCCTGGCAGGATGGTCCCAGCAGGACAGCCCAGCAGAATGCCCTGCCATCCCTCAGGGAAGGGACAGGGTGGCACAGGTGCCACTGAGGCCACAGGGACTCATCCATTCTCAGTCATCTAGGACTTGAAGTCCTTGCCAAGTACCTCTCCAGGAGGAGGACAAGGACTGCCTGTGCTGGGCTGGGGTGCTGTGCCACAGGGATGTGCCACAAGGATGCTCCATGGGGATGTGCTGTGCAGAAGTGCTCCAGGATGTGCCCCAGGCACTGCTCCAGTCTGTGCTCTCATCCAGCTTTCTCTCCCAGTGGTGCTTTTGGTCCCGATGGTGTGGCCTGGCCTGGGGGTGCCTGTGCAGGTGCCCACCTGCTGGGTGCCCCAGCTTTCTCCTCTCCCTGCAGACCTCCACAGGCTCAGGGTGCTGCTTTCCCAGTTCCATGCCCAGCTGTGGCAGTGCTGCTCCACAGGTCAGGCTGAGGTGTTGGAGCACCTTCACCTCCCAGCAGGTTTCCAGGCACAGCTACACCTGGTGCTCTCCATTCCCATGGCTTCTGACATCTCTGAGTGGGAATGGAGCCTTCCCCTGGGAGGCAGCTGGAAGAGAAAATGTTAAAAAAAACCCCTGAAATATTTAATATTTATGGTATTTCAATATTTTATGCTTGTTTGCAATTAAAAGGAGCTTGAAGCACATAACCAGAGGAATCCTTCCTGTTTCTGGCTCACCTGCACTACCCACAGCTCAGTGCAGCACCAGCTGGGATTGGAGCTGCTTCCTGATGCTTTGCTATGGAAATTCAAGGCAAGGGAACACAAATGTTTCTGTCTTATAGGGGATCTTTTATTAAACTAACTTTTACATAAGCAGCTTTGTGACTGTTTTTGAAACCATTGCTTGGGGGGGATTCCAAACCTGTCATATTTTCTCTCTAAGGACAGAAGTGAAGTTGCTCATCTCACATGGCACAGGGGGTTTTCTGCAGCCATGGGACACTAAGGGTATGAGCAATGGACATCTATGGCAGAGACAGGATCCTTCACCTGGTCACCTGACACAGCTGTGTGAAAACAGACAATAATTCAGAAATAAGAGCACCTCATATCCAAAACTTCACCTACCATATCAGTGGTTCTGTTAAAAACATAACCTCTACCTACAGGTTTTATCTTACTTAGATGTTCAGATTATGAGGGCCATAAGTGTATTATTTGTGCAAGATGAAAGATAATGCTGTTTCTCACTGTGAGAGATACCACAGACAATATAAATAACCACTAGGTCCAATCAAAAGTCCATATAACCATTTTTCCAGGACAAGCTGTGACAGAAAGGAGTTTGCTTCCAAACCCCAGATCCTAAAACTGTGCAAATCAGTTACTATGTTAGGGAGAGAACCAAAACCTGGTGCTGACATTGCCTAAAATCAAGGAAAAGTCTTTTGAGACAACATTAATTTGGGTGAAGTAGAGAGAGTAGTTCTTTACTGAAGAGCTTTTCAGTGTACAAAGTATATATAAAGAGAGCTGTCCTGCCCCCAATTACAGCCTTGTGCTTCTTCAGGCAGGACCTGAGGCTCTCCATGGCTCACTGGGGGGAGCAAAGGGGGGTCCCCACTCTGGCCATGTCTCCCCCCAGTATATGGACCCACCAATATGTAGGTGCAGACAGTGCAGCAATATAATGGAATTATAAATTTTATAACACTACTTAATTACCATAACTAAAGGTTACATCCAACCCAAGAACCCCACAGACCTCATACCACCCTGGTGCCACCCTGGTGCCACACCCAGAACTGCCCCTCCAAGGTGCCTGGTCCTCTATCTTAGTTTGGCTACACTATGTATTGTTATTCCAGTCCTGCTCCAGGTGTCCCAAGCATGATGCAGCTGCTATCTTCACCCTTGAGACAAATTCAGGAAGGTAGCACAGAGGTAGAATCTCTTAGCTACTGCCTCAATTGTGAGAAGCTATACAGCTATATAAAAATCTACAAAGATATAAAATCCCAAGGCATCCCTGGGAGTAACACAGCAGCTCTGGAGAACACAGGCGGACTTTGTGGCTGAAATCCTGGAGCCAGGAAATCTGGCAGTCTGGCAGAAAATGTGCTCAAATTAATGCAAAGTATGAGAATGCAGGAACAAGGCAGACCTGAGAGCGAAGATGACAGACTTGCAAGCTGGCTGACAGCATTTAACCAGGAAAGAGACCAAAGCCTGCAATCCCAGAACATTCTCCCAGCTTCCAGGGATTTGTGGCTCTGATTGTTGTTCGTGGTTTGCTGCAGGTGAGAGCAGTTCTCTGCTCCCAGGCAGGGGCTGGGTCAGCCTCTGGGGCTGCCTCGGGGTGTCATGGTGTGTCGATGTCAGGGTCTGTCACCAAGAGGAACATGGAGTCACAGAGTCACAGAATCAGAAATGGTTGGGCTGGAAGGGACCTTGAAGCCCATCTTGTTCCACCCCTTGCCATGGCCAGGGACACCTTCTGCTGGACCTTCCAAAGGTTGCTCCAAGTCCTGTCCAGCCTGACCATGACCCTGCAAGAGGCAGTTTGCCCTCATTGAATCCATGATTTTCCGTAACACCATGAGAGCATCCTAAAACAACCCAGACTGAAGGGAAAGGCTCTCCTGACCCCTGCTATCCCAGTCTAGAAATCCAGTCTGCACCCAAGGTCACAGACTTGCCAAAGCAACTTTCTTAAACAGCACAAGTCTGAAAAATCTGTGAAAAACTCCCCATGTGTTCTTGGGAAGCGCCAAAGGGGTATTTGATTCCAAGGCAGAGATCCCACCTGCCCACCACTCCCATGCTCAGATGGGGAGTGCTGGGTGCTGCCACTCAGCCATGCTCAGAGCTCCTGATGGTTTTAAAGTCCCTGATTAGCCAATGCCTCTAATATTTATACATATAAATCACACAGTTACAGAGCTCTGATTTCCCAATGGAATTCCTTTGCATGCAGAAGGAATTCATAGAATTATTTCAGCTGGAGTTAACAGTTATACCTCAAACATACATTTTTTTAAAGTGATAAACTTAATTTATCACAGCTTGCCATCAGCAGGGCCTCCATGATCTCATGAGCAAATGGAAAACTGAGGAGGCAAAAATGAGGGCAGGTTTGATGTTATAAAATTCAGTGGCAAATTTACAGTGATGTTTGGAGAAGCCTGATGTTTTGCAAGATATTTGAGGTTCCCACTGGTGAGCTAACTAAGCTGTCCTGGGTAATCTCTAAGGGCAAGGCTGCCATTTACTGCCAGCCCTACACATTCAGCAAAGCTAAAAGAAACCTTATATTTATTTGCCAAGTGACTAAAGTTTTCAGTCCAATTTTTATCATCTCAGAATGTTTTGTACTAGATCAGGTTTGCAGTCCTCTATATCACCTCTGCAATTATTTGAAAACTAAGATGAGGCAGGCTTATTATGGAAATCCAGTGAACTAGGTCTGCTGGAAAAGGCTGAGAAAGGCAATTTTTTCCTCCTTTTCCAAGTCAAAATGAGTCTGAAGTTCTGAAGATTTTCTACCAATTTTCTTTACCTCTCCCCTCATTCCGCCAATTTTTTATCCTAATTCTTTAAAAAAAATCAACAAAACTGTGGGTATATTGGCTTGCCTCAATGTCCAGGGAATTCAGGGCATTTTCCTCACATGGAAACACCAGCAAACTTTGGGCCACTGCTTTTCGTTTATTGCTACATTTGGTTATTTCTACCTTGAAACTTTTGTGGTCACGCTCCAACTCTCACATTATGAAACAGAGAAATCAAATCCAGCTGTTCTCACTCCCAGCATTGTCCATACTGGTGTTTTTCACATTCCCATTGCTGTTCTTGCAGTGCTGGTGCTTTCCAGACCTCCTTCATGCTCACTCCACCCATACAGGTGTCACAGGGAGAGGGGGCAGCACTTGAGGCCCTTTCCCCTTGTCCTGTCCCTTGTTCCCTGGAGCAGAGCTGGCCCCCCACCTGGCTCCACCCTCCTGTCAGTGAGTTGCAGAGAGTGACAAGGTCTCAGTATTTGTATAATATTGATATTAATTATTGCCCTGCATTGTACACATCCCCAAAATCTAATCTTTTCCTGGAATGCATTTGCACAATGGTCATTAAGAGAGGATAACGAGAGCATTGCTGTGGGTTTGTGGTTTCAATTCTGTCCCTGCAGGTTTGCTGGGCACTGCCAGGAGGGTCCCCAGCGTGGGCAGGTGGGGCCACCAGTGCAGCTGGGACTGGAGATGGTCAGCCCCTGTCACATTCACTTTTGAGGGAGCCCAGGACTTTTCTGTGAAAACACTTTGGGCTTCCACATGCAGCAAGAAGCCAGGAAGGCACACGTGGTTTGGAGCTCACGTACCCAAGTAGCAGCTTTCCAACCCCGGTGTTGCCACAGCACTGCCCTGACTTACCTGTGTGCAGACGTTGGTCCCTCCCTGCCCTCCCGGAGCTGTCCTGTCGGCACTTGAGATGGTGTTGCCCTGTAGGAAGTCACAAGGTCACCTACACAGCGAGCAGCTGGTTTTCATAATTCCTGTTCATTATGCAAATTCATTATTTACAGGCGCCATTAAGATGAAGTGGATGTGAAGAGCAGTAACAGGAGCTGTGCTTCTGACAGGAGGATAAAAATATTTAACAGAAGATGAATTAGGGCTGGGCCGCATGGGCAAAAAGTAATTTGGAGAACGGGAATGCAGAACCTTCCTGGCGAGGAAGCAACAGAGCTCTTGGCAGGAGGCAGAGCTGTGAGTGGGGAGGACGTGGGAGCTGCTGCTGTGTTGGGTGTTGCCCACCCCGCCAGGACCCCCATCTTCGGGAGGGCTCTGGCAGCCTCGGGAGGGCTCTGGCAGCCTTGGCTCCCACACTGCACAGCTTGGCTGGCTCTGCTGGGCAGGGTGAGCTGGTGCCAGTGGGGCAGAGCTGGAGGCTGCGAACAGCAAACATTGCCCAAGGCATGCATCCCTCTCCTGGGTGTCCCTGACACAGACGGGGTATCTGTCCCCTGCCAAGGGGTGATGGGAGTGTCTGCCAGACCTCCCTACCTCACTCAGAGATGCACATTTCAGTGCCCACATCTCTACAGAGGAAACATAAAACCCATTAAATCCATTTAATTTAAGGCAGCCTGTACCTTCATGGTCTAGAAACTTATCCATGTCTTTCACTCCTTAAAGCAAACCTGTTTGCTGTTCTGTTGTGCTTCTTAGTTAGTTTTTGGCTTCTTACCTGTCTTTTGTGGAGGAGCAGGATAAAACTTATTAATCCACTTAGCACAAAACTGAGATGGAGCTTTGCTAACAGGCTGCCAAACACTCAGGCTTTTCCTTTGCCTGTGGTGCCATTAGATACAACTTTGGGTCCCAGCCCCAGGGTACCTCCAGGGAAACCTTAATCTGAGACACAATTCACAGTCAGGACACAGCATGGGCTCAGTTTGGGGTGATTTTTCCAGCAGCTGTTACTGCAGACTTGTACACATTTTAAATACAGTCCACTATTTAGGTGGTTGCTTGTCCTTGATGGACCAAGGGAGTGGAATTACTAATTTACTGGTCTGTCACTGGTGTGAGAACCAATGTTCCATCTGAACATGGGCTGGATGAAGGCAGCACCATTGCTCAGAGGATGCTTTAATGCCCTCATCTTGTCTCTGCCACCTCTATGGCAATGGAGCCTGGCCCTCACCCTCATGGCCCTTCCTTCCTTCCATCCTTAAGTTGCTGTTGTCATTCTGTGCCCAAGACACAGACAATTAGTGACTGACTGACCCGGCTGGGTCAGTGTCAGCCAATCATTTGGGCACATACAGAAGGTGGCCCAGGAAGGCCATCACAGCAACACTACCGACCATGAACCAGAGTGCAGGGATGGAATTGTTGATAATTGCTTGTTGACTCCAGAATATTTTGCCTTGCTGTGTGCTGATGGCTGGACCAGAAGCAATCCCTCTCCCCATGCTAGCAGTGCCCACAGGATAACTCACTACAGGAGATGGCAGGCTGTTAATCTCCACAGGAAAATAAAAAGCTCCTTTTTGGATAAATGTCAGCATTATTTTTTAAAGCTTAGCAAACAAAGGAAAAAAATCCCCCCCCCTATAAAATCCTCAGCTCCCATTACAAAATCATTTTGCATCTTACCTCCTTTCACATTCACTGTGTGCCTTGGAAGTGTTGGTGTCAACATGCAGAACAACATGCTATGCACAAAATCTTATTATAGTCTCTTCTTTACAATCCACTGGAGAAAAATATGATTTTTCTGTCTGTGTGTGCACTCATCTGAAGTCAGGTAACATTTCATTTGTTCACAGTTTCTTCTTCACCCACAAAACTGAGCAGCTCCTGACCCTTCTGTAACGCAGGGACACATCTGGAGGGTATTTGCAGTGTCACAGGTAACCCTCATGGAGGGTAACCATGGGCTGAAGTCACGGGAAGCCAAGGGTTCTTGATGCCCAGGGGACCCATCACTCCCACATTTTGTAGGCCACCACAATGCCTGGGGCGAGGGTCTGGCTGGTCCCTGGCACTAAACCCTTTTCCTGCCCAGCTGGACAGAGCACAATAGTTCAGGAAGGTCCTACTCCATGTGCAGCATCCCCACAACAGATTCTACATGTCACAGGGGGTTCACTGCTGGAGCAGGTACCAGTCACCTGGTTGTGTGACACAAAGTTAATCTCCAGCACTCCCAGAGCTCCTGCCCTGCTGCCAATCCAGGTAATTCTGCTTTAGCTCCCAGTCACATCTTTCCCACTGCTTGCCCCATGCTCCCTGGACAGGCTGGCTCCTTGGCTGCATATCTCCTGGGGGCCTCAGTGGGGCTTCTCAGCCCACACTGAGGGTCCACAGCCCCACACCCAGGGGCTCGTCTGACTCCTCCAGCAGCTTGTAGGGCTCTCACTGTGCTTTGGCAGCTCCCTTTTGGAAAGAAACTTGGAAAGAGAGCAGCTGCCCATAAATCTTGCTGACGGCTGGAGCTGTGCTATGCAATGGCCCCAGAACCTCTGTGACCTGAAAGGACCATCACTGGGGTTTAACGTTACCAGGAAATTCACTTCCCACGTTCTCCCAGCCTTCACCTGTGATTAGAACCTCAGGCGTGACAGGTAAATTGCACTTTGTCACTGGAGTAGAAAACATCTCCTCTTTGTTTGGGGTATGGTAATGGCAGGCAAGTTATGTGTGGTTTTTAAATTGCAGTTTTGTCTATGAGCTTCAAAGTCATCATGGCACTGCTGGGCTAATTTAGCAGCACCACAGTCAGTCCAGAATGGAGGAAGGAGCTGCCTTTCCCCCACTCAGGCAACACATAAATGGGAGTACACCTCCCTTTCAACCCTGCTGTTTTCTTCCTTCATTGGATTCTGAATGTACGATCCTGGCAGTGCAACAGGACAAGTGTAGAGCACACTCTCTGCAGCATCCACTTAAATTAGTGCAGGAATGGTGCTGCAGCCTTCTGCAGACTCAGAAACAAACAGCTTTTTAAGTCTAATTCCCTAATACAATCAAACACAATCATAAGCAAAATTATTCACACTGACTTGATTAGTAAAAAGAGAGGACTATGCTAATAAGGTGTCCTGAAACATCTCTCCTTGGGTTTGAATGTGGCGCCACAGCTCTCAGCACAGATTCATGGCCCCTTCTTTTCCTTGCTCCCCAGATCTCCCAGTGTCTGGAAGACAGGTCTATATTTGGGTTGCTCCTCTCCAGGGCTGTGGCTGGTCTGCACCTCCCAGAGCAAAGGGCAGGAGAAAGCACGAGGTTGTGCTTGGGGGCCAGTGATGGATGGCAGGGTGGCCCAGGTGAGGCTGTGCCTGGGGATGAGGTGACCGACAATGAGGTCTTCCCCTTGGTGCCAAGGCAGAGGAGAAATGTCTTTTCCCACCTGGCCTCAAAGTGAAGGGATCTCTCCAGAGCTTACAGCTGGTTTCCTGTGTATGGGAGGGCACAGGAACTCACAACTGGGCACGTGCCCTACCCTCAGCATCATGTGTTCTGTACACTCACACCAGTGCAACTGATACTTGGCTTGGGCTGTGAGCATGAAGGGTTACTCCTGTGGCTGAGATAGCAATTTTGCTTGTTTTTCAGGAAAAGCACACCCCTTGGCAACACTCCCAGCACATGCTCCTGTCACCAGCCCTCCACAGCCCTCTCATCACTGGGTGTCTGGCTCCTCCCAGCACAGCTCCATCCCTGACCTGATGGCCAAGGCCTCGTCCCCAAGGGGCATGTTTGCCTGTTCCCAGGGGGGATGTTTTCTGGTTCCCCAGGAAGTTATTCCTGTTTGCCCATCCCTGGGTCATTGGAGCTCAGGCTGCTGACCAAGCAAGCTGCTCACACATCTGCAGTGAGTGTCCACATGCAGAGATTTTTTTCCCTTTTCAAAACAATTCATCAGCTCTGCCTGCCCAGAGTCTTGATATCACCTGCAGATCAGAGGCATCATTTTTTCTCTCTGTCAGCAGGGACTCTGCCTCGGTATGTAGGTCAGGATCAGTCTTTTTCATCCCATTGTCTGCCGTATCTTTTCTTGTCACTTTTTAAAAATATTCCATTTGCACCTCTTTTTTGCTCAGCGTGGCTGTATTCTCCTGGCATTGGGGTCTCTCCCCACTCTCTGTCTGATGCTAGAAACAATGTACTGGGCAATATTTTATACATGATCCAGAATTTCCTTAAGCCTTTGAATCTTCCATTCAGATATCCTTCTGGGTTTGTCAGACAGATACTTCCATTACACAACTCAAATCTTCAATAATAATAGTCTGGATCTTTTCAAATATCAAAACTTACTCCCACTGGAACTCAATCATCAGACAAGAGACAAGTCAAGAAGTTGAGAATTGCCTGCCAACTTTCTTTCACTGTAAAAGCTGATGAAAGCAGGCAAACTCTAAATGACTTGT
>JAOXXN010000065.1:63724226-63737805 GCA_026770055.1 Myrmophylax atrothorax
CGCCCCCCCCCCACAGAGAGGGGAAGATGTGTCAGGAGTGCAGATGCATCCAGAGCCAGCAGGCTGTGACACTCTGAGTGGATATTCAGGAGTTCACACCATGAGCAGATGAGGGGATGACAGACCTGGCAGCACTGTCTGAAGGATGGTGTGGGTTTCAGAATGAAGACCAGTGTGACCTGCCTGACCCCCAGCCTTGCTGCTCCTTCACAGGTCTGGTCCCCACAATCGAAGAGGGAAGCAGACAGATAGGAGAGGATCCAAAGGAAGGTCATGAAGAATGACCCAAGGGCTGGAGAATCTGCCCTGTGAGGAAAACCTGAAGTTCAGTCTCTTCTCCCTGGAGAAGAGAAGGCTCAGGGGGGATCCCATCACATCACCCCAGGACATACAGGGGGGCTTCAAAGAGGATGGATGGTCTCTGCATGAGAAGCCCCATGGAGGAGACAAGAGGCGATGGGCACTGGGAGATGTTTTATCTCAATATAAAAAAAACTTTAAACAATGAGAACAATCATTCATTGGAACAACCTCCCCAGTGGCAGGCCAAGTCCCCATCACTGGAGGGTTCAACAAGCAGCTGTGCAGGGTGTGAGAAAATATCTCTTGGCTGCCTTTCCCACAGAAGGTTGGAGCAAATGATATTTCAAGGTCTCTTCCAGCCTGGGATGCTCCAGGAGTCTGTGTTTCTCTGATCCATAGAAAATAAGAGTGCAAAAATTTGATGGAGTTTTTCAGCTGTTACTGTGCAGGAACATGATATTTGGAGATCAGATCTGGTGGTCCTGCCCATCCCATGTCCCTCTCATTTGCTGGCAGAGTCACACTCAGATATGAGCCACCACTGCTTCTGATTCCTGGTGCTGGGGCTGCTGGAGGGATGGGGACACAAGGGTTACCATGGGACCTGCAGGACTGGCGTGAGCAGAACAGAAGCCCCCAGACAGCAGGTACCCATGGCCATCTCTGCCTGTACCCTGTGATCCCCTCTCTCCCTTCATCCCTTTGTCCAGCACTTCCTGAGCTCCACCATAACTTTCTGTGCCAAGTCAAAGCTCCCCTGTGTTCCCTCTCTATCCCAATGTCATGTACATCATACTAATTATCAGCGTGTGTCTATCATTAAACAACTTTTTATTTATGCATGAATAATTGAAACCTTGCATTATTAATATTTTAATTAACCTTTACACAAGGTTTGGTGTTTTTAATGTCTGCTTTCATCTCCCTGAGCCACCTCTACAATGTGTTTAACTGCTGACTTTCTCTCCTGTCACTCGTGTGAAGTCTTTAACTGCAGCATGTGCAGAGATCATCTTCAGAGAGAAGTCGCTGTTGAAAACCATGGAGTTGACTCCTCATAAAAATATTTCCCTGTTTGAGATTCCTGCCATTGCTAAGTTCTCTCTCGGAAAGGTTGATGCACTCTGTCCTGTGTGCTGCAGCTTCTCCTGCCTCCTCTCATACGAGGAACCCAGGTCATTCCTCTGGTTCACAACTGGCAACACTGAGAAATAAGCACACGTTCTCCTTTGTGAAGCCAACTGGGAGCTGGCAGGTGCCCGTGACTGTAGGGGCTGCATTATTTGCTATTTTGTTTAGTGTTCCTGCCACAACTGCACAAAAGGGCTAATGAATCCACAATGCAGCTGTATGTCCCTGTGTTGGTGTCCCAGCACAGCCCCCACACAGTGATAACCCACAGGATATAAAGCTGAAGAACTTCGCCAATGCAGAACTAACTAGTAAATAAATAGAGAAAGTAATGCCATTAGAAGGGTATGAAGGGGCTCCAGCATGCCTTGCTCCCCCTGAGCCGGAGCAGTGTGTGTACTCCCACTTTGATCACCAGAATCAGGAAACCTCTGACTTTGTGCTTACGAATTCCTCTGATTACAATAGTGTGAGGTTCTGGCTCAGGTGGGAAGAAGGTCCCTCCTGCAGGTGGTGCAGGTGGGAGTCATGAACACTGGTAAGGCAGGAAGATACAAACAGCTCTCTCAAAATGAGTCCAGCTCTCCTGCTTGTTATCCCAGCGGTGTTGCTGCCACACAGCCCAGGTCAGGCAGGCAGGTGATGGCACAGCTGTGCCCAGCAGGGCTCCCAGCCTTCCCCACCATCTCACACCTGCAAAGGTAAACAGACAAGCTCACCTGCTCTGCCTCCTCAGATCTCTTCCACAGTCACCTCTTTGGGGGCAGGAGTGCTAAGGGCAGGAATCAGACTTATCTGCTGCTTATGGACCTAAGTCTTGTCTGTTTGAGCCCACAAAGCTCAGTGACGCTGAGGGCAATCTGAGAAAATGAACACAAAAGCAGACCAGCGTGTCTGGGGGGACCTCAGCCCCTTCTCTCTCAGCTCCACTCCTGCATCTGGCTGTTACTGGTGCCAAATGTTATGCATATAGAAAGCATCAAACAAGTATTAGATGGCCTGAACCAAAGGGATTTTCCTGTGTACAAATGGCTTTATTGCCAAGTGACAATGGCATGTTTGCTCCTAGACTCACTGCCTAAGTCAGGAGTCTGCTGCTTGATGGGAAAAAAATACTAGGGCAGGAATTAATAAATGGGATGAGGAAGGTTTTCCATTAACTCATCACATATGGCAAGTAATTCCACTTAGAATTTGTCATTGTCGCTTTTCCAACATAAATTCAGAAAGAATGGTGCTTCATTAAATCTGTGAGGCTCTTCCAGAGCGAGCAGCTACTGACCACTCACAATAAGTTAATTAAAAGTCTTTCATGCTAGAAAGAGCAAATGTTGGTGGAGATTAATTGATTTCCTGTTAGCATGTGCTCAGGACTGACTGATGTACTGGAGATGCTTTACCTACATCCACTTCATCTCAGTCAAGTGCAACCTTTAGCATGCAACTGATTTCACTTTTTCATTAGTAACTGCTGTTAAAGTTAAATACCATGACAGTCCAAGCTATAGTTCCAGTTTTTCCTCAGTTTACCATGCAATTTCCAAGTAATACTTTATTTTATATCAAACTACACTTAAAAAAAAAAACCAAAGCAAACAAACAAAACCAAACAAAAGAAAATGAAAACAATCTGGTGGTAAATCCTGATGATTTGATTCATTCACCTTTTTCTGTCCCTTCCTCTTTGCCCACTATGTTTAATAGTGCTCACCCTCTGAGCTCTTACTGTTGGCACCTCCTGGGTGATCTGTGGGGTTAGAGGATGGTGTCTGGGTGTCTTTCACTGTGCAAACAGGAGTAGAAGTGTCTGGGAAATTCCTTTTCCTCTCTCTTGCCTTTAAGCCAGCTTGGCAAAAATGGAATGGTTCAGCCTGAAGCAAAAGAGGTTTTAGGCATTAGACAGGCACATCTCTAATAAATAGCATTAACCCCACCTGAGTCTCCGTGCCCTTCCCTTCCCTCAGAGGGCTTTACCCAGGGATGCAGGACCAGCTCTTCCCCCTGCAATGACAGTCTGAGCAGTGCCAGGTGTCTACATTGCGAATAGACCACAGTCATCTTCCCTACACTCAAAGGAAAGTACAAAATAAATAACCTCAGTGGTGCCTGAACACCAGATCGTGTCTGTTCTGTGTAGAAAACTTCCCTGCTCCACCTCCACAAAATCCTGCAGCTCAGCAGCGGCTGCAAACATTGAATCAACAACACCCTATAAAAATAAAGTGGGTTTTTTAAAAACCATTCCCATACCTCCTGGCAATATCTGGTCTAAATTTTTTATGAAATAATTAATTGATTTAAAAATTATGAGTTCAAATGCAGTGAAATTGCATGTAAACACTGATGAAATACAGCAGTGAGTTTGTTTCTAAAAATAGGGGGAAAGTGAAAAACATTGAACAATTCCTGAGCAAGTTTGAAAAGCTCCAACACTTGACTGAAGACAAGGTTTTGAGACTGAGCTTTACAGACAGAATTAGTGCCTGTTGAGAAAGGGTGAAGGGCCTGAGGCTGAGGGTGGCAGCAGCTGCAGGGTAGGGTTCCCACAGCTGTTCTCCATTCTGGGCTCAGAAATATAAATGGTGAAAATTCTGGCAACGCTGGGAGCACGTTATGCCCTGTAAAGCTTTTCTGTAAGCTCTGAGGTCTAAAGGCCATTTTGGAGAGGAGACAGGTCTGTTTGCATTGCTCCTGGAAACTCTGTGTTTTGGCTTTTAGTGTGCAGAATTGCAAATATTGTAATTGCATTATTATTGTATTAAATTCCTCCTTTAATGAACAAACAGCTGTGTAATTGCAGCAATGAATTAACACCTCTGTAATGGCTGGTTAAGCTCTTTAATTGTACCCTCGGTTTTCAAGTGTTGAGCTCCTCTGTGGGAGTGCAGCCCTGGGTGCCAAACACTTTGTACACCCTTAGTCTGGAAATTAATTTCTGCTCTAATTTACCAGGAAACACAGTGAAACCCTGAGGTGTGCCCAAAGCTATGATACATCCTTTTCCTTCAATCACATCACCTGTATCTCCCAAATCAAGGTCTTCCACAAGGCCCTTCAAACTCTGTAGGTCCCAAAGGCAGGGACCAGCCTTCAGGCTCTCCAAAGGAGGTGTCTGGTGCAAGTTCCCAGCTCTGCCTCAGTGGGGAGTTTGGTTTTATTGCCACAGAAGGTAAGAGCACCCCAGGTGTGGGGCTCACCAGGGCTTGTGTCTGATACAAGATGGTCTCTATGATTTTTCATGGTCGAGGGACATGTGTTTGACCTGTCCAGCTGCTTCCCATGGGCTGGATTCTGGCTTTGCTCTGGAGGCTGAAGGGATGAAAATCCTCTGAGCAACCCTCTGGGCTCTCTTCTTGGGCTTTAAAATACACCCCCAAGTCAGCTTCTTATTCCTCACCAGTACCAGATTAGAGCTGATCCTTCTCTCCTGCTGCCCTTGAGGATGACCTTTGTCACAACTTGGCTGTGAGGAGCAGCTACACCCTCACTGCTTTCACAGGAGTGTTCTCTGCACATGCATCTTCCTGTGTCAAGAGCTCAAACTGCATGTACAGAGGAACAAAATCATGGGAAATAAAGCACTGTCATAGCTGAATAAACCACATTTCCAAATGAAGAGACATAAGAGCTATGCCATATGGCTTAGCAAGGAAATGACTCACAGCGGCTGGTCTGAGAGGAAAAGTTTTAGTGACTCTGTCCACAAACAGTGGCAATACAGAGCTTCAGAAATAATTTATGTATCTGGCAGAAAAATTTGATTATCAGCTCTGTATCCTACCGAACATGTCAGATGTACACTCAAGGAACTCCTTGTTCTCTGAGCCTGGAGTGACTCACCAGGTCTGATGGGCAGCAGCTCTGGAGGACTCATTGACTGCCAGTTCCAGCTGTAGCCATGGCCACACGAAGGTCCTGCTGTGCTTGCTCTGGTGCTCCATCCCATCAGTAGGAAGCCCTGATACCCTCAGGTCCTGCCTAAACCACCAGGAAGAGTTACACGGGGATGTCTTTGCCCAGTTCTGGGGCTCTAGGAGATGTGAGGAGCAGACAAGGATGTTGAAGGTAAAGGGAGGAAGAAACTGGTCCCTCCTCTCAGTGTGCTGGCACCTTCACTGGCACCATCCAGTGCCTTTGAGTCTCAGGGAATGAGGAAAGGATAGGAAGCCCCAGCCAATTCTTTGTCTTCTTCCAAAGCGGAATTGCTTTTTCTCTGACTCAGGGTGCAGATGATCCTGGTTTTCTTGTGGAACTGCTGGTTTCATTGGGCTCCTGTCAGAGTAACACATCCAGCTGACATCAGAAACTGGAGAATCAGCAGTGTCTGAACAGGGAATAGCAGGTGCAAGTCATTCCTAGTTAACAAATATACCAGAGAGATAAACAGCCATCTGTCCCTGTGTGCTGTTGGACTGACTGCCCTGAGCATGGACAGGTTTCTGTACCTCATGTTCTCTTTCTGGGGAATTGAACCAACTGGGAGAAGCTGGATGCTAAGTCCACAGGTGCTTGGTAACTGTCTAAAACGCATGAAAGGAAGACTGCACAGCATGTAAAATAATTTGCCAAATGCAAGTGGCACGGACTACATCTAGGAAGCTGACTGGGATCAGGAATGGGATTATTTTTAAAAGAAGAAGGATTAAATTCTGTTATTGTAATGCAAAACAAGACAAGTCTGAGGAGGAAAGGCACAGAGGAGCAGCAAGAACAAAGCAGAGGATCAGAGAGGGGATACAGAGGTGTGGGGAGGGGGAGAGCAGAGAAAGAATTTCTCTGTGTCAGAGGAAAAGGCAAGATCTGCAGGAGAGGGACAGCAGGGCAGGGGTAGGGAAAAGCTTGATTTGGGAGTTCCCTGCCCACTTCTCAGATGTGTCCAAAAGTGCAGCTGGGGACCCATGGAGCCCTCCCCACCCACAGACCCCCCCAGCTTTGGGAGGTGCAGCTGCTTTGCAGGAGATGTCCACCCCTGCCCTTGGCCAGCCCTTGCTGTACTTTCCAGCTGCCAGCTCTGCTTCCCTCCCCTGCCCAGCACATAAGCCAGAGCATTAGTCTCTCTGCAGCATCTTCTCCACAGGTCTGGTCCTCGGCCATGTCTTCCCTGGCACACACTTCATTTCCCATTAGAACTCTCTGGTTTGACATTAATTGGAAGTCAGGGGTCAAATACTACTCAGCTGCCTTTAAAACTGCCTTCTTTTTTTCTTGCAAATAACCAGCCATACTTCATATGCTTTTATTATTTTCCATGGAAGAGCTGTATCGATCCCCTGTATTGTGCTGCTGGATGCTGCCTTCTCTCAGGGTTATCCCTGCCATTTCCCTTCAATGGTGAATGATTAGTATTTGCACCATGGTCTTTGTGCTGTTGGTTCCAGCACATCAGGAAACAATTTTTTGTTATATTCAACTGTGTTTCCAGCTGGCAGATGGAGGGTGGCCACTCAAACTCACTGACCTGTGCTTTGGTGCAGGATCCAGCTCTGTGCTTCTCTCTGGGAAGAGCTGGTGTCAGGATGCACACTCTTACTGGTGATGGGAGCCTGCACATGTCCCCCCTCAAACTCCTGGGCATGGCCTTGACCCTGTCCCATCCCTGCAGAGCTTGTTGGGGACTCACTGGGATGAGGGTGTCAGAGCCGGAGCCTGGACAGCAGGAGAACAGCCGAGTCTCAAAGAGAGAACAGGCAGCGTCAACAGAAGCAACAGGGAATGAAAGCCAAGTCAAAACCTCCCATCAATGCCATTCAAAGGATTCCTTCTGCCCCAAGGGGGAGAACAAAACAAATGGAGGAGAGACCGTGACATCCTGCACCCCTGCCCTACACTCAGGTGCCCCATGTTGGCGCAGGGAGGAGAGTGTCTCCACGGACTCAGGGCCTCCTGGGTGACTATTGGTCTCACTCTCGGCAGAGAGAAAGGGGTTGGGTGGAGTGTTCATGCACAGGAGTTCTCTCTCTCCCCTCTGTTGCCTGTGGCCGTGCCAAACCCTCCAGCAACACGCTCAGCCTGCAGGGGCAGATCCATCCCAGTACCAAAGTACTGGTTAGGGAGGTCAGGGACAGAGCTCAAGGTTTATACTTCAGGATGTCTCCCTACAGCAAGGTAAGAACACAGGTGGGACACCAAACACATGCTCTAATCCAGTGAGGGAGGCAGGACCTGCAATGCAGCTGAGATCTCAGAGTCCCATCATTTGCCAGATTGCAATATTGTAGCTCCAGACTCATTTGCAGAATTAACCATGCCACATTTGCAAATCACTGCAAAACCATTTTCATCTGCAGAGAAATTATGGTGATATTTCCTCTTGCTCTCAGCTCTGGTGAGAGCAAATTTTCACATCCTCCTTCTGAACAGATTTTGACAGAAAAAACATCTTCCAAAAGGTCTGTGAAGTTCTGCCATCATGATCTGAACTCACCTGTGCCGTGTGTGACATGAGCATCCTGCTTGTTTTGTCTTTTGGCAGGTGATGAACTCATGTCAGAGACAAGGTCCCTCCACGGATGTGTGAAATAGCAGGAGACCTGCAGGCTCTGTGCCCTGGGAGCAGGGAATGTGGGACACAGGGATGGGGGTAGTGTGGGCCAAGGGCAGCACTGGGAACACTCATCTGCTCTGCACAGTGAGCTGTGTGAGAGCAGAACACTGAGACAGCAGCCAGTGCTGCTGGTCTGCATTTGCTCGGATTTAGGAGAGAGTAACCCAAAGCTCAAATCAGGGATGTATCAGGGAGCCCAAAAAGAGCTCAGGAGATGAGCAGACGTCTTGCGACAATCTTTCCAGAACAATGCAGGGCTAATGCACAAAAAGTTTACAGGAGAAATGTACCCAAAGGTGCTTTTCTGTCATTGCTGAATTTACATTCCTGTAACACTGTGTGGGGTTTAAACAGATTTTTCCCACACTGTCCTGCATCACCCTGTCCCCATAGAGGCACCTGCTGTCAGCTCCTCCGGTGTCAGGAATGTCATGGATCAGGTCAGGGCCTAACACTGCTCATGGGGAGAGGGGGAAAACCCAAGAGCTGTGGGTGGTATGTTCTGTTGGGACACTGCCATGGTGCCCTGCCCCCTACCCACTCAGCCAGCCCTGGATCCTGAACTAACGGCCTTAAGAAGTGTGACCTTAGAAAAACTCAGTACTGGGAAGTGTAAAGAGGGTGCCGAGGTCAGCTCAGTTTGGGCCGTGAGCATCTCTGTGTACCCTTCTTAACTCTTGAGAAAACCAAATGAATCCTTGCTCTCAATTCCTGCCAGGAATAATCAGTGACAATGGGATTCAAAGTACAAAGGAGGAAACTTCCATTATCTTTGAAGCACATTAGAATAGCACTGGCAGACAGCAGCTGATAACATCTTTACACAAGGTGAACAGGAAAAGGAGAAGTTGAAATGTCACACAACACTGAGAGGAAGATGTGTTTCTCATACCTTAAAGAGAATACTGGGTCACTTCCTGGGCACAGTAATTCAGAAATAAATGAGTCTGCACAGGAATAGTGGCCTCTGGTCTCTGGGGCAAGTGCTCAGTGAATCCTTCCCATTTCCCAGTGTAGGGTCAGGCTGGTACCTGTCCTTGTGCCGGTTCCGTGGGTGCATGGATTGCCTGTTGGAGCTCATTGCTGTGGATGCTTTGCTGGCTGCTCTGTGCAGGGCGTTCTTCCAAGAAAAACAAACCTTCAGTGTTCCTCCATGCACGGTCTGTATGAAAGGCTTCTCAGGGAGCTGAGCTGAACCTGCACTATGTATCATCTGAACAATTACGAGTATTTAAAATACTCAAATGCCAGAACTAAACCTGAACTGTCCATTCAGACTTTCAGACAGAAGGAGCCTCAGCACAAGTTTAAACTCAATCAAAGGAATTACTGCTCATCTCCCCAGTTCCGCCTGTGAGTTTTTCCTTTAAACCAATAAGATATTTCTCAATCTTGAGAATATTTTAGCATCAGTCTTACTGACAGAAGCACTTCCTTCAATTCTATTTTAGTCATCAAAGAAATTGTGAGCCTGTAGTAACTGAATAAAAGCCCTTCAAAATGAGAACCTTCCTCAACTATCTCATTCCTGATCAGAAATGCCTCTCCATGGAAGCCTGCAGACCTCTCCATTCATACCAGTGTAATGACATTTAATGCCATTGCTCACTGCAATTCTGTTTCCCAGCAGAGGTGAGTCCCTGATGGGGGGATCAGTCACACCATGCTGCAAAACAGCACAAATATCTCTCCACAGGTTTGCTTAGAAAAGGGCTTCTGATAACAAATTGCAGGCTGTTCCACTGAATGGTCTCCATAGAAAACAAGGCTTGTTTAGGGAGTGTGGGATAAGAACTCTGTCCCTGGACAGGATCAGCAGTATTTCCAGGTCAGTGAGAATCAGGCCTGGTCATAGCAGTTCAGGATTACTGCCCACAGAATTGATTTCCTCTGCTTTGTCCTGCCTAAGGCAAACAGAGCTGTAACTCAGGAGAGCACCCTCACAGAGAGCACTGTCCCCCCACAGCGCCGGACACGCAGCCCCCGCCGTGCAGACCAGGTCAGTGTCCTGGGCAGCTCTGGGGACACTGAGCACAGAGTACACGAGGACTCAGCAAGGAGAGGCAGAAAAGAGGTCCTTGGCTTTTTCTATTCAGGTCTGCCTGATTATTAATCAGGATCTGCTAATTAAGAGATGCAAGACTTGATAATCAGTGCAAGGCACTGACACCTTCCTGATCTGAGTCTGGAACAGCTTTTGGTGTCAGAGGATGGTAAGAAAAATGAGGTGGAAGAACCCTGACCCCCAAGGAGAAGGCAAGAGCACAGCAGAGAAGCATCCTGGGGACAGCAGGTCCAGGAGGGTCACAGATTCCCACCCACAGTGGGATGGGTCCAGGTGTTCCAGGTACCCCACCATGAACTGGCTCTGTCTGTCCACCCACCCCTCTGCCCCACGCTCAGTGGGCATCCATTGGGCATGAGGGCTGAGCGCAGCCCAGATTTGTTGCAGTTGTAAACCTTAGTGAATATTAGATCTGAGGGCATGAATTCCTGGTAACTCTGGTGTCTGTGGCTCCAGAAACAGTTCCCAGACACAGCCCACTGATTTCCTTTCAGCCCCACTTCCACACATGTCAGTATATCCAGTCTCAGTGGGCACTAATCTAAGTTCCAGCTGCTCTAAGTGCTCAACTGTGAGTGCAAAAACTTGTTCAACACTTTCATGCTTTATTTCTCAGGTTATTTGTAAACATCTAAAAGCTGCTGTGTTAGCCCTTCTCAGTCACTGGCTCTTCTGGACTGAACAACTTCAGAGCTGATCACCTTGGATCACTGCCCTTTGGGGAGCCTTCCTAGGCTTCTCTTCAAGAGGGAGGGATGCTTGGCCAATGTAAGGGAGATGCTGCACGTCTGTGGAACCCTTGGTCCTTCCTCCATCCTCCCCAGGTATTGACAGGTATCATGGTGAACTCCAGCCCTCCAAAATACCATCTCCTGTGTGTAACCAGCAGCCAACATAGCAACAAAATCTGTGTGAAACAAGTCACCAAGTGCTGAAGTCAAGTGAAGCAGATGGCCCACTCTTGAGTAGTGACTGCTACTGATCAAGAAAGGGTTTTTTTCTTTTTTAAATTAAAGTTTTCAAAAGATGTTACTAACACAGAGCAGAAACAAACCAGGTGTAATTAGATGCAGAGCAAATGAGGCCATTCAATTCACAAGAGTTTTGATTTCCACTTTCATTAAGCACTGCACTGCATCTCTTGTGGGAAGAGTTCAAACTCAGTATTGCAGGATTCTGCTGGGATTTGGCAACTTATTTCCAAGCAATCTGCATCTGTCCATTACCTTGTGATGTGGTAGGTATGCACATATCACACTTGCGATGAAATTAATTACAGAATGACACAAGATCCTCCTTGAAAATACACCAACACACCAGGCAGCCCTGTCAGCTATTTAATGTGTGTCACAAACATCTTCTTTCAAGAATTTGCAACTTGTTTCAAATTGCTAGACATAACCTTCCATTTAACAGTTTGTACAGTTTAAGAAATTGACTTGTAAAAGGATTTCTGCTCCACTGACAGCGATATTTCATTTGTTTTCACATCCTTTTGAACAGTTTATTGGTAAGCCTTTCCCCATTGCAGTGCTTATTGCTTTATGGTTTTTTACTGTTCCCTTATTACTTGAATTATTTTCCCTTTCTGTCCCTTGCCATCTCAAGTATCCAGAACAAACTGGATACATAACAGAGCCTGTCACTGTGGGAGCTGTAAGATGGAAAGAAAGGACAGCATATACCAACCCTCGCCCACCACCTGCTCAGGTTATTTTCAGGTTAAAGAGTCAAGAAAAATAGTCATCTAGTTAAAAGTATCTAGTCAACTTAATATAGAATTTAGGCGTAGAACTAGTTCTTGTTGTTTAACATTACTTAAGAGGATTTACAGGATTAATATACTGCATTAACTGTAATCTGCACCAGAGCAGAAATCAGCCATCTGCTCTAAACAGACCATCACTTGGGTTGCCCCCTCCTACCAGGTACCTGGAGTGCTGTGGGCAGGGGACAGTCCCTACCACTGCTGTGAGAGGTGTCCCCAGCCAGCAGGGCCACACCAGCCCTGAAGGGATGTTGCGGCTGCCACAGGTGGGTGAGGGATGGGCTGTGGTAGAGCAAAAGTTGAGGTAAAAGACAACCTATTTTCCTGAGCCACTGTTCACTGGACAGTGAGTGCTGCTGGGGGCACTGCACCTCAAACTTTGCCTTTTCTTCCATTTTTACATTTGGACTGAAAAGGTGCCTGAGGAGATTGTGTTACTGTTTTGGCTGGGAATCTCCACATACCATCTGAGATACAAAAAAGCAATAGATTCTGATGAATGGGTGGTTGTACCACTTTATTTTTGTGATGACAATGTGTGGTGTGCACATCACCAGTATTTCCTCTAGACCTTTATGAAAAGTGTTTGTTTGTAAATAGATCAGTGGTGTAAGCCCCGAGCTCAGAGATTTGGTGACATTCATGTTGCTCTCCTTTTCTGTGTAAGGTTTAGAGCAGTTGCTCCATGTTTATCCAGCACAGAATTGAGGTGCTTGTTACCATCTAAAACACCAGCATTTGTGCCTATTCTGTACAATATGCACAATGGGAGAAATGGGCAAAGATAAATCACAGACTTTCCTGGCTGATGCACAGTTGTGTTTGGGATGAAGGGGAAGCAATCCCAACATTTCTCCATGCAGTTTCGTGAGTGGGGTCAGGTACCAGCTGGGAAATGACAGAGGGAGCACCCAAGGATTGAAGGGTGACTGGATACTCCGTGCCAAGGAAGCACAACCAAGACAGGAGCAGCGAGGCTGAGCCGGAGGAAAGCCTTGAGTCTCAGCCCACCCAGCCTGTGGGTCTGACTGGGGCACTGACTTGGACATGACCCATCCATTCAGTCACAGCTCCTCCTCTGAGCACTCAGGCTGCTGCAACAGTTTTAGCAATTTGGCTTCTACTAAAATACCAAACTCTGGGATCTTGAGAAGAAAACAACTGCATCTCCCCTTCCCAGACAGGAACTTGGGTTGTGAGTCCATTGCCAGGTAAAAGTTTAATTCTCTCAATTGGCTATATCTCTAAATCCTGGAGTGTTAAACGCCCCAAGACTGGAAAGCAAAGCTGCTATTAATAATTGCAGTGCCTAAAGAGCATATTATTTTCAAATGACTTGTTTGTCAGCGTGGGGCCTGCCCACAGCTGCTGCCATCAGTCACCTTGCCCCAGGAGGAACTGGTGTCTGAATAAAACACAAGACATTCAAGGAGCTCAGATTGCTCAGAGGAAAAGGAGGTTAACAGAAATGATTAACCAGCTTGGCCAAGAGCCATTGGAGAAGGTGGGAATGTGACTGAAAGGGCAGTTCATAAAGCCTCAGTACAAAGGGATAAGGTAGGTAACAAGCTGGTGAGAAAGGCTGTGGAAAGCTGCTTAACGCTGATGGAATTCTTATCAGGAGTGCGAAACAAGGAAGGATTTTCTTTCACAATGGCTCCAATAATCATTTAAGAGAAGAGATGCAATTTATACTTTCCTTGTCAGACCATAATTTGTGCCCATTATGCAGGGAGAGATGAACTGCTGCCTGTGTCAGCGGCAGTTT
>JAOXXN010000065.1:63739959-63759820 GCA_026770055.1 Myrmophylax atrothorax
AAGGGGAGAGCAGAGGGGGTGCAGTCCAGCACCTGCGGGCACCCAGGCCAGGAGCTGGTTGGCCCTGGGCATCAGCGGGGCTCTGCCTGCCCTGAGCTCTGGGTCCTTCATTGTTCATTGCGCCTTCCAGGTCACTCTTTGTCACAGAGCCTGGCTCTGCCTCCCAAAAGTCATTCATACCTGAGCTCTGGCAAAGGACTACAGAGCTCAGAGACATAAATCGCAGAAATGTACTGGCACAGCAAATGTAAGGTCACAACCCAGAGGGACTGTGCTATGAACCAGTCACGGCGTCTGAGAGAGGAGACAGTTACCATTAGTGTTCATTTATAAACAGAAATAATATTGTTATTTAATTACTTCTGTACCCTGAGCCCTCCATCAGCTCTTCCCTGACTCTCCTGGTCCCAAGAATCGGTGAGCTGAGGCCCCCAGGCACTGCAAACCCTCCATCTGCACTGCACTCACCCTGCATGAGGGCAGGTACAGTCACTGGCACAGCGCACCCCTCATCACTTGGGTTTGGAAAAATCAATCCCCTTCCCCTCTTCAGTGGCTGGGTGTTTCCCACGCCACCAAAATGTTCCTCAAGTAAAAAAAGTGAAAGCAAAACAACTGAACATTTTGAGAAAAAGGATTCCTAGCTGTTAAAAATATCTAAAAATCTTTTTGAATTGCAATTGGTTTAGGTTTAGGTTTTACGTAGTTCCTTTTAATATCTTAGGAGATATGTGATCTGAAATTTTTTTCTGTCTTCTTCAGGTTTTTCCTCAATTTCTGCTTTCCACCCCATCCCCTGCCCATACATGGCACAATCAGCTGAGAAATTTATGCAAGTTATAACTGAGAAAAATACTGAAAGCAGAAGTATACCAAAGCTTCGTGGGAAATGTCAAGTAATAAATCAGCCAAAATTATTAAAACAAAATTGTGTTCAGAAATTTGAGTTTTAGTTATGGGTTTCTTTCTGCTATTCAAGCCAAAACTCTTCCCTGCACTTGGCCTTAGGTCTTCAGGCCCCTGTGTCCCTGCCCCAGCTGTGGGAGCACTGGGGGCTCTGTCTGGGGGAGTGAAGCCGTTTGAAGAGATTGACCAAAGTTGTTTAATTAAACAATTTGCAAAAACCACTATTACAGCCACGCTAGACAGACTTGGCTGCTGTAAGTTATTCAGTCTTTTGTAAAGGTTGAATGAATGAATCCCACGTTAAGGCTTCCAGATTTATTAGAAATGTTCTATAATCACACACCTGCTGCCCCACGACCCCAGGGGTGACCATGCCTGGCAGACAGGGCTCCCCCAAACCCCACAGCCCCCATACAAAGCACACACAAGTGTTCCAGGACACATTTTCTTTCATTTCTGAATTGTTTCTTTACTTTTGCATCCTTTTGTAGCCAGACAGGAACAACTACATTCCTTTTTCATTTTACTTATTTTATTTTCTTTTGTTACATTTCTAGACTACTTTATATAGAATAACAAAGCCCTCAAAAATAAAAAACTTTGATTAAAAAGAGTCTCGTCATTTATTAGTATCATCATCATTACACCATGATTAGAATTATGATTATCAGCAGCTTGAGCAGGGTGAAAAGGTTCCTGGATGACACAGGATGACACAACCAGATGTTGCAGCTGTTGTAGGATGTACATTGACACATCCACAGGAGAAAGCACCAGCTTGTGAAGAATGTTCCCCTTAGAAGTGCTGCAGAAAGGAAAGAGGCAGCATCATATGAGCAAGACAAAGAGTGGAACCAGAGAATCTACAAAAAAGAATGAGTGACCAACAACTGAGATCAGTCTTGCCAGCAGCCTGCAGTGAGGAGTTTTTTCTCCCAAAGTACAGAAGAAATCTAAATTGTTTGATGTTCTCAGAGGCAGGACCACCCCCAGTGTCTGCTGGGCCCAGTGTGCGCCCTGTTTGGTGGCTCTGCCCAGCCAAGGGGCTCTCAGCACTGGGACAAAGGGAGCTGCAGGCAACTGGATTTGAATAGTCACAAATCCGGGAAGAAAGCTGCATGTTATGGGACAGATAGGCCATCTATCACACAGATACAACTGAAATCTAAACCCTTGAAATGCTTGAGGCGGTGGAAGCCCCTCTCAGGTGCTGCAATGCAAGGCTGGCTCTCCTCGCTGGGCTGCCAAAGCCCTGACAGAGACAGAGCCTGGGTCTTGTACCTATGCTGCTGCTGCAGATTTTAACTCAACCTCTGGCACAAGCACCTTGGGGTTTGAATGTCACACCATCCCCAGAGTGCAGGAGCAGCTCCTGTTCCCCAGAGCTTCCCCCCACATCGCCTGAGTGCAGATCCACCCAGCCCTGCCGTGGGTTCCATCCCTGGGTACCACTGCAGACTCTGCCAGTCCTAACACCTGCCTGGGCTCAGTGGGCAGCTTTGGAGCTGTTCGAGTGAGTCTTTATTAATCCTGTCCTGTTAAATGACATGGCCCTGTAATGATGGTCATGTGGAAAGGGAAGAGCGGAAAAGTTTGGAGCAGAAAATACATATAAGTTCTTCTTAACACTGGCACAGAGAATGGTGGGTGCCCCATTCGTGGAAACATTCAATCTCAGCTTGGACAGGACTTGGAGCAACCTGGTCTAGTGGATTCATGGCAGGACAGCAGAGTACGTGGCCCTTAAGGGTCCCTTCCAATCCAAACCATCCTGTGATTCTAAGATTCCCATGCAAGAGTAAGGGTTCAAACCTGCCCTGTACCAGACAATGTGCCCCGCCCTGTTTGACAAAGTTTTAGTGCAGTTCATGTCTACTTCCAGCTCAAAGTCCAGCACTTCTTTCTGAAGAGAGGTAAATTCCCTAGAGCTTTGCTGTCTAAAATTGGAGAGTGTCACACTGACTGTCACAGTTAATTTGTGTTAGTGATTAACAGAAATATGCCGTGGCCAGACAGTGCCCCAGTTTCCACCTGTGCAGCACAGCAGCTCCCTGCATCCTCACCTGATGTGTCCCTCTCAGGTCTGCTGACAGCCAGGTCAGGCTGGGTGTCTCTGACATGAGTAACAGAAGTTCTCAAGGACTCTACAGGACCATTGAGCTCTAAAGCTATTACAATAAATAGCAGTGCTTATTCTGTCAGCTTTCAGTGCTTCTGGCCTCTGCAGTACAATTGGCTTCAGGACCAGTCACTGCAGACAAGTCCATGTTACACAGCCAGACATTGTCTTGTCTTCCCTCTCAGTTCCAAGCAGATCACTGACAAATGGCTATCGTGGTAGGGCAAGCCTCAATAAAATTTTGCACTAGATTTTATTTGCATCCAATCAGAGTAGTGACAAGTTTCTCAATGGTTTCTCCATCTACTGTGGGTGATGCTGCAGTCACCAAAAGCTGGCAAGAGGTCAGCTTCACCCCCAAGTTTGTGTGCACCCTGCCCCCTGGTCCAAACCCCTCAGCAGCAACAGGCACATCCCCAGCCCTCCTTGTGGGCACTGGGCTGTTACTGTGTGTCCCTCCTTCTCCTGCCCAGCTCAGACACAAAGGGGCCCATCCTGGCAGGGTGAATGGACACCACGTTTGTTCAGGTGGGCAGAAGTTACCAGGGCCACAGCAGCCTCCTGGGGAGTCATGGATGACCCAAACACAGCAAACACCATCAGACAGCAAACTGCTCACAACACCCCTCTGCTCAGGTGCACCAGGTGAAATTCAGAGAAATCGAGCATTAAAATGATGAACATGTAGGAAACAATCTGAGCTGTACAGAAACCATGATGAGCTGTGAAAACTGATCTCTGCCATTCAGGAACAACAACTGGAGTTATAACAGTGTCAAGAACATGTCAATTCAGTGTTCTTCAGCTGCTGAAAAGAAAATTCCCTGGAAGAATCTGTGCAAGAGCATCTGACAAGATGAACCCAGAGGTGCCAGTGAAGCCTCACTCTCCAGCTCCTCCAGGAGGTCCTGGCAGCCAGGACTGAAGGCAAAGCACCCCCCATCCTGGTGTGGGGCAGGAGGGACCCTCATGGAGCAGAGCTCGGGCAGACCTGTCCTCAGGATCCCGATGCGGTGATGGAGCAAAACCTGCCCGCAGCCGGGCCAGGCCGTGTTGGAGCCTTGGGCACGGCCAGCATGGATGTACTGGGGGAAGGTTGTGCCTAGGAAACCTGAGAGCTTCCTGAGCCTCTGTGGGTGAGGAGAAACCCATGAGCAATGAGTGTGTTTTGTCCTGACTTCAGCTGTGCCTCCAGCACACTCTGTCCCTGTCTCAGGAAGCCAAAGCAGGGACAGACACAATGGACAGGTGAAATGGGGCAGGGAAAACCAGGCAGTACAGCAGCCTGACTGTGATGTGTCCCTGCTTTGAACAGGCAGCTGGATGAGAGGCTCCAGGCATCCTTCTCAGCCTAAATTACTCTGTGATTCAAAAAGGGGAACGGATAATAGAACTAAATGATGCATAAATGTACAGGACTCCTCAAACTGGTGTGAAAGAGGGAAATGTGTGCAAGGCAGTGCAGGAGGTCTGGAAGAAATAGCTGGCACGGAGAAAGCAAATCATTCCCTTGCTCTTTCTTTTGTGCAAGAGCTGAGAAAATTAAATAAAAATACCAGGTACAATTATGAAGCAACAAACGCAATGTGTAAATAAATGGGCTTTTTGCTGAGATGGACTGTTCCAAAGACCGAAAACACAGATAACTGGGAAATCACTAAGACAAATTCTCTGGAAAAAAAATTCACTGAAAGCCTTTAACCTTAAACTCAGCAAGCATTTACCCTGAGCATAGAGGCGATGACGCTGTGCAACACAGACACTTGCCAGCCTTCCTGCCCTTGGGGATGGCTCTGACAGTCTCTTACCACCCTTCCTAAACACAGAGGATGGCTGTGACAGACTCACCACCCGTTCTGCCCACTGGGATGGCTTTGGGGCTGGATGGACCCACTGTGCAAGGCTGTGCCCACCCACACAGTGGTGGCGTCACTCCAGCCTCTGCTCCAGGGCCTTGCCAGCCCATAATCCCACAGACCTCCAACTCCTCTGGCCAGCTGGCTCAGCCTCCCACCACAGGGGCCACGGCTGTCCCACCCCAGGACATGTTGCTCACCCACTCACTTGCGCCTCAAAGGAACCTCAATGCAACTTCCGAACTGAGCTTGAGACCAGCTGCAGCTTTGGCTTTGCACACAATGCTGCCAACATGTTCCATGCTCAAAATCTGCAGTTTTACCCTCCCTGGCATTTCAGTAACCCTGACATGGAAGTGGGAAAACAGACACACAGACAAAACTGAGGGTATAGATCTCAAATTAAGTGATAATTCTCCTCTCTATGTGGCTGTTTTAGTATTAATTTGCAGGCACTCAGTAAAAGCAGAGGATGTTTTAGGCGACTGGCATCCCTGCTAATGATGCACTAAACTTGCTTTAATGAAACCTGGGAAGTGAAGGAGCACTGTAATGGCCTGATGTGCACAGCTGCTGGGAAGCAAAGTGGCTGGTCCCTGCACTTCTGCAGTGGGTCTGAGGAGCTCAGGTGTGCAAGTACACTGCTGATTATTTGCCTATTAATTAATACTCCAGGCAGCATTTTTCCTTTAATTACACCAGACATGACAGCTGTTCCCAGCAGCCCCAGGATTCAGTGATACCAAGCGCTCTTAGCACTTGACCTTATTTAGCTGCATTTTGAGCCCAAATAATTTTTACAAGTGCACACACACACAAGGGAATTCTCTCACTGAGGGAAAGGGCAGCTCCATCCTAAAAATATAATACTTATAGTGGCCTTATCTTCCCTCTCCTTTTATGGCATCATCTCTGTGATCTCATGTCAGGATATACTGGTTTGGTTGGCTGCTTGTGCAGGGTTCCTGGTAGTAAAGCTCTGGGGTGGCACCCGAAAGGGTCTCACACTGAGATTTCTGCTCCGAGGTCCCCGAGGGAACTGAAGCCCAGACCGTATTTCCCAAATTACAGACAAGTCTGTAGAGGACTTGGACAGACAGGAGCTGGACACCACTGGTTTTATGGCACCATCACAGATACAGCAGGTGCTGGACTTCACTGTTTGCAAAGCCTGGAAACAAGACAAAGGAGGCTGCACATCATCTCCCCTCCCTCCAGCCCCTCCCAGCTCTACACCAGCCTGACATAGTGTTTTTGGGTGCTTGAGCTGTCCCTGTAGTGTTGGGGTCCCTGTGGCTCCCACCCTGTGTGGGACCTCGGAGCCTCTCTGTGCTCTCTGCCCTGCCCACGCCTCCCTCTGCAAAGAGGATTTGGGCAGTGTGGGGCTGATGTGGGCAGAGTCCTGGCCTGGGGTAAAACTCCCTGTGCTCTGCTCTGAGGCAGCAATGTGGTGGCAGCAGTCTCCATACCCAGCACCTTCCACTGCAGTGACAGACACCGGAGAGACAGCTCTCCCAAAAACATTGACATGGGCTGGAGGAGCTCCATCTCCTGTCTTGCTCTGCCCTGGACAGGCTGCTGAGACACTGACTGGAGCTGGCACCACAGCAGCTCAAGCCAAAGATTGCCTTCAAACCTCGAGCAGCGTGCCAGGAACAATCATTGCTTCATCATTAGGACTCTCATCTGGGTTTGGAAAAGCCTCTCCACACCTGCGAAAAAAAAGTAGCACCAGAACTGCAGAGATGAATGTGATGCAATAGAACATTTGGCACAACCTGCTGCAAAGCTAGTCCTCCAAAACTGAGTTCACTGCACCATCTCTTCCTGGACTGCTCTGCACAGCTCTGCAGCACCATTACAATGAAGTTAGTATTAAGGAGAGAAAGGAAGAGCAGAGAAACACTGGCTACTTTTACAGAGGTAGAAGAAATTGAGTGAATGTGAATTGAGCAAGGGGAACTAGAGCATTAGAAGGTGAAAGGATGGGAAGTGGCCAGAAATGGATGTGTAACACCTAAGAACAGCAGCTGAGTCAATGATAGGGTCAGGGAAGATGTCTGACAGGCAGGGGAGTGAGTGCAGACAGGCAGGATTGTGCCCTTCTGCCAAGAGCAGCAGCATCAGAGTGCAGGCACCTGAAATTCTGGAGCAGCATAGGAGGACTCATACTTTGGGTAGAAGAAACACAATAGAAAAGTTCTGATGTCTTGGTTTGGACACAGTCAGATGCACCAGCCTGAAAACAGGTGGGACAAGCAGGAGGAGCTGGAGATAAACTACTCCACATCAGTGTCAGTTCCAATTAAAAAAAATCACTTGTGATGTCTTGAGAAAAAACAGCAACACACTGTAAATCAGGAGTCTGTGGGAACTGCTGTGTAATTAACATGTTCAGTATTTGCTGTGTAGGACAAGAGTTTCAAGAAAAGCACTCCACAACACAAACGTCACGTTTCAAGGCATCAGAGTAGTCAAGTAAAGCTGCCGTTCAACCAGGTTCTAAGCAGGACAAAGATAAAATAAAGGAAAATATTCAAAAATACCCTCTAAATACAACCCCCTTCCATTTCAGACAGCTTAACAGTGTTTCATTGCAAATTCAAACACTAAAATGTAATCAAATCCACAATTCAGCTGTGTTAAGAAGTAAGAACAAAGAAGGGCAGTTCCCAGAAAGCCTTCGCTGACTCGTTTGCACTTGGGTAGCTGTCTGAGGCTGATGCCAGGGGTAGGTGGCAATGAACACCTTTGGGACACCTAGGGGGGCAGAAACAGCTCAGCCACAGCAGCAGGGCTGTGCCTCAGGGAACTGCCCAGTGCCAGGGAGGGAGGGGACTCCAGCTCCAACCCAAACTGTTGGGGTGGGAACTTCCAACCCAAACTATTCTATGATTCCATGACTCTGTGAGTCAGTAAAACGTGCTCAGGCAGATGCAGAGTCAGATACTGAAGGTGCCGAACACGTCCCAGGCTGAGGGGTACAAGAGAATCACGAGGGAGTTTGCTCGAAAGGCTGCCATGAGGTGCTGCTGACTGGTCTCCCAAGCCATCCATGGTGGGAGCTCAGCTCTCACTGACGAGGCAGTGACAGGCACAGCGGGACTGGGTGCCAAGAGCCCTCAGAACGGTGACAGGCAGCTTATGCTTCATGTGACAGAGACACGGTATCAGGCAGCAAGTTCAAAAGTGCTTCCACAGGACTGAGGGCAGACAGGAAAAGGTTGGACTGGGAACACTGCACCCCAAAAAGCTGATGAGGAGAGGAAAACGATACTCCAACTGAGCTGTTCAGAGACAGACCTGTAAGGAGGGAGCAAGGAGGAGGCAGAGCTGCAGAAGATGAAGCACCAAAAACTGTGTTGCAGAAGAAACTGCCTGCCAGTCTCCAGGGTGGCTGAATAGGCAAATGAAGCAGAAAAGGGGTGAAAGGTTACAGAGGGTTCTAAGGTCCTGTTAGCACAGTCTGTCCTGACTTTTGTCATCAAATGCACATGCCAAGTGGTCAAATATCTCACCCCACCGTTGCTTCATGCTCTGGTCTCAGCAAAGAGTTTAAGAATCTCCCTCTCCATTCCTTAGAGAATAACCTATACAGATGGCTGGGGGAGCCACGTGTAATGTGTGCTTTAAGTGCTTGTTTATCTTATTTGAATGGAGCTTTTGATGTAGGACTATACATTACTTAAGAGCCAATAAGTTAGAAAAGGATGAAGGGAAGTGAAATGGTCTGTATCATATCATTCTGTACACTATTTGTGTATGCTAAATATTTCATTTATTCTGTAAGCTGCAGATAGTTTGAAATTGAAAAGCTGGGCTATGACAGTGGCAGCCCTTTTGTTCTTGGAATGAGCTTGGCTTACTGAAGCAAAGCAGGGGAACCTCTGATTAATGACAACATCTATCTTTAGGGAATAAGGTTGTCATTAGACTGAGCTACTGTGCAATTCCAAAATGTTTTAACATTGTGCTTTACATGGCAGGAGCTTGAAGAGATTGTTTCTTCCAGAGGGATCAAATCCAGCCTGGGGGGTCTTGACTGCCCTCTTGGTAAGGTGAGAGGAGCCCAGGAGCAGCAGCAGCAGGGAATACCTGAGCTTGGAAGATCCAGGGTGCAGCTGGTCTACTGAGACACCTGTGAGGGCAGGTGGGTACGGTGCTTGGCCTCAGAGGAGTCATACTACAGGCTGGAAATGAGATATGCTGGTCAGTTAATGTAGGAAGGGAAGAACCAGCAGTAAGAGATGCCGGACTGAGGCAGTGTGTAAGGGCATGGGGCCATGGGCAGCCCCAGCTCAAGCCCATGACTGCCTGTGGAGCTGGAGCAGCACTGCCATTTCCAGGGGTAGATCTAGAACAGACCCTGGCCCCGGAGAGTGGGGCTATCTCACCCTCCTGGCCCCCGAGGGGCAGCTCAGCAGCTGCTGGGCAGAGGCAGCAGAGCACAGCCCAGTGTGGACCTTCCCCAAGGGCTCAGCTCCTCCAGCCCTCACCAGCCCACAGGGCAGCTGCAAACAGGAATGGGCACTGTTTCCAGCTGGTTTTGTATCGCAGCACAACTGTACCACCTCTTCTGCTAAAAATGTCTACCAAGGTTATTTCTCAGCATTGGATTTCCGAAACCTGAGCTCATCCTACCATGGGAACCCCAGGGGAGCATCTGAGGGGCAGCAGGTACCTCCCTGCCTGCCTTCAGCTCCAGCTTGCAGGCTCAGTTTGGCAAGAGTCTTTGCTCACTGGAATGTTCCTGGAAATCTGTTGTTGTTTCCCATATACACAGCTTGCCTGAGATTTCCCAGAAAGGCAGGAGCAGAGTGTAGGTTTAGAGAACAAGGCGTACTTTCCTCCCTCCATGTGCAAAATGCTTTGTGACCTTGACAAAAGAATGAACAGTGGACATGGAAGAAGATACCTAAACCTTTTCAATCCTCATGGGAAAAGGTACTTTACAGAGAATGAATAAATGCAGATTTTTTCCACAAGGGATTTTCTTCTGGTTTTGTTTTGGTTTATTTTTGAAGGGGAAGGAGGTGTTTGTGTATTTTGGTTTGGGTTTTTTTTCTTCAGTTGCCTGGAGAGATTTTATTGTTGTTGTTGGGGTTTGTTTGGTTTGGGTTTTGGTTGTTGTTGTTTAAACAAGAAAATTTTGCTTTTTTGTTTGAAGATAATATACAGAACTTAACCTTTTTTATTAGGGTGATCAGAAAAGGAGATTTAAAGAGCAGATAGGATTAGTGCCATGCAGGAATGTGAACTGAAGAGACCAAGTCAGGGCAGCTGAGTTTGCCCTAGAGGAGCCTGAATTGGCAAAGCCAGACTTGGTGTGTCCATTCTGATCTGTGTATGCCAGGGAGGGAAGAGGCTGCAGAAGTTGCATTTTCCACCTCAGAGGTTTTAGAGGGTTTTAGGCAATGTCCGTTGGATTTTACTGAGTGGAAAGGACTTGTACACCTTTGATCATTGCAGTTTCTGAGAGATGGCTGCTCAAATCTCCTCAGACTCTGGTGCTCAGGAGTCTGTTCATAATTTTTCATGCAAGCTGATGAGTTTCAGCTGAGATGAAAGTACAAGTAAGAGGGAACAAGAGTGTCAGGTAGTGGGAGATGGAGTCAGTAGTTTTAGCAGTAATCAAAGTGCATTGGGCAATGTAAGAAATCCATAACCCTCCCAACCCTACAGTGTGGCTTTACTGGACCAGCTGAAACAGAGAGTTAAGAAAAGAGCCAGAATCATCTGTTTCTCACTGGTTTTAACTCCACTGATTTCTGCAAAACTGGAATTGCTGTATATGCACCTTTTAGGAAAGGAGAAACACAGTCCACAAGGAAGGGTAACTCTAGAGGGAAAAGCTAACCCTGACTTCAGAGGGAAAAGCTGACCCCAGCTCCACAGGGAAAAGCTGGCCCCACTCTGTCTGACCAGCAGTCACTGGCTGCCACACTCCTTCCCTGTGGTCCCTTGTGCCATGTGTTCCAGCAGCAGTGCTGGCACAGCTCACCAATGAAAACTGCCCATCAACTCTTCACTGTTATATTACAGATACAGAAACATAAACTGATAAAATCACTAAAGCCAATTTCCCACTGCTGTTTATTTTTCTGTATGGAGAAGAAACTATCTCTAGAGAAGAGAGAAAGAAGGCTAAGTGTGGATTTTAACCTGGAGAAAAAAGGATTGGCAGTTCATTTCCAGAAACACTCCTTGCAAAAGACTCCATCATAGCCAACAAGTAGCTGGGCAGATGCCACAGTGCCCACTGGACATTCATTTTCCCTGTCTCAAAGGTAGGAGCCCACAGGGCAGACAGAAGACAAGGTTAAACCTTCTCTATAGCCCCATGGCCAGGCTGTGCCCAAAGGGAACAGCTCCTCATTCCCTGCAAACCCAGAGGGTCTGGGGATCCATCACAGAGCCCAGCCACGGCAATGTGTTGGCCAGCACCAGGCACTGGGATCCCAATCCAGGGGCCAACCTGGGCTGCTCGGTGGGCAGCACCCAGCCTGTGCATCACACACTTGCTGTTCCTGGTGTCTACAGTATTTATTTCATTTAACTCTGTGGGGGCTTGGGGCTATTTCTGCAGGATATTCTGCATTTTAAAATGCCATGTTTTCATCCCTCAGCTTTGAGGTAAGAACTGAACTGAGATACCTCCTCTAAATGCAAACCCAAGGCTCATCTATCGTCATGTGATGTTTTGCTCCCCAGTGTACGTCAGACACCCACAGCAGTGCACAGCCTTTTTCATCCAGGAGAGAACACAACGACTCCGGCCCCCATTCAGCTCCTTTCTCCTGACTACCCAGAGTTCTCCAGAGGCACCAAGGGAGTAGTCAGACAGACTGGTTTAGATGCACACAATACATAGCCCAGCTTTTCCACCAGTCTTGTGGAAACATTTGTTCATCCTGCAACAGTCACATGAAACACAGATAGGTGGCAGGTAACAGGTCAAGCTGCGGGAAGCTGGGGAGAGCTATGAAGCATTTTTGGAGAAAATCAATATTCCTTTGCTGCCTCTTGCTGCACATCACCAGCAGAGAGAAGCTGACAGCCACTGACTACACAAGCTCTCAGCTTCTCCCTTGGTAGACCACTAACTTTGAGGATTTTGCCCAGGCTTTTGCTCCAGTTGAAAAGTCTCTGATTATCTTTCCAGGTAAATTAATCTCTGATATATTTCTTTTTTAGATTAAGAGACTAATAAATTAATTTACCAAGTGATTTCTTCATTTGATACTGCAGTTTAATCCAACAGACAACAACAGAAAACTGATTTATTGAAACTTGCTCATTGCCTATAGATGGTTCTGTCCTGCCAGTACCTGTAAATGCTCACTGAGCAAGGCTGAGCGATGCTTCCCAGCTGGAGCACACAAAATGTATATATGCACCTCTGGAAGACAAACACAGCTCTTCTGTGCTGCTGAGTGGTGTGTGTGGTGTCACCCTTCCTGAACTTCTGGTCAGAGGGGCCAGTGAGACAGTTGTACTGCAAGTCAAACCATAATTTGCCATTAGATGTTCATGGTTCTTTAATAGTTCTTAAAGTACTTCTCCTTAGCTCAAAAGCAGACATGAAGATATGTTATGTGTCAGGAAAGACATTTCCTCTTTCCCAGTGGTGATTTTTATTTCTATCTTCTAAACACCAAGGCTATTAACAATAAACAATTCCATGCAAATGGAAGATATTTATAAGCAGAAAGGCACTTATGAGAGCAAAATTATGAACACAGAGACACTCTTATTTCTACTCTCAAAATAGTCTTGATTTTATGCTCATTAGAATTTCTTATGGAAACTATTCCTGACATTGCCACCATTCCTGGTACAGATTGAGCATGGTGTGAGTGTGGCCTCCCACCCACACTGCCAGCACTCAACATGTCATGGGAGCACCTGCCTCCCATCACCAGCACACCCAGCACCCAGCACACCACAGGAGAAGGAGGACACCCTTCCTCATGCTGCCAGTGCCAAACCTCTCCTGCAACATCCCTTTTGGCAGCACAGCCCCAGCTCCAGTCTCGGCCCTCCAGCTGCTCAAGGGCAGCATCTGAACCCACTGCCTCTGGCATCCTCACAGTGTTAACCACAGCTCCTCGTGGCTTGAGAAGCCACTGAAAAACTTTATTCTCTTCTAGTTTCATGTGTCTTAAATTACAATAACAGTAAATTATTCCCTTATTTGTCTTTAGTGGCATCAGGTGGGACAGCACCTTTGATGCACTATGACATGTTACTATGACATGCACTATGACATGTCTGTTACTGTAGTCCAAGAGTGCTAGAATCTCCAAAACTTTTCCTTATCCTTCTGCATCCATGAGAAGGATACCAAAGTACCAACACACAGAACCATTTTTAACCTATAAGCTGTGATTTTAAAATACTCATTTCATACCAAGGAAATGAATTTTAAGATGCCATTGAAACTTGCTGACAAAAATGGAATCCTTTCAGATAAACCATTCAAATGCAGGGGAAAGAAGTGCTCCCAGGGAAAGATTTCATTTGATTTCTGGATGATTCTTTTGGAAAGAAGAACAGGCAAAGAGGGGAGAATGAATATTTTGATTACCCTTGTTACTGGTTTTGTTTACCTTGATTAATGATACACCCATCAGTGTTTGGGAGCAAAAACAAACATCAATTTGAAAGAACCCCCTTTTGGTGCAATGGCCAGTGATGGAGACATTTCCCAGGTGACCAGGGCTGTGTTCCCCCATCATAGCCCTACACAGTGTTTGGGGCAGGCAGCTCTTGCTGTCAGGTGTCAGAGTGGGCAGAGTTCCCTGGAGACACAGGTGGGGACTTGGGAAGTAGAACCCTGGCCATGAGAAACCCACACAGATGGACATGCCTCTGGCTGAGTGGGGTTGTCCACCCCCCGAGATGACCTTCAGCCAGGCACCCTTGTCTGCCCTGCAGAGTGTGTGCTTGGCTGTTGTGGGGACCGGGGTGGGACAGAGTTTTCTCCAGGGACACAGGCAGCAAACAGGCAATAGGCCTATGATCTTGTCCCGTAGGACTGGCTGTTTTATTTACAAATGAAAACATGGACAACACTGAACACAGACAGAAATCTGGGGACACAAAGAGAGCTCAGAAGAATTTGTAATGAGAAGTTAGGATTTGGTTTTTTCTTCTTTCAGAAAGCCTTTCCTGCCTGAGAGTACTCTTTTTGTAAATGGTTGGGTGTTTTTCTTTCCCTTCTGCTTTGCATACCAGAGAAAAAAATGCAGTATCTCTCTAGTCTGAGGAGGAGCAAATCTTCACAGTGTTACAGGCTGTGCCTGCAGTGAGCCTGGGAAATGGAGGCCAGAGGTGATGATATAAAGCCCAGGAACAAAAAGAGGCTTTTGCCTTTTTCTCAGGTGCTGTGCTCTGGAAGCATGGCTAGTTTTCGCTTTGTAAGATTTTGTGCTCTTGCCTTCAAATAAACCTTTTTGAATTCTTTCCACTATCGTGGCATTTGGGGGGATACCTGAGTGTCTCTTACTTTACAATGCCAAAGGGTGTTTTCTACAGACAGAACAGCTGCATTCCTGGGCACGGCTGTGGAATCACTGTTATGGAGCCAGCCACCACTTTGTATTCATGGACAGGGAGACAGCAGACAATGCCCTTCTTCCAGTTAGAGTGAACAAACTGTTCTGTCCTGCAGTACACTTCAGACCTTTCTGGAAACCAAATGTCACTTGCTCTGATCTTCATGGCTCATCCTGTCACACCAGCATCCTGCCAGCCTTTGCCAGGAGACTGAAGAAACACTCCCTGGGGCTGTGTACTGAAGGTCAGACAGTGCTTGTCAGGTCCGTCCAGCTCTCCCCGGCATTTCAGGTTGGAAAAGCCACAGTGTGGAGAGCACAGCATGTCTCCTGGCTGCAGGGGTCCTTCTGGGCACGCAGGATCACTGCCAAGCCCAGCAAAATTGGAAAGGCGAGCATGCTGCACCCGTGGGTGGGTACCCAGCAAGGTGAGGAGGGGATTGGTTTGGACAGTGGCAGTACCAGCAGGTCCTCATTAAAGAATACCTTGTCTTCCATCTCTCATCCTGCACTCTGTGCAGTGGTTCAGGTACCATGGGGTCAGGAGAGTGTCCCTCTGTCCCCCTCTGCCACTGATCTGCCACAGGGTTTTTGCACAAGTCATATGGCATTTCTGGGTTTGAATTTCAGTAACTCAGGGTTACAGCAGCAAAGCTGCAGTGCTGTGCCCTCTGTGAGCCCTGGAGGAAGAACACTGGGTACGTGTAATCACAAATTCTCCACAGTATTTAAGCAAAACAATTGTAAATATTTTAATAAGGTATTAACAGTTGACTTAAAGAGTGTTTCAGTAACCTACAAAAAGCAAGACAGCTATGTCTACTTACACATAGGATTCTAGTCTCCTAATAGTCCTGTAACTTCAGCTAATGCATATTTCCAGGGGATTAGTAATGGTCTCTCTGGGGTATTAGTTGTAGAAAGTTCTCAGCAGTCCCACTCATATTTCAGCAGAGCTGAGTTATGGAGAGCACACACCCTGTTGTCATTGTGGAGCAGCAACTGGCTTATGAGAGTGCAGCACTTGAAAAATTGCATTGTGTTTTAAATCCTACATTATTACATAAGTGTCTTCTTAAATGTTTGTAAACAACTCATTTAGTCATGACTCTGCATTTAATACAAGTGTTCTTGATGTTTGTTTCAGGAGTAATAGAACAGAAATTGTCATAACAAAATATAATTTTTGAATGTATCATATATCCTTAATATTGATATATTTATTATTTTGTAACCAATTCTATTAATTATTTATTATACAAAGTGAGCTATATAAAGAAAATATGGATCAAAGTACAGAATATATGATAGCAAATATTTGTAGTTTCAATCCATGAAAATTTACCAGTTCTCTCCTCATTTCCTTAGGATATTACACAGGGACATAAAAACCCTGACTAGAGGGGACCCTGGCCAACCCTGCTGCTGACATCAGGGCTCTCCAGCAGGTAAGTCATGGCTTTGTCCAGCCAGAATCCTTCAGGCATGGAGTCTCCACAATCCTCTCCTGTTCACCAGGATTTTTCACAGATGACACACAACAGTTCCCAGTCACATCAACCAGCCCTTTCAGCATTCCCTGAAAGTCCCTGCCAGTTCCCAGGCATGGGCAAACCCAGCTCTCAACTGCTGCACTGCCCAAGGGCTGCCCCCAATGGGTCCTACACCAGCTGTGCCTGCAAAGACTGGGAAAACACGTTTAAGGCCCAAGGAACTTGGAGTAGGGTTTTCATACTTGAATAATTGGAGGTTTGGAGGGTTTGTGTTATGCTGAATTAGCCCTGGAGCTGGGCTCTGCTGGAGCGTGGGTCCATCGTACGTGGGTTGGGGTACAGCTGTGGGCAGGGATGGGACCGCAGAGGCGGATGAAGCTGAGGAGTCAGCCAGCACTTTGCCCAGCAGCTGAGCTGACCTCGCGCTAAAACACTCATCTCCCCGCTGACATTCGGCACAGGTGGATTTTTTTGCTGAGTATATCCCAGTGGGCAGCGTGAGCGAGGATGCTCTTGGGGAGCTTGCCGGGGTTTGCAACTGTGTGACACACTCGGCTGCGCTCTCCAGCCCCCAGAGCCCCCGCTGGAGCCCAAACCCCCCCAGCCAGAGCCAGGAGCTCCGCCAGCATCGGGAGGGGCGGGTTTCTCATCCTTCCTGCCCGTACCTCCCGCCGAGCCTGACGCGCCTTTGCTGAACCTGATGCTGTCAGCGCGGCCCAGCTAAAATGCACAAAAGTGAACAGATTTCCTCTTTCCTTGCAGAAATTCCATCTGCGGCATGTCACGAGTGCCATCTGCTGACGCCTTCCTGTCCCTCCGGTGCCCGGCCCCGCTCAGGTGCTGCCCCCCGGGTCCTCCCCGCCGCTCTGCCTCCCGTGCCACCCACCCGGGGTCACCTGTGGGCTGGTGGCCGCTGTCTCTGAGGGACAGGGACAGGAGGGGGAGCACAGACCTGCCCCGAACAGCACGGTGGGAGCACAGCCCGGGGCCCACGCGGCCAGGACGGACAGACCGGCTTCGGCTTTCCCATTGCAAGAAACAGCGCGGGGTCATCACACAGCTTCGCTCCTGAGCTGTGCTGACACAGGGGGGTCGCTGCCCTCGCAGTGGGTCCTTTAGTTCCCAAAGGTCACTTGTCCTACAGAACAAACAAACGGTTGTTGGCAGCCCAGCAGTGACAGCACGGCTGGCCAGGCTCCAGGGATGGCACCTGTTTCCAGCTGGACCCTGCACCCATGGCATGAGCTCTTGAGACCTGGAGAACTTTGAGCAGTGCTGGCATCCTCTTTGGAAAGCAGACACCACACTCACACTGTGGGGATCCTGAGTCACCAAGTGACACTGAGTGACCTGGGCAAGTTGTCGTCTTACCCTCACCTGTGCAGCACAAGCAGTAACCAGGGGAGCACAGGTGAGGGTCACAGGGAAGCAGAACCACGTGCTGGCAGTTGGCGGGGCAGGACACCACAACCTCTGGGTTGGCAGAACTGTACTTCAGGCCCCTGATGGATGGAAAACGAGATCCAAATCTTTTCACCCTCATTTCTGCTGCTTTCTGTGCTCCTAACAGCTCCTGCATCCGTTCATTGATTTCAGCCAGGAACTGGGAAGGAATCAAAGTTCTGTAGGCAAAGGGGCTCTGGTCTTTGGAGATTGTCTGCTGGGGAGAGCATGGCAGGAAAGGGCGGGGGGGCTCGTGGAGTTTCCCCCTCAGGATACAACAAAAGCCAATCCCACATTTGGGTTACCCACTCTCCCAGCTCCATGAGAAGGGTGTCCCCACCTCCACAGACCAGATACCCCACACGAGCACTGGCTGCACAGAAAGTGGCAGGAGAAATGTTTTGTGGGGCTTTATCAGCTCCCTGCTCCCCTCGATTTGCTACATCTCCTTCCAGCCAGGGGCTGTGACTGAGACTGTGATTGAGGCTGCTGCCCCCAGCCCTGTCATGAGGGAACTGATGTGGGGATAAACCGTGTTCAGCACTACTGAAACAACCTTTCCTTACTGCAATATTAACACTAGCAGCTATAACCATAAAATTCAAACCTTTTCTCTCCAGATATAAAGGAGGATATTTGAATTCTACCTAGGAAGGAGAAGGAAGTGAAAGCAATGAAATAAGTAGCAACTAAGTATCACTTTGTAAATGTTGGATACCAAAAGGTCATTTCCTTTAAAAAAGACATTCAGGTATGAAAGCACCAATGTGGCATTTATTTTCCACAGTCTCAGTGTTTAACTGAGCAGTTATACTGCCAGTTGCTAAAATGATGGGATGCAAATGAAGAATGTGTTTACATGTCCATGACAATTAAGTCTTTGTACTTCTGTGGAGACACAGGGGGAGTAAGTATTAAAAAAGGAAAAATTGTTGTGAAGCCCTCTGGTAGGCATAGTCATATCAGTCAGATAATCCCAGCTGCGATGCCTTTAAGAAGCATTTTGTGTTTCAGTTTAGAGCAGAATAATTGAAAGACAAGATACCAACTCTCAGAGAACTGGAGAAACTGCTCCATGTCCCATTAAAAAAAAAATCCATTTAGAAGTCTGGAAACATTGGAGGATTTTATTATTTTCACATCTCTGTTGTTATGTCAGGGAACTCAAATCCATTTTGGTGGTATATATTCCACACAGACTTCCAAAAACCAAGTATTGTGCAAGAATAATGCCCTGGAATGAAAGTATTTCCATGCCAAAAGCCCCTGTGGTGCTGCCCAAGGAATCCAGCAGTTAGAGATTTCTTGCTGCATTTGAGTTCTCAGATGTGAAACATTCAAGGCAAAGTATCAGAGGAAGTGCAATTCCCATATAAACAGAGATACTGGAGCACATTTATAGAAACATTTACCCTAGAGGACACAACAGTGAAAGACAACTACTGCTGTCAAGTCAGTGGGTTTATAAACAATTTGTAACAGTTTTCTCAAGCTCAATACATTGGCAGATTTCCATTGGTGTGTGGGACAGCTCAATAAAACACACAAAAGGTACATCCAGCTCCTGGGGTGTTTTTGCAGCCCCAGCTGATACTGGGCAAACCTGTTGCAGTTACCTCTGAGTGAAACACAGATGCAGGACCCATTAGCATCACACTGGGAGTGTTTGGGACACAGATTATATGATTTTTTCACCTTTCCCCTGAATGGATCAACACAAAAGCATGACTGAAATTAAGCTTTTTTCTCTGAGCCAATGCCCCGCTTCTGGCATTGTTCTCTCTGTCCCACTCTCCACTTCCCGTGCCATTTAAAACAAGTCCTGGAGTGTGTCCTTCGGCTTCTGACTGGAACATGCACTGCACCATGGCAGGTTTGAGGGCTGCAGTCCACAGGCCCCCCCCTGCAATGTATGACTGAGGAAAAGCCCACTGAAATTAATGTGACTGTGATTCCCTCATTGAAGGGCTCCATCCCTACCCACTCACTTCAGAGTGTCTCTTTAAGACTACTCAAAGCCTGTACCCAACCAGTTTCTGAGCAAGAGAGGCACATAGAGGATGTGCTGTACCTACAGAACCCAAACCAGTGAACACAACAGGTCACTGAGCTCAAATTAAGGGTACCTCTACATTTTCAGGTATCACAGTGACAAAAGAAATCAATGTATTTTATTACTAGTACCCTAAAACTGCCCCAAATCTATTCTGTTTCTAGACATGTTATTTCTAGAAAAATATGTAATTTAGAATTCCTAATTGGAATATCCAATATGTGACACAGAGCAAGTGAAAACTTGTTGTTAAGGAGATTTGACAAGCTTTGCATTGAACAGAGAAGTTTGAGTTGATTCCTTAAGTTCCCCTCTCCCCCTAAATTCAAATGAACTTCATAATCCTATTACCACAAATAAAATTGCCAAGTAATTTTAAATAAAATTCTTTAAACTCTGTTATAGGGTTTGTATGGCAAGGTTGTGGGGTGGTA
>JAOXXN010000065.1:63782370-63798199 GCA_026770055.1 Myrmophylax atrothorax
ATCCATCCATCCATCCATACATCCATCCCACCATCCACAACCTGCTGTTGAGAGGGTTTTCATGCACACTGAGCACTGCTCACAGTGGCTGGGACACCAACCTGTGTAGGTCTGGCTCTCTTATGCCACAGCCCACTGTGAGAGACACACCTGCCCTGGCACCCCCTTGGTGCCAGCTGAATCCCATCCCTGCTGACAGGCCCATGGACCCAAGGACTGGCCATGCCCCCACCCACCTGTACTGCACACCAACAGCCCTTTGAGGACAGCAGGAGGCCCCAGGCAGGCAGCCCAAGGCAGGTCCTGGGCCACCAAATCCCTGCAAGCCACTTCAATGCCCCCACGGCCTTCAGCCTCAGGGAATGTGCCACACTGCAGCCCCCACGATGCTCTCCCTCCCAGGCCCCTGGGAGAAGCTGCATTTCCAGTTACCCAACACAGGTACTTGAAGATAGCTATTAGTATTCACATAAAGTCCCTTTGAAATCACTCCACTCCATAATTATGCTCAAATCCATTAGCAAGAATATTGGAACTGTAATTAAGTTCCAAGCCTTGTGTGAGCTCCAGACAAAACCAGAACCTGTTATGAGGGATGACTTCCAGACCCACCAGCATGGAGGAGGCAAAACTACACACAGCAGAGTGAAGGTACTGCTTCACAGTTTCAAAATCAGTTTAGTTTCTTTTGCAACTTCTTAGTGTAAACTGTAATCTTAATATCTGATCTCTCCCTTTTCCTTCTGTCATTGGATTAGGATTCCTAACAAGCAAAATCAGGGAAAAACCAACATACCAAGTTACTTAAAATTTATCTATGTTTATACTGTAACAAAGTCTGGAAAGCATCCTACAGGATTCAAAATCATCATTTCAAAGTAGAAAGCTAGAAATAAATGTCTTTTAAATGCTAATTAGCCTCTGACCAGTTGCTCAAGTAGTTGTGAAGAATTTTCCTTTGGTGGTAGTTACTTGATGTAGATTGGATTCTTGCAGGGACTGTCTCTATATAATACCTGGGAGTTTGGGACTTGGGATAGAAACCACCAAAAGGCATTATAGAAGACATTGCACATGGGGTTGTTAGACCATTCTAATCTTAAAATCCAGCCTTCTACTTCTGAAACCAACATTTTTCCACTTAGTTGAAGAAGATGTGACTCCGTCCCAGTAAGCTGTGACACTTCAAAATTTATTTAAAGTTGAGGAATTTCAAATATTTGAAGAAGTTAATGATGCCCATGTGGCAGGGAAGCCAGCTGGAGGGTATTTGTGGCACTGAGGGGATGGCTTTGTACCCCGGGGCTGCAGGAGTGGATGGGCCCCAGTGAATCCAGTGGGCCAGGGAAGGGCTTAGGCTCAGCAGAGAGGAGCAGCGCCAGTGCCCAAAGCTTGGGGCTCAGCAGGGTCCCTGCAGCTGCGCTGGCAGCAAGGGGAAGGGTAAGGAAAAGGAGGACCACAGCTCTCTGGGCAGGGGGTGATGAGGTCCATAGAAGGGGTGGTAGTGCCATCCCTGTCCCCACTCCCAGCCAGGGCTGCCCTCTGCCTCCATGCAGAGCCTGGAGAAGGGCAGTTCTGCCCATAGCAGTGGGGTACCTTACCCAGCTCTGCAATTCAGCCTGCAAGGCTTGGAACAGGGAGGAGATGAGACTCCACTGAGGGGAGCAACAAACCAAATGGATGACACCTGTTACACAGAGCTGAAGTCTGTCTTTTGACAAAGAGGTCTCTGAGACGAGGTACAAGAACTATCAGTAGTTAATTGGTTTTGTTCTTGTCTGATTATGGCAAATAGGAAAAAAAAAAGAAGATATTCAACACAAAACCTCAGATAAGAAAAGCTTCTGTTTCTGTGCCCATACACATATATTTTCTTGAGGACAGTCTGGAATTTGTGCACTTTTCTTTACTTGAGTCATAACTGTGTTTCAAATACAGATGATTTATCTGTTTCCCTTTCTGTCCTTCTGATATATTTAGTTTTATATGTGAGAATAAAAATAAGGTGCCCCATGGAGCCTGAAAGAGTAGAAATTGTACAGTGCCCTGCAGAGATAACCCGTTATCTTCATCAGCTGCTATCCAAATGAAGAGCACTAAATCTTAATGTGTTTTCAGGGCCCCACATGCTGCACATTTTTTACAGCAGTTGTGAGATGTATCTGATTCAGTGACACCAATATTAATGACGGGAGGAAACAGCACAAATGTGTCTCTCGTCGGCCCCCTGACAGTGGTATTTCACAGCTCCTGTCAGACAGCACGATGGAGGCACATTGCCCAGAGATGTGTTTTCAGCAAGAAACAAAACCAAATGAGGAGAGCTCATCATCACAGCCCTGAGCTGGAGAACAGGCATGGAGGAGCTGCAGTGCTGCTGGACACCCTGAGGCATGAGCTGCCAGTGGTGACCTCGGCATGTTCCCTGCCCAGTGGGCAGGGATGGATGCAGGAGCTCCTCTGGGTGTGTGCCACTGCCTGGCTCCTGGTGGGTGTGCTCAGCCCCCAGGGAGCCTTCCAAGGGTGAGAGAAGAGTTGAGCTGTGTTTCCTGGTCCCCAAGGTCAGCACCAAAGTCTTTATGCCACGTGGCCCATGGTACCGGTCTGCTCACAGGAGAAAGGCTGTGCTGGTGCCCTACCCCATTTGGTTAATTCAGTTCCTCTTCCAGACTTACAGACCCCACCAGCACATCAAACCTCTGGCCACTGCTCACCTTAACCTTGCTCCTCACCTTCTGCCCCAGCCCCCTGCCCAGCAGCAGCACAGCCATTCCCACCCTGCCCTGATCCTGATCCAGAGGTGGGTTTGTGAGAGGGGACAGTGTCCCTGACCTTGCTCACCCCAATGTTCAGGAACCAAGGCTGTGCTCTGCCTGTGTCAGGTCAAACAGGAGGAGGGAGGAGAGCAGAATCCCTGCTGATTTCAGCAGCTTTCCTCAATTTAAACTGCACATCTTACTGATCCCAGAGACAAATCAGTACATACAAGACTTTAAAAAGTTTTGCTGAGATGATAGGGAGCTGTGACAGGGAGCAGGGCAGAATTTAGACTTTTTCTTCTTCTTCTATAGCCCTCTGGATTTTTCTGTTCAATTTTAACTACAGTGAAAGCAAAGTGTTGAGAAGGAAGGGCAAAGGTATGAATGCAAAGAACTCCCTGGGCTACAGTGTTAGAAAAGCTCATATAAAAAAAGCACATCTTTTACCTGAGACAGCAACTTCACAGCTCCTGGAGTTTCCTGAAGCAGTTTTTGCTGAACATGAGTTGATCTAATGTTGCCACATGTCTGAACTCATCCAAGTGCATCTCTTTCTCCAACCCAAGGCTTTGTCCTTGTGGGGAGCCAGCACCCTGCTTGGGTGTCCACATGGCTGGTGCTGGTCCCAGAAGTGCCCTGTGCTCCACACACCTGACTGTGCTCAGCTGCTGCCCTGGTGCCCCTTCTCTGGGAGATCCCAGTGCCCCTCCGTCAGGAGGTCCCGGTATCCCTCACCCTGTAGCCCAATCTGTGCACAGAGCCAGCCAGATGTGTGCACAGCAGTTCACACCAGCTCCAGCCCATCCACAGGGTTTGAGGCAGAGGAATGGAGTGATGCAGGGAGGGAGATAATCCATTCACAACTGCTGTGTGCCATCAGGTGGAGTATAGGCTTCTGCCACCTGGGTTTTCCTTCTAAAAACCCTGAAAGCACCACAACTCCTTCCCAGGGTGACACAAACAGAACACAAACAGCCGGGAGCCTGCACTCAGAGTACTCTGGTCCTGGTCAAGAGTTGCTCTCCATAGAGTATTTCTCCAGGCCAAGGACCTACCCACTTTGTCAAGGCCACTAATAAATATTTCTCTAATCTTTGTTTCATTTGGGTTTGATTATAAATAAATGATGCTTCCCCAGCAGGAGAGAGTTTCAAGCAAACCCACGAGAGGTTTTGGGCAATGCAGAGCCTCAGATTGGAAGTCTCTGTGCCCTAATTGTTGGTGCCCAAGGCCCTGGGCATTGCCCTGTGTTACACAGGCCCTGCATAGCCAAGACTCCCTCAAAAGAGCAGGCCATATCGGGAATGAACAGTGAATAAAAACATGTGACCATCAGCACATTGAACTATTTCATTAAATCAACACATTGCTTCTTGAGATGTTGGTCCCTCAGTGCTTTCTCCTCACAACTTCTCCAGAAGAGCAGAGGACAGGCTGCCGTGAGTCTCATGCCATGAACTTCTGCTCTTTCAGGCTCTCCTGCTGCAGGAGCATCAGGCTTCATTCTGCTGTTTCCAGGGCTCTCCTGGTCCCTGAAAATGTCAGTAAATGCTCCATGGCTGGACCAAGTGATAAGCTTTCTTCTACTCTCTTTTTTATGGCTTCTATATCTAGTATTTGTTCTGAAGGTCTTTGCTTATATACACACAATGTATTTGATATATAAACCCATATAAATACCACTGGCATATAATGAGGCACTGAAATTAATACAGAGTATGTGCTTAGAGCTGCTGGATCATATTTAATCAAAACTCCATTTTTGTTGGTGATAAGAAAGAAATCTTTATTGCTGAGATTTAAAATACGAAAAACTGCCTCTCATGAGGAGGCATTAAAATCTAATTCACAGAAAAATCTAGCTTAGGAAATGCATTGCAGCAAGGAAAGAAGGGGGGGAGAGAGAAAGAGAGACAAAGAGGAAAGGAGTGAAAAAGGGAGAGAGTGCCAGAGGTGGAAACATGCACAGATTTACAATTTCATGCAGAAAAAAATTTCCTCTGCTGCCTCTGCAGAGCAGTGTTGTACAGCACTTGCTGCTACAGCAGGGACGGGTGGAGCTGAATGGCCAAGTCCTAATTAATAACCCATTCACTGATTCCTCAGCCAGCTCCCTGCTGCTCCCAGCCTGGCAGTGTCCCTGACCTGGGCTCTGCTGGGATGGAGGTCACTCCACTGTGCCAACAGAGGGTGGGGAGCCCCTGAGAGACCCAGGACAGCACACAGTCCAGTACCTGGAGCTTTGTTTTATTGCACTCTTATTGCTCCAGGGAGGACATCTCAGTTCAGTCCTTCCCAGCCCAGTCACTGTTGGTTTTCCCTGTGAGGCAGTGCCAGGAGAGCAAAGGGAATGTTCTGGTATAATTGAATTATCTCCACATCCACTGCAACATCTACCACGTCCCCCATGGCCCCTCCCACCTCAACCTGGATGTGTTTTCTTATGTCTCTGGGCAATGATTCCATTCACCAATGATCTTCATTAATAATTACTTTCAATTTCTCTTAGCTCTTGCTTCAACTTTACCAATAGCTCTGATTTTTTCTCTGTTTGCCAACACATTTATTAGTATTCACTCTCTGATTAACCAGAGCATCTGTGACTTCTAGAGGTAGGAACAGTGTCATCAGCTCAGATGACATCTCCCACTAAATAATTAAAAAGAATCAGTGATGAGCATTTCATCATTTACATCACCTGATGCCAAAGCCTCCTCTGTGTCAGACAGACCATCAAAGCAAGCTGCTCTGGCCTCTCAGATGCAGGAGAACAGAGCCCAGCCTTGGCAGTCAGCAGGCACAGGGGCAGCACCGGACCTGCCAACCCCTGCCAGCTCCTGAGGGGCTCTCAGGTCCCTCAAGGGACTGAGGAAACTGGTGGGTCTTTAAGGTCAACATTCCTCCAGTGCAGGACTAGTCCCACCTCTGGGTGGGAAGGCACAAGGATGAGCTATACAGGAATGTGCAGAGAAGCTGCTTTGTCCTGGGAGAGACGAGATGTAGCCCAGCACCCATCGTGCCCATGCACCAGGAGCTGCAGGGCTGGTGCTGACGTGTTTGGGAAAACGCAGGACTTTGTGCAGACCACTGTGCCTGTCAGCCAGCAGCTGCTCTTCCCTGGAAGTGAACTGAAGGACCTTCCCCTGGTTTGTGTCATGGCAGGCAGGGCCCCTCTGCATTCACCCCAGAAAAAAAGCAAAGGAGTTTGTAATTGCCAACATGCTCTACCATTGGGTTCATAATTTCCCCCAGGTGAGATTACTCATGAAATTTCACCCAAATTTTCACCTACTAAAGCCCAAGTTAGAAAACATAAGCCTGAAAGTCACCTCTTGGTAATGATGGAGAACAGTCTCCCAAGCATCCTCTCCTTGGGGTGTCCCTGCATGGCCCAACAGCTCTCTGGACTGCTGGTCCCTTCTGACCTGCCCCTGTCTGACACTGAAGTTGAGAAACTTCAGGTCAGAGGTGACCTGAAACCAGGTCAGAGGCTAATGGAGATAATATGAAAGGTTGGAAGTTTTTGGAGGGATGGAAAAAGCATCTTTTCATTTTTTTAAATCATTATTACAAATGTTGACCATCTGTAGCTATTAACAGGGCAAGCCCAACTGAAGAGATTATAAACTAATAATACTAGTATTTTTATCTTTTGTCTATAGGAAAATATTTGTAAAATATTAACTGAAAGTATAATAAGAGCTTCTTACCTTTTGCTGGCTGTTCCTCTGCTTTTGAACCCAGGCAACAAACAATTATTCTCCTATCAATTAGTGTGCCCAGAAAGGAACAAGTTTTTCCTCTTTTAGCTACCTTTAAAATTGATTTTCAAGCACATGTCAACTGCTGAACACTGAACATATGTGTTCTTATGCATTTTGCCTCAGAGTGGAGTGTGATAGAAGTCAAAGCTGTTTATTCTTGTTTAGTAGTGTTTGTCAGCTGAACATTTCTCTGCATTAAATATCTACAGGCCACAGAAGGCAGAGGCCAGCAGTGCTTTCAGGCCAGACAGAAAAAAAAAAAGCAGGTGTGAGTGAACTTGTGAGTGTCATTTGGGTTCTTCCTTTGCAGAGTGGAGGGGACACAGACAGACCATGGGCTGAGACAAAAGAGTGCCCAACACAGTGAGTCTGTGCAAACTCTGCCACCTCCCCCACAGTACTCACCTTCATCCGTGCAAGAGGACACAACACTCCCTTTGCACATACTGAAATGCACAGAAGGGTAACACAACTGCAAAACCAATGAACTGTGAAGTGTGTTTCACAGTGCCATGACAACACAGCCAGAAATACGATGTATGACATCACAGACAGTCATCGTGACAGTTCTTACCCGTCCTTACCGGTCCTTACCAGTTCCTTTCTGAATGCTGAACTCCTGGTAATGTGTGATTTTTAAAACCAATTTCTAGTGTGTCCTCTATTTTCTGTCAGGTGAAGGGGCAATGAATAACTTATCAACACATTGTGAGATTTGAGCAAGTAATATTTGGAAACCAAAGCAATGAAGAGCAATTAGAAGCTTGTGTGCTTCCAGAGGTGTGTGCCAAGGCGTCTGGTGCCCTTGCAGTGCTCCATGGCCAGTGCCCATGGCTGATGTGACAACTGGGGCAAGAGCAGGAACTGTGCTGTGCTGCCAGGCCAGGGCTCTGCCCATGCTGTGGGACATGTGGAGAGGAAGGGGTCTGTTCTGCATGATGCAGCAGGAACAGAAGGAACTGCCCTGGGCTGAGCACGGACTACCTGGCACATGATCAGCACCTGCCTGTCCCATGCAGATCAGTACCTGCTCATCCTGTGAGCACCTCCAGTCCCTCTCTAGGTCAGTGTCCCCTCAGGCTGTGGTCTTTGCCCTTGTCTGAGTCTGTCTTTGCAATCTTGTATGGTCAGTTCTCAGCAGTACTGAGGACATGAAGATGTTGCCAGAGAAACTCAGGACAAGTTGAATTATTACTACTTGAATTATTATTCTCCTCTCTGTTGTTATTCAGAAAGTCAGCTGAAAGACACTCCCAGCCCCTCTAGTAGCTCCTTTTGGTCTTTCTTCACAGCCATGTATTCCAAAGACTCGAGCTTTGTCTCTGTTTGGGTAAATCTGAGACTTTTTTCTGTGCTGCCTGGAATTAAATGGGACTGGGGAACAGTTCAGTCTGACCAATTTGATTTTTGAGGATGTTCCTTCCCAAATTTCTTTTGACCCATCTGGTTGAGGTGGCAGCATCCTTCACCAGGGCTTTTAGGGAGAATATGTTGTCCTTAATTAAGTGAAGATACGTAGAGCCTGAGTTTGCAATCATTGGGGTTTCCTCGCCAGAAGCTGTAGCAGCCCTGCATGAAACAGAGCCCTATGCATGGCTGATGGCAGTGGGAAAGCGAGGGAGCCCCACACCTCCAGCTCCAGCTCTGGCAGCACTGGGAGCTGCTGGTTCCCTTGGGGGACACAGCCCAGGCTCCACACTATGCCGAGCAGAGCTGTGCACCTACAGGTCCCCACAGGCACTGAGGAGGGTGTTCCCTCCTTGGGAAGTGCATCCCTTGGGAAGAAGGAGGGTGGGAATGCAGATTCTGTGCTGTGATAGCCAAAGACTCTGCCACATGCTCAGAGGTTTCCCAGGAGCTCCAAGCTGAAGGGATTCTCTGCTGCAGCACTGCACAGACACACTGCTCTGTGTCAGACAGGCTGCAGCCAACACCGACTACTAAAATAATGACGTCTTTAAAGCTGAATGCAAATTTTAGAAGTAATTTACACTGTTACTTGTGCCCCCAGCATTCAGCAAATGCATTTTTATTCAGCTGCCCTTGGCATACAAACATTCACGATTAGTACTTGTATATATTGTGACTCCAACTAGCACTGACTTTTGTCCTCAGGAAAAAAACAACTGGGCAAAGACTTTCGTAGTCATTTTAAATTAATCCTGCAAGTCTGGGATTCACTGATGGCATTTCAAATATTTGCCATGAAATTACTGTATTTTCAAAGGTTTTCTGCTCTCACAGGATCTATGGCAGAGCTGTATGACAGGGGGAGCTGGCAGTACATCCATCACCAAGTTTGTTACCTTGTGCCCAGCCATCTCAGGTGAAGGGAGGCTTTTGCACAATGATGAGAAGCACACAGTATTTAGTTGTGTGGTATGAGAGCACTGACAGCATAACAACTTAGAAAATGAGGCAATGCACCTGTGGAGACTGAACCCTTTCATAATAGTAAAGCAGTGTTCAGGGAATAAATGGAAGTGTTGTTCTACTACTCCTACACAAAAAAGTATTTGTGTAGTGACCTCAAATTTCAGAAAGTGCTGCAAGATTTCCTTTTGAATCAGTCCCAAAGCTTTGCCAATAAAAATTCACTGTTACCATGTTGGCCTCCACTCAGGAGCTGCCCAAACATAAAAAGCAATCTTCCAATAAAAACTCAAAATCAAGGCATCTCTTCCTCTTTCAGAGGACATTTATCACCACTTGACATTAATGACTGCAAAATAAATGCACTTTCAAGACAAAAAGACATTTCAATTTTCTGGTGACAGTAAGGTAAGAGATTCTTTCCTGGAAATTTTTGCTAACAGGCAACAGAGCCAAACCCATCCCAGCTGCAGTTCCCTCCTTGGGAGCTCCCATCTTCAGCACCAAGTTTTGAGTTCTTGGTTTCTTACCTGGTACACAGGGACTGTGGCCAAGAGCCAGCAGTGCTTTTACACATAATGTATTCAGCACTTGACAGGTGGAGACAATTATGGATATATTTGTCATTCCTCTTAGTTTTAAAACATTGAGTTCTGTCTCACAGTTGAAATAACCACAGTTGTGTTTCTCGGTACCTGCAGCCCTGGCACTTGTGACATGTGGGAGCAGAGACCTTCACCTGACTCTCAGCTGCACATGCCTTCTGGCTTTGTTTCTGCATGGGGACTGGGGAGACAGTATTTCTAAAATAAACTGTGGAAGGAGACCACTTCTCCTACCTCATATTCCTGAAACACAAACACTGGAATAAGAGATAAGTGTTTCACATGGCACTTCATCACTCTGTGGGCTTTCCTTGAATTCAGAGGTTCTGTGGAGAAGTACCATGTCACCCAACAATGTGCTCTGTAGGCTTTCTTCAAGGAGCACTTGGCAACAACATATAAATTAAGTCCTTGGATGCCAAAAGTTATGAAAGAAAGTAAGGAAGCTGAATGAGAAAGATAAACTTCAGCTAGGAAAAAACCCTCAAATCCACAGAAATGTCTTCTGCATGAATTCTGCTCCTAGCAGAAGAAATGTGCAACTAAATATTTTTATTTAAATAAATAAATTTTTGATCCAAATTCCTTCTGTGTCATGTATATGTCTGTCTGTGCAGTTTGAAAGTAAAACTGTGCTCAGCCAGCCAGTCCTGCCTGCATTAGTTTTCAGTGCTTTCTGCTTTACTGTGCCCAGAGCACCAGAGCTGAGTCAGCAGGCAGGGCTGTCTGCTCACAGAAATAAGAAGTAAGTGTGATTTTTTGGCAAAGAGGTACACAGGGGTTTCAGCTCACAAATTCACCAGCTCTTTAGTCATTCCCCCTCTGTGACAAAATTTTTCTCTGAGAAATATATTGAAAGAACAATTTTTCACAGTTCCTCACACATGCTGGAAGAGTGAGCATAGACATATTTATGGATTTCCTTCCACCAGTACCTTCCCCTTTATGACAGCTCAGCATATTAACATAAGGCTTCTGCTTACAGTTTTTGTCTTTTCTTACACAATATGAAAGGAAAACAGTGTTCTGAAAATGTACTCTGGTTACAGACCTGCTATTCAGATGTGCTTGGAGAATGTTAGAGAGAATGGGGAAAACTGGTGCAGAAAAATAATTGTAAGATAAAAGTGCTGGTAAATACTGACACCCAACATCTCAGTTTCTGAAGTGCATTGACAGCTGTCACATATCGAAGTTAGTAACACTGGGCTGTCAAGGGTTGTGTCCAGAGCCATTGCTTGGGAGCCAGGAAGGATGAATTACAAGCAAAACTGGCACCAGCTCTGGGATGGAGGTGTTTGCACACAGGTGTCAGCCCTCTTCTTACCTGCAAGTCTGGGCTGGACACCTGAGTGGGTTTACCTGGTTTCTGCCTTTACTCTGAGAATACAGCAGTGACCTTTTCTTCCACACCTGCATGGGAAAGGAAAGAAAACCAGAAATGAGGAAGAAATACACCTAAACAATTATGTACCTCAACAAAGAAAATATGATTCTGAAATCTGGCCAAGGGTTTCCAAAGAGTGTGAAATGTGTAGTCTGTACATTGTGAATTCATTTTCTTTGCATTATTACCTATAAAAGACAGTCTCACTCAATGAACCATCATCCATGTGTTGTGGTTCCTCCATCACAGGACACTCATAACACAAGATCCCACATAGAGAGCTCTGTTCACTCTTGAATTTTCTTAAGAATATTTAATGTTCTTAAGAACATGGATTTTAAGATCAAAGAGGACCATTAAACATTTTGTCTAATAGAGTAAGTTAAGCCAGAGAATTTAATTCCTGATGTGTGCACTGTTCCAGTAGCTTGTCCACTGAAGTGCTGCTTTCAAAAGGTGTTTGGTCTTACTTTGAAGCCTTCTAAGGTGCAAATCTATTGATTCCTTCAGTCACTACCAGAGGTTAATATTCATCGCTGTTAACAATCAGGGTCGCTTTCCACTCTTGAATGTCAGTAGCAATTTCATTGTGCCTTTTGCTTTCATTTCAGTCTTTATTTTCTGTTGTTCTCCTACCCCCCAGTACTGGTGCCTTCCTTTTCTCTGAAGAAATGTCCCTGTCTGTGGCAGCTGGGTTTTATGGAGCCATGGTGTTCCCTGTGCTCACAAGTACCTGATCCCACACTGCAGGTGTAAACACAGCGATTTGCAGACACAGCTGAATGAACTGGGCAGCCTTTACTCCCAGCTTGGCCCAGTGCTCCCAATTTCCCCTTGATCCCAGTCAGCTGGGGCAGCTCCACTTGGGTCTGAACTGGCCCTGCTGGCCTTTTCGCTTTACTGCTTGGTGAGAAGCAGCATTCATTAACACCACCAAGGTCTGATTCTCTCTCTTCCATGAAGCACTGAAATCACAGAATGGTGGATGCTGCACCAGACCTCTGGAGGTCCCTGGTTCAGCCTCATTGATACAGGAGGGTCACCTGGAGCAGGTAGCTCTGGACTGTGCTCAGCTGGGTGTTTAATACCTCTAAAGAGGAGACTCCACAACCTGTCTGGGCAACATGTGCCAGTGACTGACCACCCTGATGGTAAAAAACCTGAACACTCAGCACAAAAGAGGACTTGTGACAATGGTCAATAGCTGTTATTCACGAGGTGGCAGCCACAGCTGGGGACTACTGGTGGTGCCAAAGGACAAGTACTCACCTGAGGCAGGGACAGCAAATGGGACAGCAATGGGAAATAGGTGGCCAAGAACATGCTGAAGGTCTGGCATTTTACACCATCAGGTTTTTTTAGACCTGTAGGAGCCATCCTTTAACCATTCACCCCCAGTTTTTACACCAGCTACACTCTCTTGCTGCCTTTTGAAATGCACACACACAAATCAGGCCCAGTTCTTTGAAAATGCCACTTATCTTCTATGCCTGTCTCTATGAAAATTCTAAAAATCAGTGTTCTGAACATCGGTGGTTTTAAAGACATTCCTGTTTCAGGCTTAGAAATTGCTTTCTTGCCTGCCAACAAGTGTCTGGCAAGATGAATTATTGGAACTCAGTCTGCTGGAAAGAAAAGACACCTTTGCTGATAGGGACAAGCCAGATTGCTTCATGAAAAACAGATCCACCTTGTTAGAATTCTGTGAAGAAAATTGCCTGTTCTTACAGTGACAACTTTTAATACAAAGATATCCTTTTTTATCTGCAGTTCTTTTTCTATGCTCTATAAACCAGCACCTTGTTCAGTGTGCCTGCCCTGGAGTGCTACCATGCAACTCGAGGAAGGTAATGTTCATGTATTTAAAAAAAATAAATAAACCCCCCTCATTGCGCTTCTGTTATGTAATATCTGTAGCTTGTAGAGAGCCCTAAACCAGCTCCCAGGAATATCATCACCCTTTGTTCACTTGGCTTGTTTTGTTTAATAAGCACAGGGATGAGTGTGTGCAGAATCTCTGCCATTCCCTGGCACCTTCCCTTGACACCTGCACACAGGACATTGTACCTCTGTATTTCTGTACCTCTGGCTGGAGAAAGGTTCAACTCCTCTCCAGGCAGACTCCCTCTGTGCCAGCACTCAGTGCTCACAGGTATTCCAGTTTTCCCCCGAATAGCTCCCTTAGCCTCTGCTTCTCACAGGCACTCAGTGTTCCACCTCAGCGCTGGTGAACAGCCACAGTGCCTGTCTGGAGTGCAAATTGTTGGTGATGGAGTGAGCATTCCTGGGGACTGTAGCTCAGCCCACTCATGTATTTCACATGCTTTGCTCTTTCTCATTCCTTTGGTCTTTCAGCTTGGCACAGAGCAGTAGTCAGCAATGCAGAGGCTGGCACTGCCTGGGAGCAGAGATCTGAGCCACGGCCCCCTGCGCCCCAGCTGTTCTGTCTCCAGCCACCAGCAGAATCCCAGAGATGGGAAATGTTGGCTCAGCCCCAGAAGCAGAGCAAGCAACTTTCAAGTGTCCTCCAGCACTGTTCCTACACATCTCCAAATACTCAAGGCAGCAGGATCTGTGCAGCCACTGAGTTGGGCACTGTGATTGTCCCACCACCTGTCCTTCAGCCATGGCAAGTCTCAGGAGGAGGGTGATGCTCAGCAAACAGCTAAGTGCCTGCTCTGACACGGGGCAGAACAGCACTGGCAATACAGTTAGAGTTGTACAGATCCAGAATGTGATTTGCATGGAGAACATTGCCTGGATATGCAGGCTTTGTCTCCATCCAGTATTATGCATCTGTTTTTATGACTGTTCTTTTAGTCTGAACAGGGACCATAAAACATTTAAGAAGATCATGTCTACAAAGACAGCAAACTAAGACTTCTTCGACTTAGCTGGTATGCCATTCATGCTGATTACATGGTGGAAGAGCCAAAGTCCAGGCAGAGCCCAGGCTGGACTGGCACTCACATCTACCTGTGACACACATGCACACGGTGCTGCAGGCACACCTGCTCAGGTACATCTGTGAAGACACAGCAACTGGGATAACTGAAAGCCACATTCTGCCCACTTGAGGTTGGCAGGTTTTCTAGTCAGGTGATCACAGCGGCTCCAGCACGATTTTCCAAACTGTTCCAGCAAAAAAAACCCCTGCCCAAAATATAATACATATATTGGATTGGATAAGATTGGTAAGGGTAGGACTGGCATGTGAAAAGATGTCATGCTACCATCCTATTGTCCTAGCATCAGCCATCCCTAGCAGGGTTTTCCTGAAAGGACCAGAGGATGGATGGCTCTCATGTTGAGGCTTCTGAAGTTTCTATTCAGCTGGGGGGTTTGTGCAATATAAAACCTCAGCTGCAGCAAAGCATATTAAAGCCACTTCTCCTCTTTGGCATGCTAGAAGTGTTTGACCAAGCATGAAAATTCAACTCAAGCAATGTGTCTCCATGAAGGAACACCAGGGTAAGCCATTAAAAAAAAAAAGTCTTCAAGCCAGCCCACCCCTCTTCATGCTCTTTTTATGTCCACACCTGTTCCTGGGATGATGCATCCCTCTCCAGCAGTGTCACTGTCCTTCACACCCAATCCTCTCCATCATTCCTTCAGGAACAGTTGAAAGGAAAGCCCACACTGCATCTGCAGAGCAGTGCTGACCCACGCGGATGTGGCTGTGGGATTCTCTCTCATGTACAGTCTGTCCAGCTCTCAGTCTGGGAGCCTCTTCAGGTGAAGGTACCAGGGCAGATATTTGCCCTCTCTGCACGAGGGGAGTGCTTGGGTTTGGTCCCATCAGTGCTCAGTGGTTTTGTGTCTGAGCTGCCCCTGTGCAGGGTGAGCCGGGCACAGCAGGCAAGGCAGGAACCTGCTCACACCAGGCCTCACTGGAGCCCTGCTGGCAGCTTATCTTATCTTCTTTGTTGTACTGCAGTTCTTACTGTCTACCTGTAGCACTTAACAACTAAATATAGCAAACCAAACAATGCAAGGCTAAACAGAGTAGAAATGTTGATTAGCACATTTCAAACATCTCTTCAGAACCACTACAATATATTTCCTATGAAGGAGTTTGGAAACATCAACTTTTCTGTGGGTGGATGGAGAAAATGTCACACTGATGGGAAAGCAGAAGGAATGGCTCTTTTATTCCCATCCTCTTTAAGCCTGATTCAAATGCCTTTAAAGGAAAATGGAAGGCTGAGACAAATTCCTGGAAGAGAGATGAATGGTTCATGTAACAAAACCATTGAAACCTGCAAAACAGTCACTGATATTACACTCACTTTGTCTAGACAGAACATGTGTTCTTTGTTTATAAACAAGACAATATTTACACTTTAAAAACCAATTGGTTTCTGTAACTAGACAATCTGAGCAATAAATAAACCCACAGTTTCCTGTTAATCTTTATTGCTGGATCGAATAAAAAGATTTATAGTGCACTGCATGCCACAATCACAATATGCTGTGTACTTTAATGCCGATATTTTACACATCTTTCTGTGCAAGCCTGCACTTCAGGATTTTCAAGGATATTTATTTCTTCATCTGCATAAGAAGAGCCAATCTCAAAGCAGCATCTATCTTGGCCATTGAAGCTTTGAAACAGACAGAACAGCAGTGCAAAGCTCCTACAATGCGAAGAAGAAGCTGGGCAAGAAGGGAGGAAGGAAGGAGAGCTTGGAGGAGAGTCAGAGGGCAGAGGGGGCCAGAAGTGGGGGCTCTAGGCCAGTAGGGACTCACGGGCGTCTCACCTCAGGACCTGCCCCCCACCGCATGCCCCCAGCCCTGCCATCCTGGAACTGAGCTGATGTGTGGGGACAGAGCTGGTGTGAGGGGACAGAGCTGGTGTGTGGGCACAGAGCTGGTGTGTGGGCACAGAGCTGGTGTGAGGGGACAGAGCTGGTGTGAGGGGACAGAGCTGGTGTGAGGGGA
>JAOXXN010000071.1:3950-20432 GCA_026770055.1 Myrmophylax atrothorax
AGTTTCATGAGTCATAGTATTGGATCCAAAGTCGACTGATGTAAAGGTGAAATATTATCTCTTCACTGACTTTAAAGGGTTTTGGCTCAAGCTGATAGCAAAAGACATGAAACGAAGCAATGCATAACCACTTGAAATAAGATAAACCACTTCTTAAGATTAAAGACAAATTATTATACAATACAGAATCTTCAGCACTTACTGCTTATCCTTGTAGGATTTAATGCTATTTTCTATAGTTTCTATTCTGCAGTGAACTAAGTTATCTGCAATAAAGATTTCTGTAAGAAATTCCACTCCGCTTTTGCAAATCCTTAATCTTTTCCATGAGATATTGTTATAAGTTTCAATCTCATCCATCCTTTTTAACAGCATATTAGTTTCAGAAACTATGGAATCAAGCTTTAGCATAAACAAGTTGAAGTATAACTTGAGGGCATAAAGCAGTGAAATGCAAAGTATTTCCAAAATAAGACCAATGGAGAGTTAGCTGTTGTGGCTGAAGGAAAGGTGTTTCAAGTACTACAATGGGGTTCAAATACTGTAGGTGAAACAAATACCTTCTACTAAAACCCTTCCTTTTATCATTCTCAGAATTTACTGTCCTATCTTGACCTGTCATACATTTATTTCATTCACTATCTTTAGTGCATATATGGAGGTAGGGGGTAAGGGAAAAGACTACTTCTTCAGTAACCAAGATCTAACTGACCAGCACTATACAACATGCATTCTAACTAGCGTTAATGAAGCACCTTAATTGCACTTTTCAATTGGTGAGTGACAGGCTCTGGGCAAATACTATATGAGCTTTTTTAGAAAATGCTTTCCTTCTGAATAAGAAAACCTAGACAAACTGGAAGAAACCTTTCCAAAGCTCATATCAATACTCATCTTCTGTTTGATACCATAAATTCTATCTCATTAACATATGGTAGAAATGCTGTTATAACTAGTACTACAGATTAGTTAGTACTTAGAGGTGATGGGTGAGACATCAATAGGAGAAAGCATTGCTCTTCTAACTGAAAGCCACAGCAAACACCAAAACTGAAGAGTACTGAGATCTGGGATTACCAGGGATAATATAGTCATGTGCCATACTGCAACACACACTAATTACGAGTTCTGCTCAGGCCACACTGCGCCCTTATCTTCTAGTTAAACTTTTCAGTCTGGCACTTGAGTCCCTGTAAAATACCACAGTGAAGTACAACAGGATGTCAGCTTGACTGACAAGTCCTCCCACTGCACAACAATGCAGGAAAATTAACATTTTTAGTTTGCTGTCCCTGCACGGTAATCTCTGTCTTCCTAATGGTAGGCTTCCTGTGGGAGCGTGGAATAATTCAAGGTGCTGGAAGGTTTAGATGATGGCAAAACATATATGTCTTGGTGGTATTTCTCACTACCACAGCCAGGACAACTACAGCCTGCCAAACTCATCCCAAAACATCCACCTTAAAGATAACTGGCCAAATACTAACATCTCTTTCAAATTCTCTAGAATAGGAACTTATTTCCCCCACTACTCTGTTACTGCCCTGTAAGGTTCTGTTTGTTTGTGACACTGGCAGAGAACAGGCAATATCATTTATGCTGACTTGGGCCCAATAAAGGAGTACAAGCTAACAGAAGGAGCAGAGAGGTGAAAGGTATACAAACTAAATATGGATTACTTGACATCAACTTTGGCTAATGTATTCCAGGGATTCAGGATTTACTTGTAAGGGATTGAGGGTTGGGGGTTTTAATCTGTTTGGTTTGGGGTGTTTGGTGAAAGGGGTTGTCCTTTGTGTTTGATTATTCTATTGCTGGGGGTTTTTAAGATTCAGTAACGCAGATCAGTTAGTTTTGAAGGTCACTAGGTAAGGACACAACACTGGAGTGTTTTTCTTCCTGCTGTTTTCCCTGTATAGGGCACCGAAAATAACAACATCATCATATGCTACTTAGTGGAATTGAATCAACTATATCAGATTGCTGTATTGTGTTCAAATACGTGAAGCCAAACAACTAGCATTTGGTTTATTGTTTGTCCTTTTCAGGAAACCTGGTCTTGGGGAAAACTGACAACCAAAACAAAGCACCATGTTAGAGCCTGATGGGAGTGCTTTCACTCAAAAAAATATGATAAATACCACTGTCTTTCATTGTGAAGGTAACCCCAACCAACACAGGCTACTGCTGATCAGCAGGCAAACACAGAACGAGCCACCTGTACACCACATAACAGATTTCTGAACTTTTAAAGTGCCAGAAGTATAGGGCCACAGATGGTGGTTTTAAAAGGCATTACTAGGGCAATTTGCTGCGTCTCACCTCAATCTTTATTGTTGCAATTAAGCAATAATATATGCAAATCAGTCACAGAATTTTACAACAGCTATAGTTCTTTTCCACAAAATCCACTGGATCACAATAATAATACTAAAAGCAAATATTAATAATCCACAGCATAATCTCATGAGCCTGCATCACCCTCTCTGATCTGAGGATGAGCTAGAAGTGCAAGTCAACACGTCAGACATCTTGGTCCCTATGGAGGTCTGAAAATAAAAGCTTTTTAGTGATCAGGTATGCTGATGGAAATACCCAACATACCCAGGGAGGAGAAAACCTTTTAAGGATTGGAGAGTTCCCAAGCTCCTGAGACAACTGGCAACACGTCAGTCTTTTCTCTTTATTTTTGTTGCTTGCTTGTGTTTTCTTATAAAGTCCCTGTTTTGGGGGACTACAGAGTCTTTCTAAATTCAAGCCTCTGAACAAAGTCTATGAGAGAAAGTCAGACTCTTTCCAATTATTCAACCAGTACATACCAGGTTGCACTGTAATGATTTCTCAAGCACTTCAATAGAGGAGGTCTTACAATCTATTTATCATATGGAGTTCAAGTGCTCCAGCCAGGTGGACAGAGCTTGCTTTCCCCAAAAAAACCTGGGTTCATTACAATCCTCTTTGTTAATCATCTTCATCTCCTCGTTGATTTTCATAAAAAGAATTTTCTCCTTTAGAACAACTCTTTAAACATAGGCATTTTCTAACATTCAAATCTATATTTATAATTCAATCCTATAGGGGAACATTCTGAAAATGAAATGGCAGAAAAAATGGGTTGAAAAGATCATCACATCCCTAAAATTCTAGAGGCTTCTGAAATTCTAACAGACAGTTTTGGACCTGACAGGACAAACAATTTTATGGTTGCTCCATATTCTGGAAATTTTGCAATCATCACCTCTGCCAGCAAGACCACTGCAAGTTTGCACAGATTTTCAAAACAAGTCTCCTCTTCCAACTATTTCAGAGTATGGGGAAAGGAAAGAAAAAACACACTACTCAAAAGAGCAATCTTAATGTGCTACTGAAAAGTCCATTTGACTACAATCCCAGAAAAATCCCCTAGAGAAGACTGACTCCCTATTTAGTTTTTTTCAGTTGCCATCATTAAAGTTATTTCTGTAGTCCAAATATTTCTCTTACATGGAAATTGGTAGAACCTGTCATCTCTCAAATGGAACAATTAGTCCATTAAGAAAACCCACGTAACTTTCAATAGCAATTGGAAAGTGTTCATATCACAGCTTTGTACACTTAAGCAGGAATAATTAACTGCTCAAAGCACACAGTGGAGGACATCTTGCTAGGTATCAGGTCAGTTGGAAGAATCTGATGGTTACATTTCCTCACAAATAATAATTTAATAATAATAATTTTGGGAGGGGTGTTTTAGTACCATACAATCAGAAAAGCAGATGTGCCATTTGTTGGCATAAATACAAGATGAAATATAAGCAAAGTATCTCTATTCAACAAAAGTAACACATGAGTTAAGCTAGAAATTCCATGTAGGTATGACATTTCAGGAAAAGCATAGACCACATGGAAAGAGTTCAGGAAAGACAGATCAGGGATATAAAAAATATCAGATGTGAAGAAAGACACAAGAATATTTAGCTTTAAGAGATAAGTGGAAACATACTAGTGAGATTCTTACTGGATTATAAAGGAATACTGCAAAGAGGAACGGATTCATTTGTTCCCCCTATTCTCTAAGGACAGGACAACAAGTAGTAGTCCTAATCATGGGACAGGGGAAGAAAAAAAAAACCAAGAGGTTTGTGGTAAATATTAGGAAAAGGTTTTGCATTAGTGAAGACAGTGAAGGACTGAAACAAGTAGGAAATACCTACTGCCAGTGGTCCTTGAGAACAGGTTAGACAAACACCTGTCAGGAACACCATCAGACTACAGGCCCAGACAGGTAACTTCTTGTGATCCAAAAGTATCTCCCGACTCTGCATACCCTTTTTCCTGTGCAAAGTGTTTTATAGCACGAATCTGTTACTCATTTTAGCCCATCTCCCCTTTTTGGTGTAGGGTAGTGCAAGTGTTCACTCACTCACTGAAACTTAGCAGTTCTGCCTGCCACAACTTTGAGGACTCAAAAACAATGCCTAGTTTTAGCTGAAATAAAAATTCTATTGGATAAAAAAACTATAGAAAATGCATGAATTCGTGAGGAAAAAATAAGTAATATAAAGAATAACACAATAACTTATGAAGCACAATCCACTATAAGACTTCTTAAGGGCTCATAAAGGCCTGAGAATATTCTTGCTGAATCAAAGCAATGTATTACTGTGGCTGAGACGCAATACATCAAAGCTGTCAACTTATGAAATGTACTGTACTTCATTTCTCTTTCAAAACATGTGAAAAGCCATGTAAATTCTAGAAAGACACACTCATCAGCTGGCACCTGACACATACATGCACATACTAATTGTGGTAGTGAAATAAAGGAAATTAAGAAAAAGAAATTTCAAAAGTGACAAAACAAGAACACAGCAATAGTTGTATGCTCTAGCCTTCTCTGTGTTCCTTTGCCAAATAAATCACAGCACACCAAACAGATAATCTGACCCCCTCCTCAAAGTGTTTAAGAATTGTTCATCCCTTAGACACAATTTAGCAACTCTAGCATTTATCCGTGGAAGGAGGAGGTGGTAGAGAAGCAGGAGTTAATAAAAAGGTTTATCAATGGGTAGCACAGTAGCATTAATAAGTGTGGGGGCAGATGGTACAAATACTTTAGTAATAAATAATAATTATTGGAGGTGTTGCATACAGGCAAGAAGTCTCTGACGGTCTTTCTTTTCATAAAAATAGCTGTTGCACCACTGCACTGATTAACCTCTGAGCTCATTTTTCTTCCAGTAAAAACTGACAGCCAAGAGGATTCCTACAGACAAGGTAGGATGAATGTTACAAAGTTTCACGCACCTACACAAGAGAAACATGGCAAGTTAATCATTAGAGTAGTTGGATTGCTACTTATGCTTATTTTATGTTAAAATCTTGCCACATTATAAGTATAGTTTTGTTTAATGTTTCGAGATACTTGTGTCCACTTGAGTAAACAGTCTACGAGTGTGAAATCTTATGGGACTGTTTGTGGGGTCAAGGAATTATCTAGGTTAGGAAAGATTGGAGGTTTGTCCCAAAAATATTTTTTCCTCCATTCTTGAGACTGTGGAACGAGGTAACAATTCTACTCAAATACGATTACCAACATATGAAACTCCATCTACTTCTGTGAAGGACAGGGTCAAATAACATTCATTAAGAGTGGTAATTTACACCTCAGTCTCACTGATTTTTCAGGACCAGTGCGTCATTGGTGCCATGTGCCTATGCCAAGGCTTAGAGTAAGTGAAGAGCTTCATTCTGCTGCTGGGGCAAACGTAGAAGCAGCACAACTGGAATCCTAGACAGGATGGCAAAGCCATGACTATCTCAGCCAGCCCTCCAGCACATCTGCTCAAACCTACATTCTGTGATGGCTTGTGCCATACTGAAGCACAGGCAGAGAATGAGGCACGTGCTGCAGGGAAGATGGTGGTTACATCTGCCATACAGGTGGACAAAACAGCTGATAGGGCAAAAGCTGCCTGCCCCCAGGACCTGGCAGCAGAGGTGACAATGCTTCTGTTGCCCAGCAGAGATTAATTTGGTGACTAGATTGAAATTGGGTAAGACTATAACAGGCTATTTATATCCTTCTTGTGTAAAAAGAGACAAACAGATAGGGCACTCACTTCCCCTCATAAGAGACTTCCCTGAAAGCCCATATATTTACATAAGTGTGTGTATGTGTGTGTGTGTACACACACATTTCAATAAACCACATTTCCTCTGCTGATCATATTTTCCCTCCATTTCCATTTCAGTCAAATGGGTTGTCAGTCACTGTTTGGCTAACCCTGAATTGTCCCAATATGGAAATTAGATTTCACTCCCCCCCCCCACCTTACTTTAATCTCCCAGAGAGGTATTTTTCCTGCATTTAAACCCTTTTACTACTCATTACATGGACAATGAATCCAGACCCATGTGTTTGCCTATGCTAATAAATGTAGAACTAATGAAATTAAGATTAATTAAATACTAAAGCAGTGACAGAAGATAGAAAGAACAATGAGAGTTCTAAATTTTACTAATGACATTTACAAAATATGTGGACAAACTCTGAAACTGAAGGTTAACATATCTTTGAATCTTGACATCCAAATCAAATATGCAAAATACAATACACAATTACTGAACTACACCAATATTTATTGCTGAGGCAAGTCAGTAATCCAAGCAGGACACAGGCCAAGCCGTAGGACATCAGGCACAGCATCCACCAGTTTACTACTGGACAGCAGAGCAGATGTAGCCCATTCATAAAATCCAATGAACAGACCTTCCAGACTGGAGACCAACCTTCACTACATTCATGTTATGCAAATGTAACAGCTGTAATGATGCTGTCCTCTTTACACCAAGGTTTGCTCTAATCTAGTATTGATACAAACCAACTGCACCACAGTTCTGTTTGCTGCCACTGATTATGGGGGGAAAAACACTGAGCCACATCTGCACTTCACTACGGAGCCAGACTGCTGAGAAGCAATTTGACTTACATTATAAATTAGAAGAGAATCAGTTTGGTTTTAAATTACATTCTAATGCAATGGTACTTAAACAGTTTTTCTGAAGTCCTGCATTGCCAACACTCAAAGGAACTATACTAATGCTTTATTTCTTCAGCCAGAATCACCTCTCCAACTTTCTCACCAACTTTGGAAGAATCTGTTTGCCAATGGACCATCTGAACATGCTTTCCTACCTGGAATATCCTCATAGGTTTAATGCTCTTTTGAAGCCATTTCTCCCTTCCTCTCCAACACATTTCTTTTGCATTGTTAATGCTGTTGCCTCAAATTCTGGCTACAGGAATTCTGGTTTTTTGCTGTTTTGCTGTCCTTGGAACAGAGCTTAGGGAAGCTTTCTTGTCTCAGATAAGAATAATGACACTAAAACTGATATATGTTTGTATTATTGGTCAATAGCTATCACATTATCTGCACCAAAACAAAGATCAACATACATGTACCCTGGAACGCTGGGCTTTTTGAAGTTATTTTCTCACATACAGGTAGTGATGCAAGAGGAAACAATGCGAAACTGAACCCAAACCTAGTGTAACTGTGCTGAAAAAGGTAGAAACAACACTGTAAAATCTGGGTGGAAGATTTATATTACTATAATCCCCAGATACTTCCCCAGTGGGATATGAAAGCCAATATATAAAGTGATTTTCAGCTATCTCTATTCATCTCAGAGAAATAGCTGAATACTGAAAGTCAGATTTTTTTTTTCGTTTAATAAATAGGTAGATAAATGGCATTGGACAAGCCTTGTTTAGGAAGCCTAAGTCAACAGTACTTAAATAGCAGTGTGTTGAACAGACAGACTCAGAAGTCTTAGAGGAGACAGTGTTTCTTGGCATCCTGAACCACCTGGTAAGTGGCAGTGGGGGGGGTCGGTCTTTTCCACAGTTCTCAGCTTCTGAGAAAGTCAAGTAATATAGAGTCTGAGGAAAAAGAATCACTGCTGCTTACAGACTGCATTGCTGGTGGCAGTAATGAACCTTGGTGATCGAAATCTGCTGGGCTCATGTCAATCCTAGAAATCCGTGTAACATTCAAAGCTTTCACGTATCCTTCCCAATGCTTATTTTCTGGCCTCCTCTCACATTAGTAGCTTCCAACCATGCAAGGGAAAGCCAGACTTTTTCATGTTCAAACAGGTGTCAACACGAGAGGTGTAGAACAGACATGAAATTAATCCAAAGATGTGTGTGGGATGATACAGCCCGATATCTAGATCTGTGTCCGAAACCTAATGTCAAGATCCATTTAGAGCTTAAGTTTAAAAACAGACAAAGGAATTGAAAGAACTCAGAAGTACTGAGGTATTGACTGGAAAGAGCCCTGTAGGCACTCAAGTCTGTGTGTGATGTCCACGTGAATTTCAGCAAAAGGGGTGAGCGTGCATTGGGGGTGTCCCTCCCTTCTCCCTCTGAGAGGGATTTAGAACTGCAACCTACAAACTTCTGTGTCAGCAGCAAGGAACTATAAAGGTTCAGCTATGCTCTGACCTGGTCCCATTACCACCAGAGACATTTCTGTGCAAGTGAAAAACAAGACAGATGACAGAGAGGAAATACTATCTACCATCACTATCATACATCCTGTTGAATTTGCCTCACTAATACCAGGGCAGATCACGTAAATTGCCTGCCCAGGGCCTAGTAAATGTGGTCCCTTGAGTTTTCAGTTTGGTATAATCACTAGCTTGATTAATCATGTGACAGTTCCCTAATCCTGCTCTGCTTGCTTAGAGCATAAGCACTGGATACTAATTTTTTAAGGTTTTTTTTAAACTTCTAGAGGCCAAAGTCCATCTTTAATGCATATTATTAGTTCATTCCTAAAATTCAAACACCTGACTGACTGAAGCAGGTTAGAGATGCCCTTGAGCCCTTTGAATAAGGTCAATATGCTCCTGACTTGGCTTATTTCCACTTCTATCAAGAGCAACAAACAAACAGCTTCCACACCAACTGCAAATACCTACTGCCATCCTCGGATCTCAAAGATTCAACACTCTATACTCTCATCATATTTACTTTATAACAGTTCTGTACCTTCTAATCCTCAGGTACTTTTTAATATTTGGTATCCCATTTAAAGTCCCAGCTTTGAGAGTCTGGTGACTTCATGAGAAAACACACTTCTAAATTTGACTTCATATTGTGAATTAAAGTGAGCTTGAAATAAAACTGAGAATATGAATCTAAACAGTTTTGAAAAAATAGGAGCCAAGTAATTAACAAATACCTACTAATACTTAAAAAAGAAAAGAAAAAGAATCTTGCATCCCTCTTGATTTAAGCCAGTCTTGTGATCTGAACAGGGGAGGTTCAGACTCTCAACACTAAGAGCTGCTCTTTCAATGAATTCACATTGCATGAATTTGGATTCATATTTAAATGCATAATAGAAATTCAAGCCTGAACATCTAAGTGAATACAGCCACACTGTGAGGAGATAAGCTATGAATGAAGAGCTTAATTGGACACTTGCAGAATTAACTTGTCAAAAGTAATTACTCTATACATGATCCAACTGGAAATGTTTTATATCAACCACAGTTTAAAAGAGTATTTAAGCTATTCCCTAGCCTTTAAAAGATATATCCACAATATGCTGCCTATTTACTATGCTCCTACCATGCATTTACAAACCTTTCAAGCATTCTTGTAAAAAGAGACAACAAATTAATTTTTGTTCAGTTCTGAAGAGGTTAGCAGATACACTGAATGTATAATTTTATATAAATTTTCTCATTCTTTCTTCTTATGTTAGAGTAAAATCATCCTGGCTAAGTGTGTTATGTTTGCTTTCTGTGTGTAATAAAACAATAAAAATGGATTTAGAATGAAAAAACTGGAGATGGGGAAACATTTAGTGATCGGGAAAGACCAAGAAAACGTAACATCAAGCAAGACACACAAGCAAGCATGGTGGTTTTTTCCAATTAATGTCTAACTCCACATTTCATTGCCATAATCTATACAGTAGCAGAGAAAGACAGAAGAGAGATCAAAAGTATTGTTAGAACAAAAGCCAGTGATGCATTCTTATGCCATTACCACTACAGTGAACATCAGGATAAAGAAACTACTACTGGAGTAGAGAGAAAGCTGTGCTACCGTACTACAAATGCTAACATCCAGAAAGGAAAGAGAAGGGCATATGGCAGTTAGGAAGGTTGGTCTCTCAAGTCCCTTAGGCAAAGCTGTTATTGCAATTGCAATTATCTACCACATGCTACCTCCTCTGGGTTTGCTTTAGCAATGATTTGGAATCAAACCCAAACTATCGTTGAAGTGCCCCAGAGTTTTGTTTGCACAAGGCCTGTAGAAGCAGCCTCCTGACACAGTGTAGGCGTGCTGTGCTGCTGCTGCCTTGTACTGAACTGAACTCCCTGCATGTGCTGCTGTACTGGACAAGGCAAGGAGGAAACAAACTTCAGAGAGCAGCCAATTTATTAAAACTTAATGAGCCATTACCCCAATATATGCAAAGCACACAGCTCCTCTTACATTCCAGCTTCAGACTGCAATTTACTGATCAGGTACCGGAGCCAAAGCACCACGCTCCCAAAGCAGTTACTGAGTGATCGGTTAATACAAGTTTCTACAGAGAGAATTTCACTTCCATAACTGAAGAATTTCATCTAATCTGAGATGATGTAATCAGTTACTCAAGCACTTCAGTCCCAAAGCAGTTACTGATCGACCAGTTAATAAAAGTTTCTATAGAGAGAATTTCATTTCCACAATGGAAGATTCTAATCCTATCTCATCTGAAAGGATTTGGAATAAGAAACCCAGGACACACATAAAAACAACAAAAACCATAACAAAACAAAAAACCCCAACAAAACCATAAAACAAACAAAACAAAAAGAACCCCAACAACCCCCAGCTTCCTCCTCTCAAAAAACCCCACCAAATCCACACCAAAAACCTAGCACTGAATTATTTTCCTTACCTTTGAAATAATAGTAAAAGACATATTCTACTATTGATAGTGTATTTCATACACTGGCATATACAACAGTCTGCCACCAGACTGAACAATTATTCATACCTTTTCCAAAGAAAAAATTGGAAGACAGAAACCCTGTGATATAATATGTACAAAACAAAATTCCAAGAGTCTTTAATGGGCAGTTATCCTGTGAGCAACCAGGTCAAAGTTTAAAACAAATCCAAAAGATTCTGGTTAGTTATCAGCCTATTTCCCATAGGCTGTGGTTACTGGTGGGCAGCAGTTCACACCAACCAGCATCAACTGGCAGCACCCACAGAAAGCCCAAGGACAGAACAAGTGACACAAGATGAAATACTCGATTCAACTTTTGTCAGCAGTCCCTTCCATCAGGGGACTAGATACACAAGTAACAAAACAGGAAATATGTTGGTGCGTGTGCTCTCACCTGTTGTGTACCCAAAGGTACTCGTTTCTCCAGGTTGTCACAATCTGTCTCCTTTTACAAGCTCTCAGTTAAAGCCTGTGACTAACACACTAACTATATTCACCAGGTCCACGGAGAAATCATAATCAGGATTCAAAAGCAGGAAAGCAAACAAAAAAAACCCACCAACCAAAAAAAATAAACACAAAACCCCAAACCACAAACAAACAGCATCAAATTCCAAGGTAGATGATTAATTTCAAGGGCACAGCCACTGTCAGGAAGAAGCAATGTTTACATTTTTTATTTTGCTACAAGAGAAGCTAATGAACACATAGGCATGGCATAAATACAGTACAGAGGGGGTAAAAAAACAAACACCACAAACATTCTTGTCACTTCTTATCAAAAAGCAGAACATAAATCAGATTTTGCCTCAAATGCCACAGGCACTGTGGGAAGACAAGGACAGTAGTGCAGCTTTATAAGTAAAAAAGGAAAATTTATGTCCCAGAGTAAAGACAATGTATCCATCAGGATAAGGGATTCAACATGTGGTCAAGCCCACCTGGGTTACACATAACACAATGTATACATGGACATATTTGAAGGCAAGGAACACATAAAAATTTTGAAAATAACTAACTCCTTATAAATCAACCCTAAACAAGGAAAACAAAAATCTGTTTTTGCATAGGAAAAAGTCAAGATAGGGCTCACTTCAAGATCTGCAACTTTATTCAAAGCTTTAGAACATTTATCTGCAGTACGTCCCTTTATTTACACTTCTGCTGTGCTTTTAGCACAGCAATAAATCACAAAGTTCCATCTGGTCAACAGTTTTACTTTGCATCCTTATTACTTTAGACAATTAAAAATAATCCTTAATGCTAAGAACAATTAAAGCAGCCACTAGAAGCACTGTGCTAAACCTGTGGAATAAATTTTTTAAAAATATAATCTCTTCAATTTGGCTTCAATCTACAAGTAATCTCACATTTTAAAGAAATTCCTCTCTGAAAAGCAGAACCTGGGCAGGATTTAACATTTGAGACTATCTTTAGATTGGGTTTTGACCAAAAAAAATTATTTTAGACTAAACTAATGTCATTATTATAACTGGCTTACTCCAATAATTATGTTGCTTGACAACTCTTTCAAACTATTCCTTCACTTTATTCATGACAGAGAAGTCAATAATAATTGAAGGTTTTGTTGATTATTAATACCCTCCCTCACTCAGGAAAAACACTTTGATGTGTATTCCTAGTTTGACTGTTCAGCTAAAACTTTTCCTCCTCAACAAATTTAGCATAGATATTTGTGTCTATTTTCTTCCCTAGGTTGGGCTGTCAGCCAGAATCTTATAAATGAATACAGGAAAGATCTTATTCAATTATTGGTTAGGTGGAACTATATGCTGCTAAAACGTTAGATCCATGCCATATATATAAAGTCACAGATAGCCTGCAACAGGAGTTATGGCTCTTAATTCAGGAAGGAACAGGCCTCAGGCATAAGGCAGCTCTTTGAACATTCCAGCTGAAAATTGTAAACAGCAGAAACAGGATACATGAAAATGCAACACAAAAAGTAATAAAACACGGGAATAAATTAGTCTCACTTCCACATGCTTTTTCTTCTATCTTTCCTTATTCTTTACAGTATGAATTAAAGTGAACTCCAGAGATTGGAAAGACACTTTAAAGGCCTTCTTGCAGATGCAAATACAATTAGAAAGAATACATGAGTAAATTTTAGAAAAGCCAAAATATTATCCATCACTTTCTTCTGCATAACCATCACAGACAGAACATGCATGAGCTTCACACACTCAAATTCAGGTGCTTTAGTCTAGCTTCTGCTGTTTCCACTGCTTGAAAGACACACTACAAAATCAAACCACTATAACATATTCTTTATAGACTGAACTATATCCAAATACTAATCTGACATGACTCCTGAATTACAACTCAACCATTTAGAAAACATTATGAATTAAAACAAGGTCAAAGCAAAAAGAGTGATCAACCTGGAGGTAAATCATACTGATTTCCAACTGAAAGAAATTAATTCCTAGACACCTAGAAATTACACCAAAGGTAACACAGTCTCATAATGCAGATTTTCTAATAACTTAATCAAGAGGCAATACCAATATAGCAGCAATTTAATAAATTCTCTAATGCCTAAAATAGTGGAACTTCACACTGGAAAAACGTGAGTTTAATTTATCACATGATAAGATCAGGGTAGTACTCACCATCAGACAACAGCAGAGCTATAGAACTTCCTCAAACGCTGCCTTGTAATTGGAGAATGAGTTGTAAGATACCCCAGCTAGGACAAGCCCAGTAACCATGTTGCTTCCACCTCAGGGCCCTAAGAGCCATGAAGCTCCTGTGCACCTGATGGTAGTTTTCAAGATGGCCAGCACCTGATTCAAATCACAGGTGTAGTCAATGCTCATTGCAGCACTGCCAGGCGAGACACACCAGGTGAAAACCAGTGCAGAATGTTTGTAATACAGGGCTTCCTCATGGCTGAACCAAAGATACAGGTTCTCTTCAACAACACAGCCTCTGAGGAACAGTGAATTTACCTTCTACAGCAGCATCAGTACCGATGTGTAACTTTTATGTTTTCATTACTGTTTATAGAAATTGCTTGTGCATACATATTTCTTGTGGTGCTTTTTTCTAGCTAAGTCTGGCCCTTATTTTCAACTCATGAGTAATAACACTTTTACTTAATAAAATAAAATGGTACTACTTCTCAATTAGGAAGTTGATGCCATTTTGTACATTAACACACTTTGATACAAGACTCCTCAAACCATATTACCCAGCCTCTCACTGCACACATGCATGCACACGTACAAGGCAGCTCTACTAGCTCTCTAAATACTCCTTCCCGTGGTCAGTAGAAATATCCTTTTCCAATCTGCAAGATCAGGTACATTTTTTTGTATCTGCCATCTCCCATTAGGGGTAGTTAGATAAATTGAATCAATAGTACAGGCTGAAAATCATTGTGCTTATTAGTTGAAAGTTGCAGAACAAGAAGAAAAATTCTTTCTTTATACCTGTAGCTAAAAAAGGCTTTCAAGGTTTACAGGTGATCTTAGGGGCCTAAAAGTTTGAAAACATCCCTTATCATAGTTTGCTTCCAAACTTAACAATCCTCTTAACTACTCTTCCCTGTAGGCCAATGTCTGATTATTTGATAGACTATGGATCTACTCTTCCAAAAGTCCCACCCTCTGCTTCAAAATCTTTACAGAGGCTCCTGCGTGTTCCTTATTTCACAGGCTCAAATAAGACACTGCAGGTAGCCTGTGAGGTATCTAATAAACACCCCTGTCTGAATATCCCATTCTCTGCAATACCAAAAGGAAATCTCACAGTCCACTAAAGGACTTAAGTATGCATGCTAAGTATGACTTGCAAGAAAGCAGAGTTTAGAGCTCAGACCCTATAAACTAAAATTCAGAAGTATCTTCTTTCAAATAAATGGGACAAACTTCATCTTTACGGATTAAACGATAGGTTATTGGGTTTTTGTTCTCTACAAAATTCAAATTTCCTCTCAGGCATTGGTTAAATTCTTATAGTAAGAAGAAACACTGACTCAGAGCAAACTGTCCTCTGGGTCTACCCTCTCTAAGACATAAGTCTACATAGTTAGTACTGAACTATCATCATAAAAATCTTTATGCACTACTATTTTCTTATTCCAAGCCACAGCATGATCTATAAACACACTGCAAAGTCAAAGCTGCTGCCCAGGGTATATAAGGAACAAATATGTAGCCTTTCCTACCTCAAAGTAAGCTGCTGGGAAAGGCAATTATGCCCACTTGTCTGTGACTGGCCACCTTCCTGTGTGTAGATATGTGAGCTTTCATTCATTACCTACTGGGTTACTGACACAAGGCTACAAGGAAAAGGTTTTTCTAATGGGATTTTTCTTCTGGAAAAGGAATTAAAATAGCATTTAGACAGTTTGAGTCTCCAACAATGGCACTTCCCAATCTTCCTTCTCCATCTAAGACAACAATACAGCTAAAGGTTTGGGATGGATTTCAATCCCTCTGTGTTGTCTACTGCCTTCTAAATAATAAGTGCAAAAGTCTGTGCAATCAAGGCAGAGTAAGGCTTTAAGTAACAGGATTTTAATATTCATAAGGTTTTAACTTCTTAGTGACTATTTATGAAATCTTCTATTACATCAGGATAACAGGCTTAAAAGAAAGTAAAACAATCTGAAACTTAACATTTTTACGCCAGCAGAAACACTTTAGAGCTACATTCAGAACGTATCCTCATAGCTGGGTAGAAATGACCTGCCAAACCCTAAAAAGTATCAAAAAAACATTAATTCCAGAGTTCATGGAGGACAATTGGAAAGAGAATAAATTTGTCAAAGAAATAACAATCATACACTAAAGCTTCAGCCTAAAATGCATTTTTCATTGCAATACATTGAATAGGCCCCCACTAAGACCAAAAGACAATGGGGGTTTTGTCATATCACAATTATCAAAACCTCTTACCTATTTCATTGGCTTAAAGACTTCTACACAGGCTTTATATTAGGTTATCTCTTATGTGAAGTTTACAACAGGAGAGAAGGAAACAACATATCTGAGATGACCTGATCTCTCCCTTTCTTTTTTACTGGAAAGGAATTTTTTCTTGGTCACACTTTGTTGTACAAGGGAGGGATATTCCCCCAAAAAAGGAACATGACAAACTGATTTTTAAAAGGTATATTGTGCAAGAACTATAGACCAGTGATTGCTGAAGGTGTCTCGCAACTGGTTCTTCCTATAAAGAACTCCCAGTTAATTTAACTTGCTCAAAATATATTAGATAATTAGTGCTATGGAATGTAGGGGTGACAGTGAGTGCATCCCTTAAGGAAAACAGTTTAGAGTTCTCCCTTAAAGAGAAGAAGAGCTACCTGTAGTGTGTGGGGGGGGTCCTGTGACTAATGAGATGCTTCTGTGAATGTGAGGTGAATGGGCCAGCCAATAATGTCATGACATGCTGGATGTGAGAGGATATAAAAGGTGTGTGGATGTTACTGAGAATAGAGTTA
>JAOXXN010000071.1:26880-82955 GCA_026770055.1 Myrmophylax atrothorax
TTTTAAGGTATTACTTGAATCAATGTGTGCTGCATCACCACAAGCCAACAAGGTCAGCAGTAACAATAATGTTTGTGTAGCAGCATACAGCTTTGGTACCAGACTGGAAAGGTAAAGTTACAAAATACATTAAGTATATTTAATGCCTCTCCCTACATCTTCCTTTGCTGTTTCAGCTTCTCAGTTGCCATTTTGTTCTCTTAAGATGGAATCTCTTTCTATTAATCTAAGATCTCAGTTTAAAATGTTTGGTGCTTCCTCTCCTGTCTTGCCTTTTTCCTTAGGGATAAGAACATAATGCTCATACTGGGACAGGAAACATGCTGTGAAGTAGATGCTGAAGTGCAGAAGACCCTAAGCTAAGCCAGCCTTTTTAAATTTCCCCTGCAGTTCGAGACTTTAGGTTTTGGATCATGGGTTCTTTGCAGACCTAAGAAATGGCAAGACTTAGGTAGGCTTGTTTTTTAAGTTTTTACTGTATTCTTAGAGGGATGAAGTGTGACTGTAGCCTGTGGAAATGAATGGTCCATTTAGGAAATGGTCAGGTCTCCATTGTATGTATGTTCTGTACATGAATAGCTACAAGGGAGTTGGTCCCTTCTCTGTGTGTGGGAGGGTGCCAAGGCTGAATGCTGCAATGAAGTGCCCATCTACAGTGTCAGACTGAACAGCCACAACTACATTTGAACTAAGTACATATAAAAGTAGTTTATTTTGAAATTTGACTCACGACTGCACTTCAAAAAACCATGTGTTGCAGCAAGCTGGTACTTTTAACACAGCAAGAATAGTAAGACTGAATATATCCATTAGTAGAAGCAAATAAAAATCAGAGTGATATGAAATGGGAGTACTTGGAAATATGATTAGATATATCTGAGGAGGTTTCTAAAGATTACTGCCTGGTCTACAGAAATCTGGCTGAGTACATTGCACTACCTCTCTTTCAGCTGTTATTTTGAATGAAAAGGAGCTAAAATTAAGTGGGGTTTAGGTAAACAGTCCTGTAGTTAATCTGATTAATTATTTTTTCATGATTATGAAGGTCTTAAGATAGCCAATAAATATTAAATCTACTTCATTAAAATGTGTGACCAAGAATCAAAAACTTCAAAAATTTCGGGGGGATTATTTTGATTTTACAAGGTTTAATACAAGGACTACTTTGTTCTGTAACACAGACTTCATGAGTGCAAACGTTATTGCAAAGATTATTATGTTTTGTAGAAGGTAGCAAAAATAAACTGCTTCTGAAGAGACATCTAGATGCTGCTTCTTTTTTTCCTCTCAATTATCCTATATAATACTCACTAGCAAAAGAAGAAGCTGCATACCCACCTTCTTTAAAATGTAAAAATGGTAATTTACTAAATACAGAAATGTGTATGTTCACCTAAAAGGGTTCCAACTTTCTTTAATGTATTAATGTAAGGAGTAAACCTCTTGGTAAAGAAAATGCTGTTAGAAAATTGCTGTTGGTGGGAATTTATGCCATTGAAGGTATTGTGTATAGTTTTGTATAGATACTGAGTAGTCTTGTATTCAAAACCAAGGTGTTGACTAAACTGAACTGGCAAAGAAAGATGATAAATTTTTAAAAGGAGTCTTTCCAGTTGTGAACTGGATGCAGAGGAGAGACAAGTACCAGAAAGAGACCTGTCTTGGTTGGACTGTTCTTCCATTCCTTTAGTGCTCAGTTACCGTGGTGCTCTAGCAGGATAGGGTAGCTACTGGGAAATGGTGCTGGTGTTGTTATGCCATTGTTAAGATTTTTCATGAGTTTCCAATACAAACAATTTACATTTCCTTTTGTGATAGCTCTCTGGGATTTTCTTAAATACTAGGGGGAATACTTCCATTTTAGAAGCAGCTGAAGAAGCCTTTGTGGACTCTTCTCTTTTGTCCATAGCTATTGCAGGAACTGCACAGCTTGCTTTCAAGGCCAGCACTTTGCTAACATACCAGACAGGCAGCTTGTCAGTTCAAGCCAGTAATTTAAATCTTTGGTGCTAGTCAAAGCTGTCAACTTAGTAACAGCTTACTGCATAAACAAGCTGGAGGACTTATTCTAGGTCATTAGTATGGCAAGTTGCACATACTGAATTGATGTTTATCTCTGCAGATTATTTGAAAAGCAGGGCTTGTTTGAGGGAAAAGTAGTAGTTTGCCTAAACAATTCTGCTTTGTGCTCACAGCCTTGATCACTGGAATGGGTAGTAGTAGTCACTTCAGAAAGGAAGCAATATTAGACAGGTAAGTTTTGAAGTAGAGAATCATCTGGTTGGGTTTTTTTCCTTTTTAAAGTCACACAGGGCAGAGGAAGCAGATTGGCATGGTAGATATCTCAGTATGCCATAGTGGAAAATATCTGCAATGCCTTCAATCACCACAGAGACTGATAAAGGAGTAGCACAGGAAGTTGAATGAGTAGTGGTGCACATACAATGATTTGGCTAGTGTGATCCAGTACACTGGGGACACACACACGTTAGAATCATCTAAATGCTTAGTAATACTACATAAAAAATAATCAATACTTCACATTTTTTTGCACATTTTTCCCTAGAGCCACCAAAATGGTTCATCAGCAGTAGTGCAAAAGGTTCTCTCTGGTATAAGTAGTACATATGTGGGAATTATTTCCTTCTCCTCGAATCAGTGTTATCCCTTAGGGCAGTGAGTTACATACACTCTACCCTGTTGAAGCAAAAATTGAAGAGCAAGTGGTCAAAGGCAGTAGTTGCAGTGTCATCATGAGCTAATCTGGAGCTGTGTTTGAACAGTGTGCTGTGAAGCTCTGACGGGTTGGGGTTTGTCTTGTTCGCTGATTGCAGTCCCCGCACCATCAGGAGTTGTAGCAAGGTGCTGGTTCACTGCTTTGGAGCAGTGGTGCTTTGAGTTTACCAGTTCTTACGGAGCCTTGATGGGTTTCTGGTGACCAGCTTTTAAAGGACTGGCTGGCATGGTCCTCACTAATTTGTACAGCTGAACAGGATTGTGCCATGAGGTTTTAGTAGGAGGAAATTTGCCTGCGTATTTAGAAAGATACTTTAAGCAATGAACAATTTGACTGGCACCATTACAGAATTCCTTAAACAGTAAAAAAAAAATAAAAGTATCTGTACTGTCTGGAAGTGTTTAATTGTTGACAGGAGCACCTACTATATAAGGAGCTGCAATATGTACTAAAATAAATTAATATTTCGTAGTTACCAATTTTGCTTTAGAGTACAGTCAGGACTAATGGCATTCATTTTGCTGTGAATCAGTATTTCAAAGGGAGATTGTTCTTCCTTTTTTCTCATTTAGAATTTGCTTTATGTGTCTTTTAAATTTTTTAATAAGTAAAATATGCCTGAACAGATGATGTGTTCTAGTTAGCCATATATAGCTACACTAAAGATCTGAAAGTTCCCTTGTTAAATGTCTTAAATATTTAATTTCTTTTCTGTATAAGCAATTTTTAAGTTTCTGCTACATGAAGAGTTTCTCATATTCTTTCTTATTATTTTGATTTTTTAAATACTAAATGAGTAAAGCAAAGAGATTCATTTTCTTGCTTAAGACATGGGATGATGGGAAATGTACATCTGCCTAATATGTTTTCAGAATTCAGGTTGGAGAATATAAAAAGTAAATACTGCCAGAAACATGGAAGGAAACATTATTTATTTTATGTTCTGGTCAATGCAGATGAAGTCATGTACATTCTTTTGCATAATGTGTCCCTTTAACGGTCCTGCTGAAAATAGACTTCTTGGCAGCTGTACAGTGCAGAACAGGATGGATAAAGTTCTGTTCCTGTTTCAAAATGCTTTAAGTGTGAGCATGTCAGAGTTGCACTAAGACAAATTCAGTCTTTTTTTCCTTTTCAGTTTCATCCATTTGATGTTAGTTAAACGAACTGTTGAATTAATGAGAACATATCCAAATAAAATGTAACTTGTCAGTACTTTTTGGAGCAAAATTTTCTTTCTCCTCTGGATCCTGACTCTGCTGAGGAGATGTCAGGGGCTAGTGCTGATAGTGATGGATACATGGTGAGAAACTGCATTTAACTGCTTTATTTCTTTGTGAAGGCCTTGCTGGGTCTTCAGATCACAGCATTCTGCAAGAACTTTAATCCAGTGGGTTACCTGCATACTGGAAATATGTATCGTTGTAGCCATGGGATCAGTTCATGCCTTTTGAGTCCAGTTTAAGCAAAGCATGGAAATATGCTTAATTTCATCCTAGTCAAGCAAAGTATTAAAATCTATGGTAGTATATGTAGATACTCACGAATTCACTGTAGTTCTGTGGTTGCAGGTGTTCTGAAGTGTTTTACTGAAATGGCACTGCACTACAGTCCCCATGTGAATCCTGGTGTTTCAATTCTCACTGTGAGCTGACAGCTGGTTACAAGTCAGCTATCACTTACTGTGATTTGTCTCTTGTACCCTCAAAGATTCAAAAGCACTGAAACATTTGCAAACGTAGCGAGCCAGAACAGTGCACAGCTCCTTATGTAGTATGACAAAATGACTGAACAGCTTGTTTTTTCATCTTTAAGCTTTGCAGATTTATAGCTACCACAACTTTAATGATGAATAAGAACTACCCACACAAGGAAAGAGACCTAATGGTGACTGAAGGCAAGAGAAATTGAATATATGCTCCTTATAAGGGAGTGTGTGGGAGACACATTTGTTACATACTGAGTATCTGAGCAAAACCATGTGTCATGTTTCCTTAGGTTCTCAACAGGAGATGTGTAGAAGCAGCAGTGATGACAGGCCTGGCACTCAACTGCAGCATAAACAAGAAGTCCTTGTTTGACAGAAAACACTACTTCTATGCAGATCTGCCTGTAAGTATGGAGTGTAGCTGGGCCCTCTGCGGCTGTAGGAAAGGACGAGTCTGGAGTACGAATGGCAGTAGGGGATGAGTGAAGAGATGCTTCTTCTGTTTGCAGTCAGTGCTCTGCTCACCTCAGCAGGATGCTGTGCTGTGCCTTGATGAAACAGGCAGCTGTACCCTGGTGCTCACTGATTAAATATGGTTGCTCTGATTGCTGACTCCTTGCTTAGCTGCACAATTCCAGTAGCTTAATGTAATTGAATTGGGAGCTGGCTGCTTTTTCCCTTAAGTTGTCCATTCCTGGTGGTTAGTACTAATTGTCTGTTAGGGTAAAAGCAGTCTGGTAATAGTCCTTCATTTAAAGTGAATGGATAACAAACACAGATTCAGTGGTACAAACAGTAGTGTCTTTTTGCCTGTACTTAGGAGCCTAAAAATACTTAATTTCCCTTCAAAGCTTTCTCAGTCATAAATGAAAATTATAAACAAAAACAACTGAGAAATTGAGTCTTGGCAATATGGTTTGTTGGTAGCTTTCATATGGGGTAGAAGGTGTCACCAGAAGTCTAAAGTGTTTTGCTTCACTTGATATGGATGTAGAAATGCTGAAAAAAAGCTAAGAACCTGTCTACTGTCATTGCAACAGGATACAGCCTTTTTTGCTATTTTAATGAAATTAAACCTTTCTAATTTTGACTTTTTTTTCTGTCAGCTTATTTGTACTGAACGTTCTGTTTATAACTAATCTGTCAAAGGGAGGACACTAATTTTGCTTTCTCTGGTTTTGGGTTGAAGATCTGACAACTGCATTAAAAGAAAAAATTGTGATGTTATTTTATCTGAGAAAGATCAGGCATGTTAGTTTATTCTCTCTTTAGGTGAGGTGTCCCATACATTCCACAGAAGCAGAGTGAGAGATTTGTCAAGACCCGAATTAATATGTAGGGGGCTGCATGATTAACCAAATTACTTTTCTTTCCTACTCTTGCGCAGGCATTGGAAATATTTTGAAGTTACACAAAACATTAACAAATACAGTTGCTCCCTACCTTAGAAAGAGAATTATATTATAGTTGTCCACTGGAGAGCTGGATCTAGGAAGATATTTCTGTTCTGTTTTCATCTGCATTGCGAACTTGTGGCTTGTAGTTCTTATTTGGTTTCTGAGGATAGTTTTGCTAATATTTGTGAGCCCTTTGTTGGGGACTCTGTATTGACTTGCTGGGAATGTGAAATGCAAACGTAGCAGCTTGAATTGCCAGTACTTTTTTTTAACTTGTAGAACTACCTTAAAGCCCATTTTGAGACCTGAAGGAGAAAAAAGTGAAATAGCAGAAAATAAACATGACTTTCAAAATTCCTTTTCATATCATAAAGAAACATCAAAAACATCACAGATTTGTTTGCAGGCTAGCTTGGGTGCCTGTGCTGTTAAACTGAAAACAATCTCTCATACTCTTGTGATGTCTGCCACTATCAGTCTGCTATGTAAAAGCTATAAGGATGACTTGTCATAGGAAAGAATCCTCATCCTTGTGTTTAAGAGGAGAGCAGTGAGATGGAAGAAGGTGTGGGCACCAAGTGGGCTGCCATTGTCTGAAGACATGAGTTACAGGATCCTCTGGTCAGATAAGCATGGGAATTTGGTCAGGGAGATGCTGACACATTTTATTAGCTTGAAACATGTAATTCTGGCTTTCTACTGGCTGACTTCTGCAGTTTAAGCACTGACAATAAATGGCCTAACCTGCATTTCACAGTGAAGAGTCTAGTTAGGAACCCTTTAATGGGATGCAGAGTTTAGGCTAATGAGCTGTATAGAACAGATAAATCCAGCTCTTAGGGTCATTTGACAATGGGATTATTGTTACTTGTGAAAATGGGGCTTTGGTTGGGAAATGGGATTCATGTTATTAATTGTCACTTACTATTTCAAGCTTTAAAAAAATCACTTTAATGGAAAGTTTTAGGAGATGAGAAGAGCTGTGTGATTAGCACAGGCTGCATAGAGCCAGTTATTTTATTTTTCTTGTAGTCATTATGGTTAGAAGGTCGTGCACTTTGTTACCTATATATAAATTGGGTTGTTCACAGGGACAGATCACTGTTCTCCATTCCAATGCCCTGTCACCATCTCTGCATTTTAGAGTAAGTTCATTGTCCTTGCAAAATACGCAGATGCTCCTGCCAGTTCATTTGTATCTGGCAGGTGTCTTTTTCATTCTCAGCACTAGTGCTGTGAGCATGTGAGGGGGAAGTGACGGTGACCCCACCTCAGCTGCCAGTGATTCACTCCTGTATTTTTACATCATTGCAGTTATTCCAGTACCTTGTCACTGGCAGCCCCTTTTCTGGCCAGCAGCTTCCCCTTTGAGTGGAGTCTCAGGCATGAGGCAGCATTTATCAGCTGTGTGCCTTATGTGGGGTTGCAGTGTCTGCCTTTTAAATTGCTATGTTAATGAAATTGAGTTTTCTCATTTCTTGATTTCCACAGCCCTACCTCTTTCCTCTCCTCCCTCTAATGTACGGTTCGGAACAGACAGAGAGGGATATTCAGCCTTTTGGGAGCATGAGTGATACTCCCACCTCGAGGATGGAAGTAACTGGCTTCAAAGAAGATTTAACATGATCATGGAACTTATGCATAAGGATTTTCATGTGTATTTTATAGATTTTCATAGAGTTATAGAAGTTGAATAAGTTTTCCTAAGTCTCTCACATTTTAGGTGGCATTTGGAGGTTGCTGAATGTTTTTCACACATCCCTGAAATTCTTTTAGACTCACATTAACAAGGACACTCTGTTTTGAAGAACATTGAGAGAATAAGATAGCTTGTAGTCAAAAGAGGAGAGTAAGCTCAGAGCCCTTGAAGGGGCTCCAAGTGGCAGTTCTGAGGAGTTCTCAGGGTGGGCACCAAGCAAAAATGGTGTCACAGGTTGGCTTTAGTTACCAAATAATGTTAATTACTGAAAGTTACAAAAACTGCAACATTTGGCTGACATGCGTGCACATACCTTTGTTGTGCATCTGGAAGCTTCTAATAAAGGAACTACTTTGTCTATCTCCACTAATGTTCTTTTGAAAGCCTTTTGCAGGTTTAGGCATCAGAACCACAGGCACAAAAGAACCTCTTCCAGTCTATTTCCTGCACCTGGGCAGTATCTGAGAAGTTTTTCTTCCTTGGCAAGAGATTGTTTGGTTGATTATTGATTATTTCAGCATTAGTATGGTACCATACACTTACCTGTACTGAGGAGTGCTCTCCTTGTTTCAGACCTCCAGCTTCGTACAGTTATGTTGAGTTGTAGACTGATCTTGTGGCTTGCTCCCTTTCCATCTAAGCAAAGTAACTTCTGAATTTTTATGTGCATGTGTTCTGTCCTCTTATATAGGTCACTGTAGAAGATGTTGCATTTTCAGCTTTGTTCTTCATCAATAGTAATTGCACTTGGCCATGCCACTTCTTTCTGAAAACTGAATGTTTCATTTGAGTATAAAGCTAATTTTGTTCACAGGCTGGCTATCAAATCACTCAGCAAAGAGTTCCTATTGCTGTGAATGGAAGTCTGTCATACACTCTCTGCACAGACAACAAAATGAGCCAGATGGTGACAAAAACTGTGAGGATTAAACAAATTCAGTTGGAACAAGACAGTGGAAAAAGTCTCCATGATGACACAAGGAGCCAGACTCTTGTGGACTTGAACAGGGCGGGTAAGCTTATATTATTTTCCTATTTTTCTCTTCCTTTTCGTGTAAGATGAGTCGTTAAAGGTAAATGGGTGACAGCAAACAGTCAAAAAATAAAAACAGCTGTATGTCTCTCTCCTTGCAAGTAAAAATTCATCAAAATTACCATTCTGCTGGCAGCTGACGAATACTTGATTTTTTTTAATGGCCAGTGGACCTTTCCCATTGCTGTTGGTTGATGGCAATTGGCAATAGCAAGTTAGAAGTCTGTTGGCTCCACTTTGCTCAAAACTGTATGTGGCACTCACATAGAGCCACTCAGCTATTTAAGCTCTTGTGCTGTATGTCTGGTTAAAAAAAAAAAAAAGTAAAATATCGCAGACCTAGTGAATCAAGTTTGTGTATAGAAGGAGCAGGTGTTGGAATTCGTCAGTGCATGAGGCAGACATTTCTTTTAATTACTAGCTTTGAAAAAATGTAGATCTCTTTTAACTCAGAAATTGTAAATGGAGAGATCCAAATTAGCACACAACATGGGCAGCAACCTGACTGGCCAAGCCTAACTGGGATACAGTGCTCTGGTGTCCCTTGAAGTTAAGGGCTGTGGCTGCTCGTATGCTTTGAAAGCTGCATCCTGAAGCTAAAAATTAGACTTCATCTGTTTACGGTTCTGTCTGTTCCAAAGTTAGTTTAAGAGAAAGACATTTGAATCTGGAATCCGACTGGCTTTAAATGAGAGTTCTTCTCCAGAAAGGCAGAAGCAGAATGGTCTGATCTGCATATTGTCAAGGGGTGGAGGGTTCTCTGCAGTTTGTCTGTTACTTTAAGAAAATAGTAGGAAAAGTTTTTATAGCAATCTGCAGCTAGGCCCTTAGTGACAGTTACTAAATAATACATGGGGGTCTGTGGTTGTTTGTTTGTTTTGAAAAAAACCCAAGTTCTCTCATGTGTTTAGCCAGTTGCAGTCTAATGTGCCAAGATCAAAAGCTGTTGAAAATCTCCCGTCTCTTTCCCCGATAGGAGTTGGTCTCATGGAGGTTGTCATGGAGCCTGATATGTGCTGTGGGGAGGAAGCAGCTGCAGCAGTCAGAGAGCTTCAGCTCATTCTTCAAACACTTGGGAGCAGCCAGGCAGTCATGGCAGGTACTGAAGGGGGAAGGGTATATTCCCTTGTCACCAGCAATTCTCTGCATTTGCAGGAGTTTTGCAGCTTCTAGTTATTTTGTTCTGTGGTTGCTTGTAATGCATAGCCTTTTGTAGCTGCTTTTACAATCCTCGGAGTCTGTCCTAATGTCTGCCATGCTTCAGGTCTCCTTATAGCCCTGCCTTTGTCTGCATAGCTTTGCTGTGCTGGATGTTTTATTTCCTCACAGAGTAATTTTACAGGATAAACCTAGGCAGGAAGAAATGTCCCCAGGGTTCTTGTGGTGCTGCTCCCTGTCTCTTTCTATCTTGCTTGCCACAGCACTGCAGCATTGAAAATCTGTAGCAGGGATTATTTGTAGACTATGGAAGTTGAGGGACAAAGTAGTGAGGGCATGAGTCATCTTCTAAGTTGTGTGTTGGGTCTCAGCTAGTCATGAAATTGGTGTAGGAAGTAAACTTGGGCTGCTGTCATGGATGAGATGGAGTAAACAACAGCATGTCGCAAACATGGGTGCTGGGATTCATTTTAGCCAAGATCACCTGTCTTTCTGAGACTGCTTCCTCTTGTAGGAACCCCTGCTTCTGGCACCAGCTCTTTCTGAAACTTTAAGGCCCCAACTTTCACAACGGCTGATGTGCAGAAGCATAGCCTGCGTTCAGCCTCCTGGCTGGTCATTCTGTCTCATGTGTCTCTATTAATTGGAAAATTCAGGTCATGCCATTTTTCCTCAGTCCTACTGTTACCAAAATTTACAATCAGCCCACAGTTACAGCTCACATACAGCAGGCTCCTGCTTAAGAGTCTGAAAGAATGGTTTCAGACATTCATCCCCTCTACACACACACATAATTATCAGCTGCTTATTAGTGTTCACAATGTAAGCTGTATTTTTGCCTGCAATAGTTGGCCTCACTGTCTGGCAAAAATTTCAGTCCCTTATACCGAGTGGATGTTTCCTAGAGAACTGTGACAGACTGGTCCATGTATCACCCAATAAATGGCATCCAATAAATGTTGACTAGTGATGCAAATTTAATTTAATGTAGGGGGAAATAGTAGTTGTTAGACATTGTCTGTTTCTCTGAATCTTTTCTCGCAGTAGTGTCCCACGTGTCCAATGAGGCACAGTTGTCAATATTAAGCAGCCAGTTTGCATGGTTCTTCAAGGGTCTTGGTGGGTGTACATGTATACAAATATAAATATTGAATTTGGCCCTAAGATTGCCATTGGAATTGCATTACAATATCTTTTGTCACAGGGAGATTTCTGACTTTATTGGAGTATTGGAAATATTTTTCTTCCAGGATAGATGGCTTTAAAAGTATTTGGATTTTTTTTCAAGGTGAAGGGTTTAGGGGATTTCTGCTGTGGTTTTCCCTTGTCATAATTACATTCTTTCAAATAAAGGCTTTGCATCCTCATAATGTACGTTCATTCTACTTGCATGTACAGTGAAGACAAGTGTCCAGTTTTATCAGGTGATATTTCATTAACAACAAACAGATGAAATGATGATTTCATTGCAAAGTGAAAGGAAAGTAAGCTGGGCTTAAAGGAAAAAATGCTTTTTAAAGAACGTTTGCAGCCTGGCTCTCCTTTTGCTTATGCCTGATTAACTTTATTGTTTGGTCACATTGACACCTACATAAAAGTAGAAACAGGCCATGTCTCAAAGTGAAGCAAGGGCAGGACAAGACTATTCCTCTTTTGGAACAAGTACTCGTTTCCCCCCAGAAAGGGAGCACATGCAAAACACTTCTCTTGAAAGAGATGTTGGGTTATTTCAACACCTTTGTCCTTCATTTGCATGTTTGGCAAGACTCTATGAAGACAGAGGAAATTAGTGTGCTCTTGTCCAGCCTGCTTTTACAAATTGTACCAAAGCCTCTCTGCTCAATTTAAATCTATTGACTGCAATGGGTTCTGAAGCTGTAGCCATCTTCACAAGTTTTACCAAGCTGTTTTTCATTCTCTTTAATAATGCTACTCTATCTAGACAGTAGGTGTTTGTTTCTTTTTAGCTGTATTTGAAATAAAAAATAAATTAAAAAAAAAACACAGGGAAAGGCTACACGTGTTCACTGTGTAATATGGGAAAAATACTGTTTCTTAACATTCCAGGATGTAACACAACCTCTACTGTTTGTTTATTCCCAGCAGTTGGTAACTGTGGCAAGCCTTTTCTTCTCAGAAGGAATGTCTTGAGAGGGACAATACTCAGAAAGATAAAATTATGAGTTTCTTGTGGTTGAGTCACTAGAGATCTCTAAGGACATTAGTCCATTTTGGACAGAAAGTCCAGTATGCTTTTATATAAAACTTTGTATTCAGTTTCAGCTTTTGGCAGCCAGGGATATTTTTTGGGGTAGAATAGCAATTTCTTGAAGGAGAGGAGGAAAATCACAAAAAAAAAAATCCCCTGCTTCATATGTTTTGTCCTTGAGCTGTAAATTTCCAAGAACACCTTAGTAAATCTGTTCAACATAACCTTAAGTTCTTGTGTTCCATGCTAGAGTAGTATCTATCCATCAAACTGTAATTTCAAAAAGGTATTTTTGTGCTGCTTTGAGAGGAATGGAAGCTCACAATCCACCACTTTGCTAGTCTAATTCTGCCCTTTATTTAAGAGCTGTGAATCAGAAGCTCTTTTCACTGCATGGCTTAGAGGATCTGTGCTGCACTGCACCATGCAGTTTTCTGAGAGGAATTATGAGCAATGATTTAAAAAAAAATTAAAAAAACACCCAAGCATTATTGTCAGAAATATTTTGAATGATGCAAGACAGTGCCTTGAGATGGGATAAATAGCAGAAAGCTTGATGAAGTGGTTGTTACTCCTTTCTGAACACAGAGAAGTCTGCAATTAATGCTCTGCACATAACATGCAGTTTATTAATGCATGCCAAGGTTTTTAACTCTGCTGTACAGGGAAGAATGTTCTGTTGATAAAATTTTCTTTCACAGAGGGTCAGCTGAGAGTGGATGCCAATGTTTCTGTGCATCACCCTGGAGAGCCATATGGAGTGAGGACTGAATTGAAGAATATCAATAGCATACGATTTCTGGCAAAAGCAGTAGGTAAATGGTGGTTGCTTCATTACAAGAGCATTGTAGATACTGTATTTGGTCTGAGACGAAATATGTCAGGCTCCTGAATGCAGAAATTGGCCATAAATGCCCCGAGTAGCTTCACCTGGGTGTCTCTTCCATGCCCGTGGGTGCAGGAGTCTCATTTAAGCTCAGGCTGGGGCCTTCAGTCTTTGCCTGAGCTGCTAGGTCATAGGTTTGCCAGTGTTCAGTCCTGCCTTCTAAAGGACCTTGGACCTGTTCTGTAGTCCTGTTCCCAGACCCGTCTCAGGACTTAACTCCTGCTGCTTCTGACTGAACTTCCTGAATGGACCCTGGACTCAGCTCATCCCCTCATCTTGGCTAAGACTGTCAGTGGACCTTGGTTAGGAGCACGTGTCCCTGCCCACGCTGTTCACACTAGTGGGGCTGAGGGCACTGCCTGGGCTCTGGTCACCCTTGGCTCCTGGCTTATCCATCTTTATGGAGCAGCCCCACTCTTGCTGTTCCCTGACAGAATAAATCTTAGTTTGGGGTACTCTGGGAGTAGCAGCCATATTAGTCTGCAGGTTTTCTTCAGAGGGAAACCCTCTGGCTTCCAGAAGAATGAAGCAGATGGGTCAGTGCCTAGCACGGGTTTGTGTCCTCCAATGGAGATGATCGCTCTCCACTGAGTGTGGCATGTGGTGTGTGGGAAGTTCAGATGCAGCTTGGTATGAGCAAGAAAAGCTGGTTGTTGCCTCTCCAAAAGAAAACTGAACTGGGTGACTGCAAGGTCACTAGGAATGTATGGCTTGGCTGCAAGGCCTGGGAGAAAATGGCTTCCATTCAATGGAAATGAAAGATGAGGAAAATACACAAAGAAAGAAACAGTGCTGGAGAGAGACAGTGACTGATAATACTGCCTATCACTACTGCTGTTGATTTCATTAAAGATAAAACAACAAACTATTGCATTATTGCGTAGCAGTGAAAAATGAAATAGTGGAGTGCATGAAAGCAAACAGTGTAATCTAACAAGGGTACTCTTTTTTCTTTTGTCAGACTATGAAATACAGAGGCAAATTGAAGAACTTGAAAATGGAGGAACAATTCTGAATGAAACAAGAGCCTTTGATTCCAAGCTTGGGTGAGTTGTTATTTTGGAGGAACATTGGAATATCCATTTCCGAGTGCTACGGGTACTTAGTGACATAATCAGGAGAGTAATACAGTATTGCTCAGCTTTTGCATTCTAAAGCTAATGCTGACAAGCACAGTCTCCTCACAGGTAAGTAATTGAACACTGAGACTTTTTCACAACAAATTGTGTGCTGCATCAAGTAGTGTTGGTGTGGAAATGACTGCCCTCTTACTTGCACACATTCTTTGAAGTGGTTTTAAGAGGCTCTCCTGATCTTCATGAGGCAGAGTTTTTGGTTAGTGTTTTTGCCATAAAACTAATTCTGTGATGTACCTCTTACCACATCTTGTTTTACTTTTATTTTAGGTGCACAGTACCATTGAGAGACAAAGAAGGAAAACAGGATTATCGGTATTTCTTTTAATAAAGTTAACATTTCATGAATTGAGAATTTATTAAATTTCTTAGGTGTAGTCATTGTAATAAGGATGTGAAGTTAGTCAGTATAATGAGTATGTCTTGGAAGTTTACATTCTACTGGAAGGGGCAGAGACCTATCCAAATCAGTGCTAGTTGGAGCAGTCCAGATCTAGAACTGTATCTCATCTTTGCTAAAACCCTTCCCAAAGATTAAGTTGGAGTACTTGAGTCAAAGTGGGCAAGTTGAAGTTTACTTTGTGGACAGTACAAGTGTATTCTTAAGCATGTCTTACGTAAAACAGAAGAATATTCTGAGTTCAGCATTGCTCCTGCTTTAAGTAAGTACAGAGGGAAATGGTTTTCAGCTAGCAGGTGCTGCCGCTCCATGCTTAGATTCTGTGATCATATATCCCTGTTTGGAAATCATAACTGCTATTGAAAGGTGTCAGCATTCATAAGCAGGTTGCTACCTTGAAGATCTTTGTAGAGCTAATGAAGATATTACCTTGCTAAGTACTTTGCCTTCCACCAGTGTGAGATGACAGCCATGGAGCCACAAACAGTCACCCAAGAAGGATTTAGCTGTAGGGCGAGGGGACAAGGCACGAGTCCTGTTGGAAAAGGAGTCTGCTGGGAACAAGTGCTGAGGCAACACTGCAAGGCAGCAGCACACCTGCTTAGGGTCATCTTGGTGTTCACCCTCCTAGTAGTTCCCTAGCTTTGCATCCCAGAGATAGTCTTCGTTACTCCCAGAGTTCACTTCCCAGGTGGGGAATTGTTCTGCAGGCAAACTGTCAGAGCCTCTTAGCTTTGGCATCTTTGTGTTCCTGTTAGATCTGCATATATTCTACCATCGATCTTGCTACAGCAGGGCAATGATTTTGAAAACATCCCACAAACTTTGAATTTAAATATGCTATTTAAATTGTGGTTTTGTAGGAATGCAAGAGTGAGCATTTTGTGAATTCCTTGTTATGGCAGGGGCTGGCATGAGGCTTATTTAAAAAGACTAATTTGAATAAATGCAAAAGAAAATTCATTAAAACCTAGGAAAAACTGATGAGTAAGGTATTTCAAATAAAGACCATAAAGCTTATTACTAGTACTAAGATGATGATGAGTATTACACTCTAAACTGTGTTTTTCAGGGAGTTTTTATAACTTACTGCTGCACTTCATGCGTTAGACTTAAAATCTCTGTTTAGGCAGATTTGAAATATATTATAGTAATGTAGACGCTGCCCAATGCCCTGCATTCTGATGGGTTTGAACCCCTCATTTGATCATGTAAGAGTGAAGTTGCTGCTTCAGTCACAGTTATCTGAGTAGTTTGAATTGGTCTTCTCTTTAAGGGAGCCCTTTGTTCTGTGATGGCACGCTGCTGAGCACAGTAACTTTGCTTTTAGCACAGCATGGGATTTCATCAAGAGTTCTGAAGTCTGTCTGGAAAAGGTTACAACCTGCCCAGATCACTCCTTGCAGTTGGCTCAACCTGAGTTCCTCCCTGCCAGTACACTCCTGTTTTTGTCCAGGTTCACAATTCTTACTTGATGCCAAAAGGAGTGGCTTATTTCCGTATCTATTTCTAGTGGTGTTATGGGGGGAGGAGTATTATTATTTTGGGTGCAGAAGAGTTAATTACCCCTTTTCTATTATGAACTCTTTGACAATTGGTGGCAAAACCTCAAAGAAATAAAATAGACACTTTGCAGCAGTTCAGGGCCTGGTCTTTTTCTACTTCCCAGTGATATACCAAGCCATGAATTTTTAATATTTGTTTCATTGAAAGAATGATACAACTTTCAGGGAAGTATAAATTTGTGATATAAATTTTAGTCCGTGTTGTTTAGCTTCTGAGTGAAAATAATTATAAAGGAATTTTTCTTCATTTTCACTAGGTTCATGCCAGAGCCAAACCTTCCTCCATTGATTCTGTATGATGCAAAATCTTTGCCAGCTAATATGAACCATCAGCAAGTGATAAATATTGATTGGATTCATGAGAGACTTCCTGACCTTCCCAGTGTGAAGAGAGAAAAGCTTGTTGAACAGTATGGGATTCTTCCTGAACACAGCTTTACCTTAATGGTAGGCCTATTGATCAAGTGCTAAAATAAGCCTAGAAACTTCAAAGTTCTTGAAAAGATTTACAAATGTTGTACTAACCAGCTGTCAGTCCTCGTGGGCATTTTTATTTGGAAGTACATCCACTGCATACTTTGTACCAAGGAGCCATGTACATAGAATGGTAGAGAAAACAAATGAGGCTCTGTGCACCTAGAAGTGTTTCTCACGCCAGGTACAGACAAATAACTATTATTTAATATTGATCTTGTCTCTCTACACATCAATGCACCCATGACTGACTGCAGCAAATGTACAACTTCTGGTTCCAGAGCCTTGTCTGCAAGTGCCTACTCTTCATCTTTGGGCCTGGTACAAGGCTGGGCACATTGACTGTGTTTAACAAATCTGAATCAAAATCCAGACTCTAAATCTTTCAGCTTCCTGTGCTCGTTGATCTACCTTCCAGATTATTTTGGAAAAAATTCCCAGATTTATTCTTTGAGAAATACACCAAATGGTTGCACAATATCAACTTTGACCTCACAGTGCAGTTTACCAGGGGTAGGTTCAGAAGAGGGGATGAGAAAGAAAGGATGTGACAACAAAATCTCATGACTTCCAAAATTATTCTAAAGGACTTCAGGCTTCTTAAATACAAACTGTGTCATTTCTCTTTGCCAGTGGTAACTCTGGTGAGGGGGGGGTGGTTAGTATACCCACCCAAGATTAGACTTTTCACATAGCCAGCTAAGCTAGGAGAGTGTCCTGCTTTGGTTACCTCTGTGATAGGTGGAGTCAGAAGGAAAAAGACTTTTTCAGAGTGACATTCAGAGCAGAACTGTAAGTACTTTAAATTGTCTCTGGAGGAGTTCCTTTTCTTTGACTACAATTGGAGGGAGAGCAGTGCGCGTAACTACCTCATATCCCTTCTTTGTGTGTCTGTAATTTAATACTTGTACAGAAGCCGATTCTACAGAAAGAAAATGGTTCTTTGTTCTGAAGAAAGCTGTTAGGAAAACTGCTTTTGTGGTGCTCTGCCATTTAGTGAGTTGCAGATGTTTCACTGTTTGGTGGGCAGGTGAGTCATAAGTCTTATCAAAGTCATGAGACTGCAGTGATAGTATCAAGATGTACCAGTAGTTCTTACCTTTCTGTTTCATTGTATAGGCTGCAAAATGTGATTTTACAGCCAGTATTCCTGTTCATTTATGCATTTTTTTCACATCAACATATTTCTCACATATTAAGGGTAGATAGGTCCTGCACTCTTTTTTTTCTGATTTCTTCTTCTTCCCCTCCATGGTGAGTTGACCTATGCCAGCTGTTAAGTACCACAACTGCTTGCTTGTTTTCCCTAACAGTGGGACAGGGAAGAGAGTAGCAAAAGCAAAAGTGACAAGACATACGGTTTGAGGTAAAGACCTTATGTGAAGGGACAGCTAAGGGAAAAACCCAGAAGTGATACAAATGCAGTCAATCACCACATCCCACAGACAGACCCATGCACAGCCCGTCTGCAGCCAATAACACTGACTACCTCCCCCAGAATCCCCTTCCCTCAGTTTTCCTTGCTGAGCAGGAAATAAAACCTCGGACATTCTGGGTTAGTTGTCTGGGCTGTGTCCCCACCTAACTTTGTGCCCATCCTTGGCCTACGCACTGTGGGGGACAAAGTGGAAGGAGAAAGTACTGCTCAGCAGTAGCCAAAACACCGGCATGTTGTCAGCACTACATTAGTCACAAATCCAAAATGCAGCACCCTCTTCAGAAAATAAACTCCATCCCAGCTGGACCCAGTATAGCCACTCCTTTCATTTCGCATCAACCCACATTTTGTTCATTTCAGTTTGCTAGTATGGATGGCTTCTGCTGTGGGACTTCTGTCATCTCTGTCAACGAGCCTTATATATTTGCCTCATCCTGCCCTTTCTTTCGGCTGTTCTCTGAAATCCATTATTGCCTTTGCTTTTTCCCTTTTACCTTTTTTTTCCATTTTGCAATGTGTAAGATAATTAATGAGCTCCAAGCTGAAATTGGGGATTCAGCTCGTAATAAGATAATGCATCCATTTGAATGTATGAAGTGAACACGTTCTTCATTGCAGGTCTGCTTTTATCGTGCATTGGAGTGTCAGCATGTATACTCTCCATAAAAGTTGCTTGCCTGTTCACTGGGAGACTAGTTAACCTTAATTCCTCGCAAAGCAGTGTGTGCGTTGCTGCGTTCAGCTTGCAGCACAAGTTGCAGAAGATTGCTGATGGGGCCAGATGCACAAATCTAATGAGCATCCATTCAGGTTAGAGCGCCCAGGAGTGCTCATTAAATAAATGGCTGTTGTAGAGGGATGGCTCTAAAATGCAAACTCTGTTCTGCACCAACTTGTTACAGAAAGTGTTATGCGCCAAAGTTACAGGAAAACAGCACCATGCTCCAGCACGCAGGTGAGCTTCCAGGCTTGCTTCCTGAGCTTTGTTCTCATCCACAGTAGTTGCCTGTACACACTGTGGTGTTGAGAAACTGAGGCTCCTCTGCCTAATTACAAGATATACTAAAATGGAAGGAGTAGCCTATTAGTATCTTTGTATCTGAAATGTCTTTAGTGTATACTGCTAAATTTTTGACAGTTTTATATAAATTGCAAGAATAAGTGATGTTTCTGATTTTATTTTATGCAGCACTGTTCTTATTCACAAGCATACAATTCTTTGAGCCATGTACACTCCATGGTATTTGTGAACTCAATTTCTGCATGCAGTTTCTACTTTGCTGAGTAAAGTGGTAAGCTGGCAAATATATCAGTCAAGAAGGATCTCTGACAACTTTGCCAGTTAATGGTATTATAATATTTTTGTCTTGCTTCCTATTGAGTAAAAAAAAATTAGATATATTGGCATAGACATTAATGTATTAATGTCATGTTTTGTTTTCAAAATGCATGCTGGGGGCAAGGCAGGTTCAAACTGATTATAGATCAGTTGTCACAGTACAGCATGAGACAAAACAATGTGATCCCTTCCTTTCTCATGTGAATTCCAAATCTTCCTGAGCATTTGCTGTTTCTCTGCTTACTCACATAAAAGTGACAGTTCTGCTTGGGCTAATTGCTCTGTTGGACAATTACACTGGTGACTCCTTCAAACAGTCAGAAGTGGGATGCTGTAGAAGTTGGTTTTGACCATTTTGTTTTATGGCATGTCATTCTCATAATCGTTGGTGTGCAAGTGAAATTATGCTCCTTTTTAGAATTTAAATCATTTTGTAAGAAGCTTTAGGAAGAAGTTTGAACTTCCTTTAACTGTTCTGCTTCTCTGCTCGATGTTCTGGGTTGTTTTCTTTCCCATGACAATCATGCACATTTTTGCAGCAGTTGTTACCTCACAGTTGGTTATTGTAGGAGCTGTGATGGTAAAAATAGGAATAACAAAGCAGCAAATGACATTTTATTTGTGAACACTGAAGTAGTTTTCTTCTTCAGTTCTTTGGGAAACATTACCGATCTTTAAAAGCGTAAGTTTGCATTACAGTCCCAATGTCCCCAAAGATTGTACCCATGGTATTCTGTAAAATAAAGTATTGTTTTAGCTGTTTAAAAGTTATCTGAAATCACTCCACCACTACATTTTTTGACACCTCAGTGCTATGAAATGATCATTTGAAACCATGTTTAAGAAGGAAATTTGCATCTGGTTGAAATATTGTATGTTAGATTTCATGCCAGTGAGACTTTATTGAATAAGTCTTTTTGTATCTACGGGGAGCATTGAGTGGGCCTGGATCAGAAACATGGTGATGCTATTCCAGATTTCTCGTTTTCTTTCTATGAAGATTAGAATAGAGTATTCAGAATTAAGAGAGAACAGAAAGTTAGCATTCCTGTAATCCAGCATGTTAGAGCATGCAGCGGATTTAGCCCAGATATACTGCAAGGGACAGGTGTTGGTAGTTGGCGTGAATTTGGCATGAAGAAAGTTGACCAAAATATGAAACAAATTGAGGTCAAGTTCACATAGTACAGTATCTAGAAATTTAAGCTAATCAAGTTATGCTTACATTTTTTCTAATATGAAAAGAAAATAAGGAAAATGTTTCATTTCTGTCAGTCACTCTGCTGTTTTGACATTGTGCCTTATTCATTTTAGTCTAACATTGCTGGGTTTTCCTACTCTTTGGCTACAGAAAATGACAGTCACTTTAGAAAACCTAAAATGAAATGCAAGGGAATTTGGGGAAATATGTCTGGTTTTGTGTGTGCAAGTAGTGAGTCTGGGGTTCCTAGACCTGGTAGCATATGTCAGTCTGTCTCCCTGAATTTTCCTGGGCCTTTCTGTGCTCGCTGCCTGGAAATGAGCTGATTAAAATGCGAGGGCTGGGTGTGTTTGTCCTCGATTTCCAAAGGTCTGGCAGCAGGGTCAGAGCTGTATCTCCAGTCAGGCTGTAGGTATCCAGAAATCTGAATGTGCCCACATATAGGGAGAGATAGATTCTGTAGTCTGTCTGTGATGGAAGCGTTGGACACGCTGCGCCTGAGCTCTGTAGCTGCATTCAGATGTGTGGCAGCCACAGACATTGTTTGCCTGTGCATAATAGAGCTGCTCTGCCTGCAGTGTTTGTAAAACCTTCTGCAGCATGTGTAAAGAAACCAGCATTCACATGTGCCAACTTTTTCCTACCTAAATTGGACAGGTGTTTTTGTGTAGGGGAACCCACTGTTTAAGTAATCAGTGCTATTGAATCCTGAGGTGAATTAGAAAGAGTACAGTACTTGGCAATGCATCGTTCTAGGAATTCCACTTAACACACACACAGTTTTTAATCAAGTTTACTGTACTTTGGTAATCATGTCATTCCTTTACTGTTGTTTTCCTTAAGCCAGTTTGTTCCTCTAGTCTATTTAGCCTTAGTTTTGCATAATTTGATTACAGAGTAACTGCTAGTTAAATTAGTAAGAACACTGGAGAAGAGAATTATGTCTCTGTATATTATATAGATAACTAGTGGGAATAACAAGGTTTACCTTGGTTCACAGAAGACCTCGGTGGTTTCCTGGGCTGAGAACTTGGTTTCTTTGCTCATGGTCTCAAGGTAAAGGGGATGGGTCTGATCTTTTTCACACGAGTTTTACATCACATCAGACATTAATCTAAGCACATTTTGTTCTGTTTCACAGAACAGAGAGCAGTAATTTGCAGTCTTCTCAAAAGCCATACATCATTACCAAAGAAAAATGTGGTATCCAGAGCTGTTGGAAGTTTGTGTTTTGAAAGTTTGGAGAAGGAAAGTCCAAAATTCAGTATTGCTATGGCAATAAATGGCCTTTAAAAACAAGGGCATATGAGACTGTTCGATGGGATGTGTTTGAATGGAGAACTCAGACTTTGGCTTAGTGTGTACCCTGCACTCTTTTTGCTCATAACTGTTCAGAGATCTGGCTGCAGTCAGTATGTGCTTGGGAAATGTTATTCCTGTGATGACTGTGTACTTAGAATAGCTGCTTGGCTGTCTCTAAACTGTTACCTCTCAGCTTCTGAGAGCTGGCTTGTCCTCCTGTGCATTTATGCCACACTGCAGAAATCCAGTGGCATGGTGGATTTAGATTCCTCCTTGAAAAGGTAAAGCTGCCACTTCATACGTCTTCAGCCTTCAGTAAACCTAATGAGTTCTGTCCTGCAGTTAAAGATCCACCAATGCCTTGATGACAAACAGCACAGCATTCAACAGACTGTGCGGTATATGTTCTTCCAAAAACAATCTCAGATTTCACTTAGGCTATAAATTGAATCCCCTACTGTCATATCTTCTGAGCATTTAAGGGTGCTGTGGAAAAGCTCACATAGCTTCTCTGAAAAAAAATGGAAAAATAAAACCTCGCTTCTTATAGTATGACCTTTCCATATCATTGAAGGGTAAATGCAAGCTAAACTTGTTCCTTCTGTCCAAAATAAACAGAGGCATTTGCCAGACAAAAAGTGAAGTATCTGTAGACAATTTCAGGAAAAGATCTGTTCCTGGTAAAAGGTAGCAGAATAGCCTGTGAGATGGCAGCATAGTATTTTCTAGCATTATACATACTTAGAACATGTGAGAGGACGAGAAAGGTTCTCTCCCAATGCTAATTTTAGGGAGGTGTTAAGAGAAAAGTGATCACTCATTTGTTGGAAGTTCCACTGAAACATACAGGCTGACAGATAAGCTCTGTGTATCGGTTCTAGGCATAAGATAGTTTGCTGTTACATTAATAAAATGACTCTAAAGTCTGGTGCATTTGCAGTGAATTCACAACTGAAGTTTACTTTAGGATTGAGCATTTATATGCCAAGAGTAATTGTATAATTAGTTCTACCCTCTGTCCCCTGCTCTGGGTGATCATGCCTTGGCGGGGGTTGGACTGGATGGTCTCCAGAGGTCCATTCCAACCCTCACAATTCTGTGGTTTTCTGATTCTGCCATCAAGTTTGCACTCTGGTATCTCTCTGATGCATTTAACTTTTCTTAAACAGAATGAAGACGGATTAGCAGAATTCTTTGAAAATGTGGTAAACCAGACCCAAATGAAGCCAAAGAAAGTGATCGGCTGGATTTTAAAAGACCTGCTCGGTTATTTGAGAGAACATTCCCTTACAGTGAAGCAAAGGTCAGTCGTTGTGATTGCTACACTGGTGAAACAAAAGCAATTCTTTTCTCACGTGCCATGAGTGGTACTGTGTCAGCTCACTGCTGCTTTAGTTGTTACCTGTGAAGTTTGGCACACCGCACAATGCTGCGCTAGCCTTGGCACTCTCCTGCTGAATGGAGTCAGGAAAATTTGCTGCAGAGAAGAGGACCATGTAGCTAAGGGCAGTAATCAGTCTTCAGTGTTTAGAATACAATGGTGGTAAGGCATAGTAGGCCATCAATACCAAACTTGAATGGAGTGTAACATGAGGAAAAATACCAGCTTGTGTGATCTTTAGGCAAGCAACAGTAGCATGGATGTATTACACCCCCCATTCTCTGAGGTAACTTCTGCTCCCTTTCTCCCTAGCCCAGTCAGTTCTTATCTCCTGGCTGACCTTTTGAACCTCCTAGAAAAAAAAGAAATTTCTTCTACAGCAGCAAAGCAGGTAAGTACCTTTTTGATTTTACTGTGCTCTGAATCTGTGGCTGCTTACTCCAGTTGTGTAGCAATTTTGTAATCGGTGTGTACCAGTACAATGGTTGTTTTAAAAGAAAATTATTTAGAGTGTTGATGAAGGATAAATTTTGTATCTGAGATGCAAATGCCTTGTCTGTGCATATAATCTCAGATACGTCTGCATATTCAGTGTTAGAAGGGGGCAGAAGCCAAATAGTAGACTTAAACAACGTGAACTGAAGTCGATTAAATAGATCCTGCTTCTGAATAGAAAAGAGACTAGATCACAATTTCATAGTTCAAGTTAGACCTGGGTGAAAGGTCAGTGGGAGCTAGCCCATGGCTTGCAGTTGAGAATATCCGTTACTAGGTACGAAGGGACCGTAAGATCTACATTCCCAAGCATTACCCTGTGGAAAAGGATCTAATTCACCTGAGTGTAGTCACAGAAAAAGTTCTGCTTTGGTGTATCCCTGAGTGAGAAGTGGGAGAGGTCTGGCCTTTCTTTTATCCTTGCTTCTTTGAGCAAGTGCTGTTATGGACCTTCCATGCAAATCAAGATGGTAAAGCTGTTTTTTTAAAATAGCATGTTGCTTAGGACAGTCTGAAAAATCAGCTCTTGATGATTTACATCTAAAATTGTGAACTGGTTACGATGGATATGGTGACTGCTGTGCCTGTAGTCAAAATATGGAGGTTTTTGTGATGAGGAATAATCGATCATTCAACTTGAATTGTTGCTGGCTCATTGATGTGGAATGCGTTGTCTTTTCAGATTAATTACTATACTCTAGATAAGTGCAAGAGGTACCTGTTTCTGTGTTTATCAGTGAAACTGTTAATGAAGACATTTAACTTGTCTTGTCTGCTTTCAAACTTTTGACACCCTGAAATATACAGGGCAGGTTTCCATCTATCTGGCAACTATCCATTACATCCAAGTACAACTTTGCAATGGTATTGAAGTCAGTTTCAGGGGGTTTTTTGTATCATTATAAACAAAATGTAACTGTTGCAAACATGGCTCTTTACCCTACTTGGAGACATTTGGACTTTGTGGTTTGTTTTCTTTTTTTAGAGATGCTTGTGGTTCTTAAAATTAAGTTGGTCTCCTTGTTGGTCTGTTTCTGTGGATAGCCAGCTGCTTAAGACAGGCATCATAAATAGGGATTCAAGTGCCTGGCTTCAGGCAAGTGTGTTTGGAAATTTTGTATTGGAAAAGTAAAAGCTTCAAAAAGGAGATAAAGTATTAATAGGAAAAGCATTGGAATGCAGAACAGCTCTGTGCCTGAGGGGCTGTGGCCCACCCATCAGTTCGTTGTCTGCATTTGAAAGGGAAGCTTCAGAACTCCAGTCTTTAGTCTCTTCCTTGTGGAGGTAGGGACAGGCTACTAAAGCTCTTCTAGAGTTTTCTGCCTTGTGGTATATTTGTGTGCCAGCACTTCTGACAGGTTATAAAATGTCAAGAATTTCAGAGATTCATTTCTTTTTAATTACCAACTCCTTGCAATGTGCATGTTGTCCTCAGTGCTCTGCAATTGGACACAGAGAAGTCACAGTACTGTTTGCCATCAGCCAGTGATGATGCTATCAGACTGCAGAAACCTTGCCACATTTACAAAGGTATTAGGGTTTCCTGGATGTCAGAAGAGAAACAAACGCTTATAGCAATTCTCAGCAGTAGGCAGAGATGCTGTTTGGCCCGAGGGCAGAAAGGTCTATATATATACACACCAGCAGATGAATTGCAGCACTTGGGGGGGGGGGAGGAGCATGATGTGCAGTTGCAGACACAGATGCAACAGGAGAGGATGGAAGGGTTGGATGGGGTGAGTGCAGACGTGTGCACACATACCTGCTCCCTGCAGGGAGCTGTGAACGGTTTAAATGTTTTAAAAGGCTTTGTGTTCAGTCTCTGCTGTGTAAGGCAGTAAAACACAGGCAGATAGAAGCTGTGAGCACTGACACAGAGCATTGTATGGTGGGACGCACATGCCAAGCAAAGGGCACTGTATGCTCACATAATTACCATGTAGGTAATTACAGAGCTCACTCCCAACTTGCCATCAGATACAGCATCCAGCTCCAGAGGTCTCCCAGGCTGGTGTGCCTGTGGAGGGCAAGAGCAGCTTCCAGCAATGCAGCATGCAGGGCTGTGGGGCGAGCGTGTCCTGATCAGGGAGCTGCACAGGCACTGCTTTGAAACCCACAGTGGGAAGTGTCAGTACTGCTCACCCAGGGCTGGAACCAGTCCATAGGGAGTGTGCCTGAGGTGGGGCTGTGCTCCTCATTTGCCAGGATGGCAGTGAGTGCATCTCTGGCATGACAGACCTGCCTCTGAGCTGCAGCATTGTGGGAGGAGGCTGGTTCCTGGGCCAGGGAAGCAGAAACTTGCCCCTGCTGCCAAGAGCCATGCTGGAGCAACTCCGTGTAGACACTCTTGTGATGAGTTCAGGGAGGATCTGTGCCCCAGCAGGCCAAGGAGCAGAGCAGACCCTGGGTGCTCCTGGCTTCTCCAGTTGCATAGGTCACCCACCTAGGAATAACTTCAACAGACCCGCTGGGCACCCCTACTTTAAAGCAGAGAGCAGGGAAATGAGTACACAGACCTAAACTGAACCATCTGCTTTAACAATTAGGGCTATACCATCTGGAGGACTGGGCCCAGCCTGCCCCTCGCTTCTGTGAGAGGCTGAGGGACAACTGCCAGACATCAAGGCTTCCATCACTGGAAAGGAGAGATGCCCACAGGACTGACTCCAGTGCTGCTGCCTGCTGCTTTTCCTCCCACCCTTGGCAGCAAATCAGTGCAGATAGGGTTTCCAGTTGGAGTGTTCCTAGGCACAACAGTCAGCTGGCATGTTCACCAGTTGCAGAATGTTTGATATGATGCCCATGGCAGCCAGACCTGTAAGTCTTGATTAATTCATCTTGTCCAATGCTGCTATGCCTGCATAGGTGAAGACTGCAGAACATTATTAAAATCTAATCACGCTCAGGAAAGAATCAATAGTAGAAAGTACAGAGATTTCAGTAATGAAAATGAGGCCTGAGATTCACGTTTTGGCTCTGGAGACTTCATAATTTGATCCTCCTGGTACAGGCAGTTTGTGTAAATGAGTTGAAATCATTTTTTTAAACTGCTTTCTTTAGATTTGTACTCCTTGCCAAGTGGAGAAACATATTTTTAAAAAGTGCATGTTTGACAGGTCTTGGCCACATCTCTTTCTGCTTTCCTCCATACCTGTAAACAAGCAAAGGCCTTGATAACATTGTTGCTCTACTAGCTAAGTGGAGATGCTTGTTACCAAATGGAGAAGTACATACGATGCAGCTGTCACACAGGGAAAATCTGGTGCCTTCAAGGTCTCTAATGGGCAAGCTTTTCTCAGTGCCAGCAAATTTTGGCATAGGCATAACAAGGAATCAGACCTGGATTTCTGACTGTCAAGCTGTCCTGCCCCTGATCTAAGTCAGCCTGATGTTTGAGTTCCTCCTGGTAACTCTGCCATGGTCAGCTGCGTAGATTTTGTTTGTTGCAGATTTCCCCCTCTTGCAGCCCATGGCATCCTGCTTGAATACATACCAGTCCTGAAAATCCCATCTGCCTTTTCCCAGGAGATTGAAAGGGTTTACTCATTGTCCAGCCCTGATTTGTGCAGCACTCCAGACTCCCCAGGGTGTTCTGCTGGGGCTGTGCTGTGCAGTGGGGACAGGGCTCACTCTGAGGGGTGGTGTACAGCACGGGTGCATTGGGACACCTCGAGGACAGAAAGCTTCCTGCTGGTCCCTCAGGGAAGAAGCAAGAGGGCTGCCTGGGGTAGCAATGGAGAGCAACAACTGAAAAAAAAAAGCAAGAGGCTGCAGACACTGCATCTCTGTTGGATATAAAGTATTTCTTCCCAACAGTATTCCAAGCAGCACTGGCATGATGACTTTGAAGTACCACACTAAGAGAAAGATCTTGTAGAAGACATGATACACACCACTGATTTATTCAGTATAAACATCTGAAAGTTTTACTTACAGTGGTTGGAACTCTGGCTGCTTGTCAGTAACTTCAGTATTATGATCTGCCTTTATCCCTTTTACAGGGAAAAATTAAGATGTAGCTGCCACAATACAGCTGCGTGTCACTGCCGCCTCTCAAGGTCTCCAGAAGCATGATAAGATCCCACAAAAAGCTTTGGGGTACCACTGGCAAACAAATCTCTTGCAGGAATTTTATCAATGCATGGTTTTTAAATACCTGTGGCTATGGAATTAACTGAAAGTCTTCTGTACCAAAAAATTTGTTATGCTGAAGAAAATTACTGGGGTAGTTAGGATACCATCCCTCATGGTTCATTTTTCCCCAAGTTCTCTTGCTACCCTGCAAATTATTTAACATGCAGTTTGAATGCTCCTCCTCATCTCCCCATCGTGGCCTCTTCATCCTACAGTGAATATTTAATGCTGAAATTTTGACATGACATCCATTTCCATATTGGGACTCAGCAATGGCCCATACAGTTGTATCTTCAGCTCAGGATGGAGCACAAGGAGCTGTTTCAATAAGGGTTTTCTTACTCTCCTCCCACAGCCCTGAAATAAGAGCAAAGGGAATACAGAAAATGACTGCCCAAGGAAATTGGTTTTTTATAAATGTTCCCTCCTCTCAAGTGTATTCCAGAGCAATGGCCCTGCTGCAGTGTAGGAAAACACACTAGCATTAACAAGTGATTATTCTGCAGGCCTGGATTTGCCCAGCAGTCCAGTGCTTGGAGATGATGCATAGGTGGGCTGGAACGGCTGCATTCATTCTGCTTGGCACCATTTTTCTTCTGCTTTGTCATATGTATCCTCATTACAGCTTGCTGGTGAGGACTGGTAATGGGATGAGTTACCTGGGACTGGACTTGGTACAATAGTCAGCTAATGGTCAGTTCCCGGGCAGAGCCATTGCTCATGGAGATGCATTTCCTTACTGCTCAGGCAGTTCGTGTGAATACTGTGAGATGAGCATGAGTGCTGCTGGAGGCACAGCCCTGCAGTCCGTGCCACTCTCTGCTGGGGTGCCCCTCTGCCAGTGAGGGAACAGTGGCTCCGAGCAGTGAGGGACCCGGGGCTGTGCTCGGCAAACATCCCCCGTGGGAGCAGGCAGCTCCTGGGACTGTGGCATGCACCAGGTGTGAACCGTTCACCTGTACTCAGGCAGTAAGTGACAATCCTTTGTCTTTTTACAGGGTGCAGAAGAGGAAGAAGGGTGCAAAGGCACTTTCAGAGAGGCACAGGATTAAATCTTGAGTTTGTTCACATTCAGACAGTCTGCTCTTGCTTTAACTAAAACCTGGCTTATTGGATTGGTAGCTGAAATAACTGCATGTAAACAACGTTGGAAAGTCAAGACATTGACCTTTGCTGCTTTTGTGATTTTCAGGTGCTTGCAGAATTGTGGAAGGGAGAAGGGAAGACTCCTCTTGAAATTGTTAAAGAACAGAAACTTCAGCTCTTACAGGATCAAAAAGAGCTTGAACAGATCTGCCAGGCAGTGATTGATAGACAAGAAAATGAGGTGATTATGCTGTTGCTGGGAACCTTCTGCACTGTGTCAGTCTGTGGTACTGAAAGGGGGGTTAAAATGGCCTCTCTGTTTTTTCCCTTTTGATGGCATTTGAGCTCTACAGCCAGAGCAGTAAAGCTGCTGCCAAGATATTATCAGGCTTTTCTTCTCCTTTCTTATTTAACTAAGTGGGGTTTTTTGAAATTGAAGCTTGTACAAAATGATCAGCAGAAGAAATTACCAGTCTGGCTAATGTGCTAAGTCATTCTGAAAGACCATGAAACTTTAATGCAGGAAAGCAAAACTGCAGGGCCCTGTCCCTCTCCGGCTGTACTGCCATTAACATGACCCTGCCACTTGGCCACATAACTCTGATTTTTATGTCACCTGTTGTGATAATGGGGCAACACTGTTAAACTGTTCTGAAGCTGGAGGCTGAAGTTACCTGCCAGCAAGGCATATATTACTTATGGAATTAGAGAATGTATCAGAGCTGGCAAGGCAAACGTTTTATTTGCATCTGATTCTTTGCCATGTCCCTGTCTTCACACACTGCCAAAAAGACAAGTCTAGCTGGCTGTCCTGCCTGACAGTGGCTGTGGGTGGGGAGGAGCCAGACCCCTATGGCAGCAGCAGTGGTGGCTCCAGAGCTGCTGCTCACTCTGCTGTTCTGCTGGGCTGTGGCAGCAACACAAATGCCGCAGTAGGAAGGATGGTGGGGAGGGGAAGGTTGGCTCTTCCCCATCTCCTTGGAAAGACACAGCAGCCAGTCTGGCTCATCAGACTAACAAGGTCTGAGCTGGAAAAAAGGGGAAAAACCCTTGTTGCTCCTGAAGGGGAGGAGTCACAATGGATGTTGACAGAGTCTACATAATCTGCTTTATAAAAAACAAAATGAGAACAGGCACTTATACATTCTCTGGAGCAAAAATGTAAAAGCAGAAGTGAATAGCTTACTTCTAATACATAAACAATGTCTAGCTACATTTGCCATTTGGAAAAAAACATTAACATCTTTTGAGAACAGTACCACCCACTCCAGATCTCATTGGGGGATGCTAACAGCTCTGCAAGAGCTTTTGATAAAGAAAATGAGCTTGCAGTAGGTCGGTGTGACCTCCATCAGGCTGACTCATTTGCAGAGCCTGATAAAAGGGCTGCTGTATTTTCAGACTGGTAGGAGAGCACAAGCGTGGACAGAAAGAACATTAGAACCGACTGGGAAGTGCAGGAGCCAGAGGTCTATAACCACACTCCCATTTCAATGTGTTTGAAAGTAACTTTTTTCAGAATGAACTAATCTAAAAACAGCTGTTCAAGCCAACACTGAGCACTTTGTGATAGTACAGTATCTGGATTGTAGTGCACTCTGCCCCACATAGGTAATTTCTAGCAGATCCAGAGTAATGAGCCCTTTTCATAGTGTGACATTAGAGGTTTTAGATTGACAATAATTCAGATACTGTAATGAGTGGCAATATTTGAGTTTAGTGTTGGCACAGTTGGTGGCTCCTGTGTTCATAACCCTTCCTTTAATACCTGCAAATACGACATCCTGCTTAGTTGCAGCTATGGTGTTCTGCCCAGTAACTCTGACAATGTAGAGAATGCCTTCCCTGCATACAAGCAATATGAAGGCCAGATGCTTGTCTTTCAGCAGTAGCATCTCCTTTAGGAACGCCCAGAGATGAAATTTCTGATCCTTTTAGCTTTTAAATATGGCCCTTGCAATTTTGCAGGCGATTGTGCATCAGTCACTTGCTGTCTGATAGGAGGTTGTATTTCTGACCAGTTAATTAATTGTCATGTTGCAAAGGGTTCTGTGCTTAAGGGAAGCAACGTGCTGTTACAGAACCACAAATCTGTTCTTGGATCTCACAAAGATTATCAAATAAGACTATGATTTGAGGAAAATTTCTTGTTAGAACATTATATTCAGTAGAAAAGTAGATCCTATTAGCCAGAAAAGTCCATCTCACTTCTCTGGCTCTTTTCCAGGAAGCTGCTGTTCAAGTTGCAGACACTGTTAAAATCCAAAAGTGTTTTCAGAGTCTTTCAATAAGAGGAGCTGTTTCTATTAGTTGTAAGGCTCTGCTGCTGTAGGGACTTGCTGTTTTCTCATGGGAGCAGAGCAGGAGCTTATTGCAAAGCTGAAGGCAGTTTTATAAATAACACCTTAGCCCAAAATACAGTCTTCTATCACAATGGTCCAAAGGACAAAAATATTCATACCCTGTCTGGGAATGAGTGAAGATGTTCAGTATTCCTGTAACACTGATGTCTGTTGCTTTTCTTTTCTCTTTAAAGGTTATGGCGATAAAGGCAGGAAATCGAAAAGTTCTGAATAAGTTAATTGGCCTGGTACAAAGAGAAACACAAGGACGGTCCAGTCCTGTTCTGGTGAAGCAATTATTAGAGAAAAAGCTATCAGAGTAGCCACAAGAGAAAAACCACACAAGTGACTACAGAAACTTGTGCTTCGTTCTCTCTGCAAACACACTTTGGTGTCTCCTTGTGTAGCACTGGGCTTGTTGGTTGTACTTCAAGCAGCTCAAAGTCCCAGCGCTCCCTGGATGCATCTGCCAAAGGCAGACGGGCCAAAGAAAAGCAAGAGATGGTACTGCCATTTGCATCTCTCTCACTTTGATGTGGCATTTGGAAATGTGATTGCCACACAGCCCTGGGAAACAAGCTCCCAGGGGTGTCTGTGAGTATGGGGAAAGCTGAAGCTCTATGGGTTAGTCTTCTAATAAAGCATGTGCAAACTCAGCTTTTCTGGCTGCCTGTTTGTGAGAAGGGAAATTCACAGCTCTCAAATGCTCAGTGTGGTGGTGCACACTACTGACTCACTGTAAATTAGTGTGAGCACACTAGTAACAATGATTAAAACACAAAGAAGACCACATCTGCCTCAATGCCTAGCGGAACAGGGAAAAAAGCTCCCTACTATCATTCTTCCCAGGTACTGAGGGATGGGGAAAGCATGAAATCACTACCTGCTTAAGTGTGTGCCTGAGGCTAGTGCCACAGATAGAAGTGCCTGCATCCCAGTGTGTCTGATTGTTTGCTCTCCTTCTCCCAGCTATGTACCCAAACATCTGCTTTGCCTGCTCACAGCTCTCAGTTCTGAGGACTGCCTGAGGGATGTGTGCCTGAGCCCTTCTGAGGGTCAAATCCCAGTTGTGCCTCAGGGGTTCAGAACAGCAGATGTGCTTCTGCCAGGCCTGCACAAGCTACGGAGGAACAAGTAGAATCACAGAATATCCTGAGCTGGAAGGGACCCACAAGGATCACCAGCTCCCGGCCCTGCACAGCTCCAAGAATCACACCTTGTGCCTGAGAAAGTGGTGCCTTTCTCTGATGCAGTAGCTCAGTAAAATGACCACTTGCTCCAGTTTCAGTTTTCCCTCTGCAGGCAAGAACTTGACCCTGTGTTCCAAAGGCCCAGTGCCCAGGGCTGCTGCTTCTCCAGCACGTGGCTTTCTGCTGTCACCTGGAACGGCACTGCTTTGGGGAAGGAATGCACCCTGCAGTTGGCTTACCAAAACTGAGCAGAATTCAGCTGACATCCAGGGCCCGCTCCACTGCTTAATCCTAAGGGGTGTTTAATGCTGGTGGGTTTTGTACCTTCTGTTTTTCAGTTGCTAGCTTTAACTACCCACTGAAAAGCAGGGACTCAGAATTAACTTCCCCATCCCAACCCGCTTTAGCTGATCAAACCATTAACAGGAAATGCAACTAGAGGAAGCCTGTCAAACTACATGTAGTAGGGAGAGAAATCCCATTTAGTATCAGGGGTTTGAAGTCCTTAAATCCCTCCTGGAGACTGCTAAGCTGTACTTTTTAAAGATGACATTTACCTCAGGCCTCAGAGCTACTTCTTCAGAATTTTCTTTAGGATCTGCCTGCAGGGCAGACATTGTCACAGGAGAGCAGCAGGTGTGGCCCTGGGACTTCAGTCACCTTTTGCAAATGAGGTGCTAGCTCAAAGTAGGTTGATGGCATTTCCTTCTCCTGAGTCGAAGCACTAATGTATGTCTGAAGGAGGACATTACTGTACAAACTGGCTTGTGGCTCAAGTGCGAACTCTTTAATTAGAAGGTTTTCAATACGTTTAATTAATAAAATGTATACCCGTTATTCACAAAAAATACCTTTACAATTCAGAAGTCATACAGCTGACAAAAAGCAGTAATGTGGTTGCAGTCAAAAAACTGTGACCCTTCAAAAACCAATCAACCACACAAAACAGCATAAACCCCTGAAAACTCCCCAAATCACACCACTCCCAGGATTTTCATGTAACTGACCTTCCCACTAAGGCTTTTACTATCACTTTTCACATCATGAGCAAATAGTACCATTTTTAAGGTATTCACAGTGGTGTGAGTTTTCAGGTACATGTTTGGTCAATAAAGGTTTAGATTATACAACCAACTTTAAATACTGGAATTCTGTTCCAACTCTTGCCATGGCAGCAAGAAACAAGAAGGCACAAGGGCTTCTGCATGAAACCTTCAATCTTAGTTTAAAGGTACTCCCTCAGTTTAGAAGAACACAATAGTTTCCCAAAGGTGGTCCTCCATGGTTAATGGTTCTTGTTGCACAGCTGGATGCTGCTGTGCTGAGGTTCCCACTGCTGTAGTGGCTGCCTCTTAGAGAAATCAAAATGACAATGTATTTGGAAGAGTAATAAACTGACCTAAAAGAAGGAAGGATCTCAATGTAGCAAGGCTACTGCTGATAATTGCCTCTATTGGCTACTTCTTCTTAGCCACTCTTAACTGTAGAACTGTACTTTGCTAATACACTACAAAACCTGTTAAAAATCATGAACCAGGTTCTCTGTGAATAGAGTCTGTATGAGTACATCATCCACCCAGGCCTCTGCAAAGCATGCAACACTGTCCTGCATGACATCCTTGTCTGAACTGGAGTGACGTGGGTTTGATGGATGGATCCGCGGGTGGATAAGGAACTGGCTGGATGGTCACACTCAAAGAGTTGCAGTCAATGGCTGGATGTCCCAGTGGAGACCAGTGATGAATGGTGTTCCAGGGTTGGTATTGGGAGTGATCCTGTTTAATATCTTTGTTGGCAACATGGACAGTGGGATTGAGCACTCCCTCAGCAGCAAATTCACTGATGACACCAAGCTGTGTGGTGTGGTTGACAGGCTGCAGGGAAGGGATGGGATGATACCCAGAGGGGACTCGGGAGCCTTGAGAGGTGGGACTGTGCAAAGAAGTGGGACTTGGGGGTGCTGGTGGATGACACACTTAACATCACATGTCGTGTGTCCCTGCAGCCCAGAAAGCCAACCACATCCTGGCCTGCATCGAGAGAGGAACGGCCAGCAGGTCAAGGGAGGTGATTCTGGCCCTCTGCTCTGGTGAGGCCTCACCTGCAGTACTGCATACAGGTCTGGGGGCCCCAGCATGGAAAGGACATGGACCTGTTTGAGCGAGTCCAGGGAAGGGCCATGAAGATGATCAGAGGGCTGGAACAGCAATGGTATTAGCACAGGCAGAGAGTTGGGGCTGTTCAGCCTGGAGAACAGAAGACTCCAGGGAGACCTTGTAACACCTTCCACTGCCTAAAGGGGGCCGACAAGAGAGCTGGAGAAGGACATTTTACGAGGGCATATAAGGGTAGGACAAGGGGGAATGGCTTTAAACTGAGAGAGGGTACGTTTAGATTAGCTATTAGGAAAAAAGACCCTACTGTGAAGCACTAGAACAGGTTGCCCATAGAAGTTGCCCATAGAAGCTGAAGATGCCTCATCCCTAGAAGTGTTCAAGGCCCAGCTGGATGGGGCTTTGAGAAACTTGGTCTGGAGGGAGGTGTCCCTACCCACAGCAGGTGAGTTAGAACTAGATTAAGGTCCCTCCCAATCCCAACCATTCTGTGATTTACTGTCTCAATCTATTTTCACCCCCACCTGCTAGACACAATGGATAACAAGAGAGATTAAAAGGGGATAATTGTAATATTCTTCCCTTCCAGGGAAGGGAAAGAGCAGCCATAGTCTATAAATTTTGCACTATATTATGAAAGTCACTTCTGAAATTTTCAAGGAACTCTTTTGCAGACACACACAAAATGTAACTTTCTTTCTGATAGAAGAAAAAAGTGGTTTGAGTCGACTGAGATCAAGATGATGAAGCTTTTTAACATTTGTGGAGATACCAGCTACCAACTTCAAAGCAGTGGTAGCTGGCAGTGCTTGGACTTGGCGATGGGAAGGCTCAGCGGGGGCAGCCAACACTGCTCCCACTCTGCCAGCCTCAATTAAGGGGCTCATCAGTCACCTCACACCCTTTTGATTGAACTAATAAAACCAAAACATGGGATCCTTTTTGCCTGCCAAGGGCCTGATACAGCAGCCTAAATACAACCACCACCTTCTTCCCATTCTCCTAAATGGAGCTAAAAAGGCAAATTCTAAATACTCAACAAGTGAACTCTGTACTGAGCAAAACAGCTTTGGTTTATATCTGCATAGCAGTAGCTGACATAGCATGTAACAAGACAGAAGCAGCAGCCTCAAGGAATTCAGTATCTGCTGTTATCAAGACAAATAACACAGTCCCATAGGGCAGGCGGGCCTGCAGGGTAAAAGGCAGAGCCCGATTGTAAAGTGTAGGATGTCAGAGCACTTTGCAGACCAGGAGGCTGTTGTCAGTGTGGTTGCATCAAGGACTAGGAACTCAAGAATTAAGACTGAGGCTTTGACCCCAACCTGCAAGTCTCATTTAGCTACTCCACTGCTCTCTGGTCTAACGATTGCAGATGCCATCTGTGGAACAGCATTAGGCAGGGTGAAGTAAGGACAGTTTCATGCAGATTTTCAGCAGTAACCATCCACAAAGAGAGGGCCAAGGAAAATGCTCACGAATCAGAAGCTGACACCAGACACTGCCACAACAATCTCATCTACTCATTGCTGGAAGTCTTTTAGGAGGTCAGTCCTGAGGGTGGAGAACTGATACTTACTCACCCATATAGATGAAGTATCCTGTATCTGAGGTTGCAGAAGAGGAGAAGAAAGTTGTCTAAAAAGATGCTGGCAATGCTGTTAGGTGGTGAAGAAAGAATTTCGAGCACTAAGCCTTGGCTGCAGAGTTTAATTTTAACTGTGTTAAAAATAGAAGCACATGATAGGAACCTTAACTAAAAAATTTACAGCTAGAGCATTCACACTGTGATTTCACTGTGGCCCCTTCCCTCTGCACTTGTGCAGCATGGTGTCAGTATTCTGTGATGTTCTCATTTCTGCCCTGAGTACCCCTCTACCTACATGCTTTCACAACCACTGACCTCAGCAGCACCTTCCCAGTGATTTATGGCCTTGTGTGCATGCTGAACACGGAGAGCATTTGTTTTTTTACACATAAAGAAAACCAAATTGGGTTTTCGATCAAGTCTCTTTTCCCAAAGCATGTGAGGGAGAAGAGGGAACAGCACACTGCTGGTCTTTTTGCCCTTGTTGCCTGCATTGTCCTTGCAATGCTGTTTACAAATACTCCAAAGTTCATTGAATTCTGCTTCAGGCAACGGCCACATAAAACCAAGTTACAGCAGAGAGGAGGTCAAGATTTATTGACCCAAGTGCTTAGGAGCTTACCTGCACTGGCAGTTGAATGCATGTCATCCTTGCCCGTTCAGAAGCCACAGACTTTCAGGTAGGATATATATAGAAAGAATTCTATTGCTAAACAGAGTGAGGAATGCAGTAAGATACAAAATCCTAAGTTGTCATGACCTGGAATTTGCTGTGCTTTTCTCTGCCCATTGTGACGGCAAATTAAAACTCTGTCTTGACGAGCCCCTGGGCCACAGCAGATCTGTGGTTAGGGATGACTGCAGTGGGAACACAAAACCACCAGGAATGCTCCTTCTCTTCTGACTGTACTGCTACACACATCCCACGTCCGGTCATGCAGTCTGAATTTTAACTGCAAGAAAGCAAACTACAGGAACACTCAGGTGCCGCCATGAGGCAACAAAGCTGCAAAAAGAAGACAGAATTTAGTGAGCAACGCAGCTGTGTCATGATCCCAGTGAGAACTGAGCCTTCCCTCTAGGACCATCCTAGTCCCAGATCCCTGAGATCTCCCGTAGGGTGTACAGGCATTTCACAACAGTCTGCAGCACTTGCTGACCAGCTGTACCGTGAGGGACCTTGACCTGCCCTTTATCTGTGTCTAGGAGGTCCAGCTCATGACCCTGCAAATGACTCCATCTCACCTGCTGGCTCTGATCCAGAAAAAGACTGGTGACAGCTGTACCAGACCCCACATTACCCCAGCACACACACAGGCAGCAAAGTAATCCATGCAACATCCACTGCCTTGTCATCACAGCCATTGAAGGAAGGCCTACATCTGAGTTCAGCACTGGGAGCTGCAGAGACTGTACTACCATGATCCTCACAAGAGTGCTTGAAGGCCAACAGCTTATCTGTAGGGAATGCTTGCTCCATGCACAGTCATTTCATGTAAGCAAAACAAAGGTTCTCCTGACATACAGTCACATCATCCACAGCCTTAATTATCGAAAGCATTTACACCCACTAAGCAGGCACAGACATCAGTAAGTTACATTTTACCTTCTCATTTCTAAAGCTTAAGAGGCCACATATTCAGGCTGATCTGAGAGGCTGCTAGACTTTTTTTCACACTGAAGCTCAAACCCCAGTGTTACGACCCTGGAGTTTACAACAGACATTGGTTAGTTTCTTACACTGCGCTGCACTTGGACCCCAAGGGACACGAGCTGTTGGCTCAGGCTGCAGCAAGGGACACTGAGACCCAGAGCCGCTCCCTCTCTTTGAGGTCGGGATGGCATTTCGTCTGAGCTGTGGCCAAACTGACACAGCAGCACTGAGCTGCAGACAGTTTGGTTGTCTTGGATTTGACTCATCCATGCTGGTTTTTGATTTAAATCCAAGCTAGTTATTTTTAAAGTAGACTGCAATAATGCACAGCTGCTGTGAATCTGGCTTCATCAGAAATATAAGTTTGCAGGTATTTAGTCCACAATATGTAATTTAATTGTATGCATGAAGTCCGCTGAAGTGCCAAAGTTACTTGGTTGAGAAATGCAGCCTTTGCACAAAAGTTCCATCAGGGCTTTCAGCCCAGAGACTTCAGTCTTAATTTAATCCAGCTGCCACACAAGAACCATTATAATCAATGAACAAAAAGAAGATTTGCACAGTCAGCAACAAAACACCACTTTAAGCACCTACATATTTGAGAATCCAAGTAATGCTCCTTTTCATAAATAAGAGGCTTCCAACTGAGCATGTAACAAATTAAGTACATTGAAGCTGGGCCACAACATGTTTAGAAAAGCTGGGGGTCCCTGAAAAATAAAGTGCATTTAGTCAGAGCTGGGCTTTCACCGCCAACAAAGTCACTGAAATAGCATTGCATTCTGTGTCTGTCTGCAGTCAGACAGCTGGCACCACCCTCACATTACCCAAATACTTATTTATGCAAGTCTGACACGACCTTCACAAGGAGCAATTTTTACCCTCTTTGCACAGTTCTGGCCCAAAACATCACATAGCAGTGCTCTCCACTTGGACAGGTTCCATAGGATATGGTCATATTCATTTTTCAAGTTTACTATGAGCTCGCTCTTTCTGGTCCCTGATAAATCTGAGCAACACCAATGTAAATTCTTCCTGCCCATCACACAGAGGCAGGTGCCCCCTGCTAATCTGCAGTGTTTTACCTTTGGTTTGCTCATTAACGTAAGCGGCCCAAGTGACATGTACACTCCGTTTGTGCTGAGAGTGCTAAAAAGGTGCAAGGAAGAATATACTGTAATTATCTGAATCAGATCTGGACACAGCAGCATCATTACTGTAGAGGACCAGAGCTACCCGAGTTACAAGAAAATAAAGAAAAACCCCAGTACTCTACTCCTAACCACAGATGCAATTTAAGTGTTACAAAGGTAATAGGAGCCATCATAAAAACCGCAGGCATGACATAGCAATTTCAGTAAACACAGCACAGTAAATTGCTTATTAAATCAAGTCGTCCTCAAACCAGAGCTGTGGCTACAAATTCAAATGATACAATGACATAATTTAACTGCAACAAATCACACAACTCCCATCCCTTTCCTTCCAACCCCGAGATCTTACAGCATCTTAGGGGAGCTAAAAAAGCTTCCTGAAGCACAAAACCTTCTGTGAGGCTTAAGCAGAGTGCACAAAAGGGTAGGGAGTGCGTATGCTCTGTGCTGGGTGGTGAACTTCTCTTGGTAAATAGAACTTAACCTCCTGAACTTAAACCCTTGGACTCTGCGGGATACTGCAAGTTTGTTTACAAATGTTTTTCTCTGAAGGACTGAACAGACCACTTGGGCATTGTGCATGGGCCAAAGAGCAATTAGAATGGCATTGGTGGCAGAAATGCTGTTCAGGCTCACTGTCTATCCAGCCCTGCTCCCATTCCAAAGCACAACCCCTGCTGATGTCCAAGGTCCACTCCAATCACACTCTGTTCCCTCACATTCTAGGAAATTTGCCCATCTTACTAAAAATATCAAATGGCACCAGAAAGGCAAATGCACTAAGTGGGTACTGCAGCAGAACACCACTGAATTCATCAGACCTTTTACAAAGGGACAAACCCCAACGAAAGAGGAAACAAGTAATTTATGAACTGGATGCTTGGAAGAATGTGTCTGGCTGTGCTGGTGGGAGGGACAGCCCATGCCTGCTACTGGGAGTCTGCTCCTCCCCACAAGACACAGCTGAAAACAGAAGTTCTCATTTCTGTTTTTACAAACTGAGGTCAGAAGTTACCAGGATGAAAAACAGTGCATCTTTGACACCCAGAACTGCAACACCAACAACCTGACCTCATTTAAAATACCATAATATTCTTTAGGGCACACATGGAGAAAATAAAATTTAAGAAAAATGTCTAGAATATAATAATAAAGGCAGTAAGTACAGCACATGAATTGCAACTGTCCAAAGATCAGCACATGCAAAGGGGATGCTGCTCTGAATGTAAGTTGCTGAGTGCTTAGTCCAATTAACACAAACCATGTGTATGTGTCCTGACACTAACCCACAGGGCATCCAAAAGTGGCCACAGGTAAAAGAGAATGACTACAATTGTTTTAGGACGTGTTCACTTTTTAGGTAGGTTGCTGGAAAGATTCCCTGCTACAGCAGAACAGCTTAAAAACACACTCCAAGGCTACATCATTCCAAATGTGGCATTCATAGTTTGAAACATCTAGCAGGAGACTGGAAATTATCTTTGGTATAACTAAGCCACCACCCGCAGTCTTTGGAATAGATCTGACAATGCAAAGACACTTCATTCATGGCTGATGCTGAGCCAATGGGCCAAGGAGGGACTGCTGTAGTCACACACCCACCTGAGCATGGGGAAAAACAGACCACAGAGCACTTCCTGACTCTTGGGAAGGGCAGCACAGCAATGTTGTCCTCAAGGGGCCTACAGGCAGGACCACAGCTTGGATCACAGGCACAGGATTTTTTTGGAAAAGGATGTGTTATCGATGAGAGACAGGATAACACCTTATCTAACTGGAGGGAAGGAGCTTATTAAACAAGCATTTGGCTGAAGAATTTACGCACACAGATGTGATTAATCTCAAAAGATCAACATTTTCAAGCTAAATCACAGGTTCTGCATTTGGAGGACAGGAAGAGGCAATTCCTGCCAATAGTTTTTGTGCTGGGTGCCAGACATTATGCTGCTATCACAACTAAGACATAGCTGCAAGTCTGACCCCACCGAGAAAACAAGTAATGCAAAGGTACACTCATGATCTCCATTGTCACAGTCCTGAGCCAGGGTCGCTGCACCTCTTCCTTTTGGGGAGCTGACACACAGATTTCCCATCTGCGAGGGGATGCTGTGCACAAACACAGTTATGACCTCTCAGCAAGAAGTCTTCCACAAGACTCCAGATTTCAAAAGCTGACTTTATCCTACTGGATGTAGAGCATAAGCTCTACTACAGCTTACGAGGCAAAGTTTCTCCTTCCTCAAATTTATGGATGCTTTTTTGAGCAGTCTACATTTTAAAATCCCCACGTGGCTTAATAGACTTGCTGGGATGAAACCACCATGGCATCATACATTTGTTGAAAACACCAGTTAAAATTAACAACCTCAAAAGAGAATACAAACAAAGTTCACATAGTAACCTTACTGCCTTGAGCACTGGGCTGCAGAGTTCTATATTTTTAGAGAAGCAAAATAATTCTTGACAATTCCTTTTTAAAAAGACCTTCAGAAAAAGGATTAGATTGCTTCTGTAACGTAGCACTTGTTTCTGAGCCACTAAAAATCAGCAGATGACATGTTTCTTTCACTCACACAGAGTTCCTAGCAGAAGAGGTGAGAAGCAGAGCAAGCACTGACCCTACATCCATAATGCTAAAACACTTTCAACACACATTACTGAACCCCCTCAGGCCACGACCGTGAGTACAGCATGAGAGGCAACACTGCTGGTAACAGTGGGAGCAGGAATGGGGGAGTGGGGAAAAAACCCACCAGGCTCTAGGACAAGTTTAAAAGAAAGAAAAAAAAAATCAATCCATCAATCGTACTACCCATTTACAAAAAAAGATGTAGAGGGGAAAAAAAGAAAGAGCTCTCTTCATCCAGGACAACAAAGATTTAAGAAAAAACCCACAGTCTTGGCTTCAGCTGCCAAGAAAGCTTGTGAGGTGAAACAGGGCCACGTGGAGGTCAGTAGGTGATTTACAGGATGGTGATGCAATGGCACCTAAAAAAATAAACAAATCATAAACGAAAGCAAACCAGAGAGAGTCAGGAAGCAACATGAACCCCAACCATTGTGGAAATGAAGACTGTGCAGCAAACAAGTGAAGATGGAACCAGAGAAGTTCTTGAGGTGATTTCGTTAGAGGTAGACTGGGATTTTTTTTTTTCTGCAGTCTGACACAGTGAATGCAGATGCTTTAATCTATAGCTTGTAGATTAAAGACAGAACTTCTCTGAACCAACTAAAGGATTTAGAAGCTTAAATTGCACTGCAAATTCCAGAGGAATTTGACCTGTAATTAATTAGACTCTTCTAGAGTGTCTTTGTTTCTTGTATTAAAAGTGGTTTTTTTCCTGGCAAATGCTGAGAAAGTGTGTTTCAAGATCAGGATGTGATTAACCTGAGCACCTCACATTATGGAATTACAATGAGCAGGAGAACTAAAGTATGAAAGTCTTATTTCCGATTTCTGTTTCTTCACATTTTTTTGGAGTCTTTGTTAGTTTCTATCCTGGAGATAGGGGTTTAAGGCTTTCCTGAACTAAGGCCCTCTTTACGTAGCCAACTACAGCACACTGGAAGCACAATTATGCGACTAAGATAAGACGAAATTCAGTGGTGATGCACCAATTCATCATGTTTGGGTTCTTCTAATGAAGCCCATTACTCACAGAAGAGAAATTTCTCCAGCAGTTAGTCACCAGCAGACAGCTTTGCCCATTACTCCTTCCTTTCCTGCAGCTGGGGAATAGTCTGGTCCTCCCCTCACCATCCCAAAAGTGCAATATTAGGAAAAGTCAACACCTAAATTAAAAGTAAACAAACAGTATTTAACTTTCCCTTAACTACAAACAAATTAACAATAAAACAGAACACCTTTCAAGAGCAAGCAAACCTTTTTCATTTAATAAAAAATGACAACAGCCTGCTGTCCATTTAACACTACAGAAAGATAAGAATATCTTTCTTTAGCTTATTAAAATAAGCATAAAAATAAACTACACACTAATAACAGCTTGCATAGAAACGTTTTGTTTTGTACCTTGTGCAAATCTTACTAAATAAGGCATGCTTGAATTTAGGTAGCAATGCAGTAGTTATCCAAGAATGCTGAGAAACTGCAAGGAAAATTCCAGGCAGTCTGCAATCCACCACATCCACTTACACAGTTCACTTGACTTCAAAGCCCAACAGCTGATAGCTGCAGATCTGTCTGAGACATAAGGCAATGTGGTATGTGTAGGGTCCAGCACCTGCTTTCAGCTACTCATGGGTTTAACACACATAAGATCACTTGAATTCAAAAAACCTGACCCCTCAGTTTAAAACGTGGATTGGTAAGAACCCTGTTTCAGGAAAAAGGAGGGGAAGAGGACAATGACAGCAAAAAGCATAACCCTCCACAGAAAGAGGTTTTGTGCAGATTTTGCCTGTCTTTTATACTGTGAACTTTCCCCATGGGGCAATGTTTCCTCAAAGTGTCTTGTAACAAGTTATCCAGAAGAGTATATCTGGAACAGAAAAAGCTAATATGTTTGCCTCTCTCAGCGAGCCTACGAGTGCCCATTGCAGAAATTCAACAGGAATTAGTAACACTAGAGAGGGTCGCTGTGTAAAGAGCAAGGGATGAAGAAGGAAGTTGCAGTAAGAGCATTATCAGAAATCTCTCCAATAAGTTATGTAGCACAAAGGGAAATTATAAGGCCTAACTGGAATAATATTTTGCCTCCTTCTTGCCCCTCTAAATCAAGTATTTTCAGGAAATATTGAAGTACAACCTTTTTTTTAAGCAGCTTTGCATTAAAAATCTGTTTAAACTCCAAAAGCTTTTTTAAAACGTGTTTAAAAAACCCGCTAATAATAATCTTCAAAATCCCCCAGTATTTTGTAACATAAAATGGAATGTTCTTGGGCTAGAGCTGCCAATTCCTTCAGGAACTCGGGAAAAAGGGCAGCTGCAAGTACGGCATTCCTCACGTGTGCAGGAAGGCTGGGATGAGCCAGGCCTTTTCTTCCTTTCTGTCCCAGGAAAGGCTGCAGTACAGCTGGGTAGGCTTCAGAGAGGTTCCTTCCTTTCCCTGCATTGCTGCTGTGCTGGATGTTACCTAAAGCCAGGAGAAGGGGGAGAGGGAGAGGGAGAAAAGAAAAAGACCACGTATATTAAGTATGCACAGTATTTGTACAGTGTCCAAAGCCAGTTTAACAAAGATTGTGTTCAGAGCTGCAATTTGCAGTACCCAGATCATGCAGGGAGATACTCCACTAATCCAACATTGTCAAGTTATACATGGCCTGATTCTATTGCATTTTTTATTACCTATCTTTCCCCAGGTTATATATTATTCAGTTGCAGCTCCGATGAGAGAAATACGTGGGCAGAAGATGAGCCAAGGGAAAGAGCAATATGGATTTACCTTCTGAAATAGCAGATAATATCCACCCATCCAGACCCAGCATGGTTGTCTCCATTTCAATGATACTGTGCTCTATCCCTCCCCCAGATCAAACTGTCCTTTTGACTTTACTTCTCTTTCCTCTCCCTGGGAATCATCACGTAAATGGCTTGGAGGCTGAGTTATAACATCATCGCATGAGTTTGAAGCAAGCTAGAAACTAAGGGGGAAAATCGCTCAGAAATTTGATTTTTCTGCAGCTATAGGTCCCACTACCTACACTTACCTTTTACTCCCTGTAAAGTAACTAAACATTAAAAACAGTGCAAGTGAAAACCACCGTGTGCTCTGCTATATGATCTCTGCTGCCAGAGGATCAGAGCTCAAGCATGGGAATGCACGGAATTACAGTGACAGCAGCACCTAAATTTCAATCAATTGCTCCTCATTTCAATCTGAAGCAGAACTGCCCTTTAATTAGATGATAATTAATTTAGTCAAACTAAAAAGGTGGCAAAATTTAACGCTGATGGAAATAAGTACTTTACAAGGAAAAATTAACCTGTAGAACTCACTGGTCCAACATGTCATTGAGGCCAAAAGCATAGACAGATGAAATCCTGTTTACCTTACAAGTGGATGTTCTCATGAGCTGTGTAAGTAAATAATTTTAAAAGAAAAAAAAAGTATTAGCTCACATACTGCAGATAAGCCAAACACTGCATTAAGAAGAGGTCTCCCTAAAAGTGCAGGCAGTTTATGTTAAAACAGCTCTGTCTCAAGTGACACCAGCCTTGTTCTGAAACCCCTCCAAGACGCAAACACGAGGAGCTATAAATGATGCCTCACTTGATGCAGCACAGCAATCCCTCTGCTCAACAGCTCTGCACTTTTGTTCCTTGCCTGTGCTTCTCCATAGGCACTGTGGAATTACTGCACACATCCAAACACTCAAAAGACATTTTCATCTTAATCATTTAATAGACTCATACTTCTCTTGAGTTTAAAACACCTTTCCAATCCCAGATTTATCAATCATTCATGTTGTTATTCTACAAATTTCTATCTACTAGAGACAGAGTATAGGAATTTCAATTCTGTGGAAAAATCTGACTGTGGGAGGGAAAACAACTTAAATTATGAATTACAATGAAAAGATGAAGTTTTGAGCTTCCCCTGAAGATATTTTTTTCAGATTTTCTAATGTCAAAACATTTCATAATTAATATTTTAAGTTTTTAAAATAGTTTAGCCAATAAAAACAGAATGCTAGTATACTGTAAAGGTTTTGCTTTTGTTGTTATTCTTCCCTTTAAAAAGCACTGAAATTGATATGTTTCCCTAAAAATAACTTTGATTTGTATTTAACTGCTTATCTGGGGGGAAAAAAAAACCCAAAACACCAGGAGAGCACAAAAAGCTGATCTAGGAATCCAAGATTTGGGTTCTCTACTTTGATCAGGATTGTTCACTCCTTTTTAGGGTCAGAAGGCAAACTAAATCATACAGCCAAAACATGAGAAAATTAGTACTCTGAAGATCATTACCTGAAAAATTGTTACCCTGAAAGCAAGGCAGCTTTTCACACAGGATCTACATGACCACAGCACTATATATATGTGACCAGAACTGAAGCTACTGTGTAAGGAAATCACACCCTAACGCAAGCAGAAAATAATAAACTGCCAATTTGTACTTGAACACCTTCAGAGACCAGCCCAGTTAAGAGAAAGGAAATGCTCTTGGTTTTACATTTGTGTTCCCCACAAAGTCTGGTCTCCATTTTCAGATGTGAATTCTGTAGGAGGCCAGTTATGCTCAGACCTCTAGAGAACAGTGGGGTCACTCAGCACTCTTCTTCAAGGGAAAAAAACCCTCAGAGAGCAGCCAATTTGCATGATGCTCAGAGGTGGCATCATTGAAGCAAATCCAAGGAAGTCCTACAGGAGCTCCTAATTTCTTGTTGGGTTGGGATTTGCTTTTTTTTTATTTACCATTATTGTAGCAGTTCCTATCTTGCACTTCTTAATCAATATAATGTACTACTGCTTGATGGACTACTGAGCCAGCTTTCCCCCAGGATTACAGTTCGATGACTTGCATCACCAATCCTGTTGGGAACCAACCTGCAGTTATCCAGACATTTATTTACTCTGCATCTATTTTTCAAGAGAAGCCTTCTTTTCAGAAGTTGCCACTATACAGGAAGAAAATGTACCAACAGGGTGACTTAGCAGTCTTGTTTCAAATTCCTAAGTAATGATCAGCATGAGTCAACCTGGCAAATGCTGAAGAACACAGAAGAAAACTGACGTAAAATAGGAAGTATAAATAAATGCCATTGGGAAAGCATTATAAAAAAGTTCTTATTGAGAGCACCTGAAAAAAAGGACTCTAAATGTTGCCTCCTAATCTCATCTCCCACATGCTAGCTACAACACCATCTAATTGTAAAGCTTTCTAATCTATGGCACCAGAAGGCAGAGCCTAAAACACTACTGAATTTTGCAGTACACAGCTTCTTTAGAGCAGGCACCTTCCACAGACGAACTCTTCAAGAAGCAGCCTCAGCAAGATCATAATTTTACAGACTAGATGCACTGCAAAGCTTGGAAACACACACTATGCTGACTAGAAACTAGGTGGATTATTATTCAGAGCCTTGAAAAATGAAAACACAATTAAAATGGCACATAAAGAGCCCTGCTTTCCACACCTCTGGAAATCCAAGGGAAGTATCAACTTCTTCACAGAGGTATAGGCAAAGTAGGTGATTATTAATGATTTTCAGTGATAAGTAAGCACACACCTGTAAATGTAGCCTCTCCTGAACCCTTTTGCAGAGGCAGCTCTTAATCACTCACCTAGTTTGACACATTCCCATCCCATGAGAAGCTGGCTTTTAGGGGAAACCTGCACCTAACACTGCCCACTCAGCAGCAAGCTGAGAACAAGCGAATCCTCGGGGTAGGGCCCCAACTCCGCCTGTTGCCTGATTGTGTCTGAAAGGTTACCTTAGTATGTAACACTCTTCACTTTGCTTATTTTCACTAGCTTGCCCCACAGCAGTATAAATAAATACTGGTAACTGTAAAGACAGGTGCAGTGTGCACTGTGCTTGAGAAGCAGGAGATGTTACAGAAATCCGTCTAAATTCCTCTGGCTTTGCGGCATGGTACTTGTTGAACTCCCCACTGCTCTCAAAGGGCCCTGGGTTTTACACACAGTCCTTCTTTTTTCTACTTGTTTTGCTTTGCTTGTCATTCAAGAAAGCACACTGAAAATCTGGCTAGTACCTATCTCCTTCAGTAGCAGATACAAAGTCCTGTTCAATTGTCACAGAAACCAATTCTCCCTGGACTTCTGTCCTCTAACATTTACCAAAAAAGAACCAGTGACTAGCTGAAGGCCCAGCTAAAACTAAAACGAAATCATGCAGATATGCCACCTCACCTCACGCCTCAAGTTTATGTCCAAACTGACAGAGCGCCAAGAACTGATTTTGTTACTTCTTTAAAGAGACATTTTATGTAACAAATAAAAGTTTCTAAAGCACAAAAAAATCCAACTGGACCTATACACTGTGGTCTACTGAGAATCATCAGTTTCAAGTCTGAAGGATACACCTGGTTAATGATACTCACAATACACCACACCTTCTTTTAATCATCTGTAGAAAAGGAGAAGGGTAACTGGTAAGTCATTCCACTCACCACTCCTTGACCATAGTTAACGTTTACCTTTGGTTAGCAATTCTTCCGCAGCATCAGACATGTCCACACGAAAAAGTAAGTACTGTTGGGCTTCCAGGAGAAGACCTGGAAAGTCCTTTTCAATGGAAGCAAAATGTTCAATCTTATTTTTCACAGATGCCAGCACCTGCCAAAACAACAGTAACAATTACTTCTTCCTCCTTTGCTCCCAGAGCAGACAGAGACTGAATACTTGGGCTTTCTCTACTTGTGTTAAAACAAATTCTGACAAATCTATGGTCATACAGAGGTTCCAGTTCTTTGCACAAATGTAATTAAAACATGGAAATTCAGTAAGAGGCTCTCAGACAGGTGGGAAAGCTACAGGTGAAACTGAAAGGAGCTAACGTAAATTTGAAGGAGACACCAAAAACACTGTTCCAGTGGGCATGGCTGACACCTGTGGCCAAGTACCTGATAGAGTGACCGCACACTAGGCTGAAACACCATGTTGGTGTTGAGCAGAAAGGAGCGAAGAAGTGGCTGTGGGTAACTTGCCAGCTGAGTAATAATCCCAATGAGCAGCAAATTTACATGCAAGGAGTTCTCCAGCATGTTCTCCAGCTTCGACAACACTACACTGATGAATGGCCCTGCAAGAAAATAAGAGGAAAAAAATGCTTTTGTTTTGATGGAAGAAAAATCCCAAGATCCAGGAAATAGGCATTTAAAAGGAATTTTGATCATCATAACCAACCAAATCAGACCTCCCACACACTAATTAAATACAGCAGGTAGGGAAACCAAACTGTAGCTGAACAGACAAAACAGACTTAACAGAGGTGCTAAAAGCTTTTGTGATTAAAATCACATTTGCTAGCTAGGCAATCAGTTTACATTAATGGCATGTTTAACACGCATTAACTATTCTACTTTACATGTGCCAGTAAGGATTTAGCCTAGTACGTTATGGTCTGCCATTCTATTCCCCTTGAAGTTAATTGGAATGGTGCTCCTAGTTTCAATGCAAACAGAATCTGCTCATTTTACTCATGCTGTGCCTTATTTCCAAGTAACGACTGGGTGAAGTAAATTACAGGTAGCTTTCTTGTCATTGAAAAACTGGTGTTCTAAAGAACATGTACATGCTACTCTAAACATAAAAATCAAGAGCCATGATACTTCATATCACAAGAAAAGGCATTTTCAGTACTGGAGACAGTCACACAAAGCAGAGAAGACATTAAAGTAGATTTATAAGCAAAATTATTGGTAGATGTAGGCTTTAGCATATAAATGTCACCAATAAATAATAGCTTCAGCTTGTGTATTCATGTTGCAGGACAACCACCGAAATACAAAGCATTTACCATGAAAGTGCATAAACCCTCAAGCTTAAGAAACCTTTGCAAAGCTGGGAATGACTTCACCCATGACTTCACTACATGTTGTTAGACCACACAGCTGCTGAGCTGCTCGAGGCAGCCTGTGTGAGTGACCTAATCACAGGTCAAGTCTTAGAAACATCCCCTTCCCTTGTCCCACCCTCAGTCCCACCACACTATTCTGGCTGCGTAAAAGCTAGGAAAATCATGCAGAAGAATCCCTGGGTGATGCAATTAAGGCACTGCTAACTTTGAATATCCCACCCTCGACCCTGATACAAGATGCATGCCACAGGCATTTCTCGGGTGAAGCAGGTGGCCATAAACCAACCCCATTCCAGCTCCCCTCAGCTGGCACACAGCTACCACCTGAGCTGGCTGGGCACAGAGTAGCCCAGCTTAACGTGCCTGCTGTAAACTATGGCAGAGGCTAAGGCAATCCTGGACCAGGGGAAAGGGATGGATCAAATCAGGAGTACCCCCGTTGCCACTCCACCTATCAGAGCCCTCCTACAGGCTGGAGTCTGTCATGCTTCACAGCAACCGTGAGTACAAAGCAAGCACTGCCTCAAGACTCATCTCTCAGGCCTAATGCTGGCACAGCTCCGCTCACAAGGGGAAAGATGGGAGGGCCAGTGTTGACAAGCCTTTATATGGCTGCTGCCTCTCAACCACCATGTCAGCCATCAGAGCTAAGCATGGTATCACACCCTTCAGGAATCACCCCTGCCCAGGTACCCAGTGGAGGAGCCCCAAACCCTTTTGCTGAGATAGACTTTCTTCTGTCCCAACATAACCTCCTGCTCCCCCTATCATGCTCATGGTGACGTTTTCACAGAGCTCCTGATGACTACAGTGCAGTGGAAGCACTACTGTACCCAAAGGGATGGGAGAAGGCATTGAGCTGCATAACTGTTTCTCTCCTCCAGGTAACACTTCAAAGCTGAGCAGGTAAAGCTGAAGCTAGATACTTGCAAAAACTGCTGCGTGCCACTGCAAGAGAGGTTACCAAATACATTAAAAAATTTCTCTGTGATAGTATGACTTCCACCCCTAATAATTTATTAGAACGAGAATCAGAGGACGTAAGTAGAGTTTGAGAGCCTTGAAAGAAATGGAGTAACTGGATGAGAAGTAAAAATTATTCCTTTCATGGCCATGAAGTCAAGCACTGATATGTGGAGAGGGAGGGAGCAAAATATAAATTCCTGTTCCTGAACATCACATTCTTTCTTGCTCCTGTGAAAATAGAGACGATAGTGTTGAATGCTTTTTTACACTGGATATAAGACACCAATAGGAAATTTTCTTCAAGATCCATAGGCCTGAAGAAAGTGTCTCTGCACTGCTGACTCTTATTGGGTGTGGAAAACCTGTCAGGTTATTTGATTCTGCTGAGAGAAGCCCCATCCCATGACAGCGTACCAAAACAGTAAATGCAATCCAAAAACTTTATCAAACACATCTACAAACATAATACAGCATTCCAAATACAATACAGAATCACAGAATGGTGTGGGGTGACAGGGACCTTAAAGATCATCTAGTTCCAAGCCCTCTGCCGTGTGCAGGAACACCTTCTACTAGACCAGGTTGCTATCTTTGAAACCCTGCAATTTTGAAAATTTCCAAGGCCATCGATGCTACAAGCACTACAGGCCTGTTCCTCTCACTTCAGTGTCTGGTGAAGTTATGGAGATTATTCTGGGAGGTACTGATAAACACCTGAAAGACAACACAGTCACTGGTCACAGCCAACACTGCTTCATCAGAGGAAAGTCCTGCTTATCAAACCTGATTTCCTTTTATGACAAGGTAACCCACTTAGTTGATCAAGGGAAGCCAGCTGATGTAATCTTTTAGGATTTCAGTAAAGCTTTTGATTGTCTCTCACAGGATCCTTCTGGACAAAATGGCCAGCACAGAGCTGGTGGGTGAGCAATTGGCTCACGGGTCAGCATAGAGGGTAATGGTGAACGTGGTGCCCTGTCACTAATGGGGTTCCATAGGGTTCCATCTTGGACCTTGTGCTCTTCATCACTCTTACAGATGACTTGGACACAGGACTGGATTGGATACTGAGCAAGTTTGCAGATGACACAAAGCTGAGAGGAGCTGCTGACTCCCTCAAAGGCAGGAAGGCCCTGCAGAGACCTCAACAAATTAGAAGGCTGGGCAATCACCAACCATGTGAAGTTCAACAAGGAGAAGTGCTGGATTCTGCACCTGGGATGCGGAACCCTGGCTGTTAGTACAGACTGGGGAACGAGATGCTGGAAAGCAGTGCCATGGAAAGGGACCTGGGGGTCCTGGTCAATGCAAGTTGAATGTGAGTCAGCAGTGCCCTGGCAGCCAGGAGGGCCCACCGTGTCCTGGGGGGCATCAGGCACAGCATCACCAGCCGGGCAAGGGAGGGGATTGTCCCACTCTGCTCTGCACTGGGGCGGCCTCACCTTGAATATTGTGTGCAGGTTGCGTGCCACAATATAGGAAAGATATGAAGCTATTAGAGAGTGTCCAAAGGAGGGCAACAAAGATGGGGAAGGGCCTTGAGGGGAAGTTGAATGAGGAGCAGCTGAGGGCACTGGGTCTGTTCAGCCTGGAGGAGACTGAGGGGAGACCTAATTGCAGTTACAGTTTCCTTGTGAGGGGAAGAGGAGGGGCAGGCACTGATCTCTTTTCTCTGGTCACCACTGACAGGACCCAAGGGAATGGCCTGGACTTGTGTCAGGGGAGGTTTAGGTTGGATATTAGAAAAAATGTTCTTCACCCAGAGGGCGGTTGGACACTGGAACAGGGTTCCCAGGGAAGTGGTCACAGCACCAAGTGTGCCAGAGTTCAAGAAGCATTTGGATGATACTTTCAGGCACATGATGTGACTCTTGGGGGTGGTCCTGTGTGGCGTCAGGAATTGGACTTTATGATCCTTTTTGGGTCCCTTCCAACTCAGCATTTTCTGTGATTCTGTAAAGTTCCTTTAGCTGTGCTGAAGGTATGAAGATTATTAGTGAACAAAGTGGGGAGAGAGGAGTTGTCCACTATAAAATCCAAGTGGTGTTAGGGAGCCCTGAATCAGCCTTTAATCAAATTGGTGTGCTTGTTTCTGTTTTGTAAGCATATTGCTTCCCTCTGATCTCTGGATAACTATAATAGATATATTTTGGTTATGCAACTAAGATTTCAGTATGGGTTTTCTGTACAATACTTGAGAGGTAAATGGTCTTTTTCTGTAGGTACATTAATATAGTAAACTTAAGTGCCAGAGCATGTCTTTTGCAGAGACGAAGTTTTTGGTAGCAATTCTGACAAATTCTGTTGGACATTTTTCAAGGAGACTCTGTGTACATCCTGATGAAATTTGACAGTATGACCTTTTCATATGGGACAGAGGGAGTTTTTGCTGATGAGACTTGACACTTTTTCAAACACACTGACAAAGATCGCAGACCCTTTAAAAGCATGTTCCCAGCAATATGGATCAACTCTTTAGTAGCTTTACTCTGCACTGCTATGTCTCAACATATAGACAAGACTGGCACTATGGTATGTATTTGCTCAGGTTTATTTTCAAGCAAACATATATATACACACACAGATATTGCGGTAGAAGTATTAATTTAATTCATTTGTATATGAAAATTCCTTGAGTGTTTTTCTATCACACATAGCTTGTATTGGGTTCTATGCTTTTCAAAATAGTTGTAGATCAGTAGGTAGCTTTCAAAATTGTCAATGCTTTTTCTTGCAGTTCTGAAACTATTCAGAGTCTAAAATAAGTCAGTATGAATAGTTCTGTGGAATTTGTGATGTCATTTAAATGAGAAATCATATTTATGCATTGACTTGAACATAGTCATGAATAGTGAAGCATTGTGACTTGTTGATTAATATGGGGATAAGTGTTGTGTGGGATACTGGAGTGTGGGGGAAGAATGATGTGTTATTTTGGATTCAGAGGAGTTGACAGAATTTTGATATGCTATCACTTCTGCACAGCAGCTCTTTATTCTACTTATAAGAGGAAACACCTCTTTGGGAAGCATGGGGGAAGGTAAAGATTTGCAGTAATGTGGAGGTATCTCTGCCTAATATATGGTTACAAAAAATTCTTCTAAAGCTCTTCTTGCCACATTGCAATTCACCCTGTTGACAGTGTTGTGGACTACTTAGTCTTGAAGATACTCAAATACAGACTTTAAGCAGCCACTTCATCACATAATTGCAGTAAATAGTCTCCAATGGCAAGCTACAGACTCTGGTGTCAGTTTGTGAATGGACATGTCAGTAGGAGTTACTAAGCAATTATCTTTTGTACTTTCCATGGAGGACAGGTGTATCATTTCTATGTTCACCTTCTTCCCTGGCCTTTAGAGATGGGCACTTTGTTTACATGAGATGTTTTCATTAGTGGGAAAAATTTTGAAAACTATGCATCACAGGGTACTATAGTGATGCTGCTCCAGGAGAGGTAGGGAAACACAAATCTGTCACAGTGTGATGATAGCAAGGCAATGTTGCTGGAAAACTGAGGACAACCTGTGTGCAGAAGAACGGATAACTCTCTGCAGAAGGTAATGGACAGAGTCATTGGAATTCAAGGTCAGATACACTTCTTATGGTAGTTGCCATTTTTCATCTTTGAATTCAGTATAAGTGAATGTAGAATTATTACAGGAATTCAAATCCACCTAATGCAATTAATTTACCCTGACCAGTTTCATGAGAGAGATTGGTAACCTTTGGGCTAATAATCCTCACTAGTCCCTGAGAACAGTTGCAGCTGTTCTCTGCATTTCATGCGGAAGAATTGTGATTCACGCTGTAAAATTACTCCCTCGCCCACATGCTGAAGGCTGCCATTGTATTTTGCATGTCGGCTAACAGTCCTACTGGCTGATAGGTGACTGTCTCCTTGATAAAGTGCTAGTTCCCTCTGCAGTTATGTGCCTTTTAAGTGAGCAATTCCATACCATTTTCTTTTCCTGTTCTGCTCTGAAATGCCTGCACATCGCTGGTAGAATGCCACCTAAATTGAAAAGCACATTTCCAACCCTCCCTCATTTCTTTATAGACTTTTACTGCTGCTGGACCTTCCTTTCCCTAAGGAAATAAAAGGGCTTCTCCCTGTGATAAGAACAATCGCAGATGCTTAGGATAATGGTTCAGCTTCCGGAATTTGGGGTTTCTGAGTTCCCTGCAGTTCTCCAGAGGTACCTGGGCCTGAGGAAAGAAGAGACATCCATGAGAATTGGTCAAAATTAGCTCTCTGACCCTTAGCCTTTCACTGCTTAGGACGTATTTCCAGATGTGTTTTGCTAACATAACAGACTTGCATTCCAAGTCATGCTGCTCCTGGGCTTGCATTGCACTACACATAGTGGTTGCTTTTCTTTAGTTTTGGAGGGAAAATGGAAACTTCCATTTTCTTTCTTAGAAAATGCCAAATATGCCTGAAATTCTTCAGCAGAGGATACTGGGGTGTGCCTCAGCCAAATAATTGACTTGTATCTTGCAGACATGGTAGTGGGAAAGTCTATTGCACTGTCATGTAAGTAGGTGAAATAAATACGTAATGTCCAGAACAAATGGATTATTTTGTTGCTTCCAGACAGCAGTTATATATTGTCAGCCTATGTGTGGCTGTATAGATATAGGTTGTAATTAGACCCTAATGGTAATGAGAACATCTGGAAGCATCTGGAAAATGTTGCCTGCTGTATTGCTTGCCTCTGCTGCATATTTGGCCTTTCTTTAGACTATACATTTTTAAGTTCCCATGCTGTTGCTATTTTTAGATCTTAAACTTTCAAAAACCAGGAGGCCAATGGCCATGTGATCCTTGGAGCCAGGGAATAGGCAATAACAAGTAGCATGACTTTGAGTTAGTTGCACCCATATATAAATTAGGTGTGTCAGGGTGGCAGGGGGGTGAGGGGGGGTCTGCTTTACTACTTGTCTTTTCCCTCATCCTCCATGCATGTACACACACAGATGATGAAACCAATGACAGTCCCAACAAGCAACTATAACAGGCTTCCAGAAAGTGGTTGAGGTGCATATTCCTTCATTTCTGTCAGTTCTTGTGATGGAGTTGGAGGCTTCTGGAAGATGCTGGCAGTGATCCAGATGGGGCTGCTTTCTTCAGGTGATGCAGGTCCATAACTACCAAAGCCTGTCTCTTGTCCCTCTTTCAGGAATTGTTTTGGCTACAGCAGGCACACAAGATCATGCAGTGGAATCATAGGCAAGAGTTAAGCCTGATCCCAAGGGGCTTAAATCTTGCCTTGAGATAGCTAAATGCTCAGCCTGTAGCCATGAGGCAACAACTGAGGTGAGATGACATAGTAGTTTCTGAAGATGGATGAGGTATGTCTCCCCCACCCCAAATTAAAAAAGGAAATATGGAGGGAAAATTTAAGTGAAGGAAATAGTGGTTGAGCAGACTGCAGTGCCATCCTGCAGCAGGGACAGTGACAGACTCACTTGATGACAACAGACAGTGCAAGCTGGCTTGTTTGCATGAGCTTACTCAGGCTGGACATGAGGGAAACATGAATGTCTTGCAACTTGCCAAGCTAGCTGGCATTGCTGTTGATAAAATATTCCTGATGGTCTAAGCAACTTTTAGTGTGGCAGAATAAATCCATACCTGCATCCCTGTGGTGCTATCACACATTTATGTCTGGGCCAGCTAATGTGAGATAGCAAGCAGCACATGCTTGCTTCAGCCTCTTGTGAATGTTTCTGCGACATGTAATGGGCCTGAGGCTTTACAAGTGGCTTTTTTAACACCCCCC
>JAOXXN010000072.1:0-15102 GCA_026770055.1 Myrmophylax atrothorax
CGGGGGCAGGATGGTGTTTGAGTCGCTGGTCGTGGACGTCCTGAACCGTTTCCTCGGCGACTACGTGGTGAACTTGGACAGCTCCCAGCTGAAGCTGGGCATCTGGGGAGGTACGGGCCTCCCTGCCCCGCCGCCGCGTCCCTTCCTGCCCGTCCGGGCTCGCCCTGCCGCCGGCAGAAGGGAGGAGGCCGGGGCGCTGTGCCCGGGCCGGGCCGGGCCGCCTGCCCGACAGCTCTGCCGCCCTCCACCTGCCCGGCCGCGTAAATATATCCGGAGCCCCCGGCTGCGGCAGCGGGAGCGGCCTGGAGGGAGGAGCTGCGGAGAAGCAGGTGGCTGGGGGGAAGGAGAACCCTGGCGAAGTGTTGGAGGGTTTTGTGTATCCGCATGGAGGTGTTTGTGCTGTCTCCTAATGGGGACGGACCTTGGCTGGCCACAGTGCTTCTGACGGTCGCGGAAAGTTTGGGAAGGGCTGGGCGGGCAGCTCGGAGCCGGGAGCCGGGTGTGCCCTTCCAGCCTGCGCAGTGGATTTTTAGGTGGGGCACAGCGTGCGCAGAATTGGCCCCACCCTTTAATTCCTCAGGTTCATCTGACACGGCCGAGCGAGTTTGGACAGTGACAGTGAAGTGCTCAGGACTGTCACAGCACCCGGTACTAACCGGGGCTGACCCTGCTCAGCATCCGAGATCTGACGGGATGGGATGAATTTTGTTTGAAAAACGATACCAGCTGCAGTGCCATAGCTATTTTTAAACTGAATAGGCCAGCTTTCTTCTATTTTGCTGAATTTCTCTGTAATTTCTTTGAAAGATTTCTCCAAAGCATGCCATCTGTACATTTTGGGACTATGAAATTGGCTGAAAATTTAATTAAAATTGCATGCATTTTCGAGGTTTCCTCTCCCTGTCCTGGTACTTGACCATGTACTAGGATACAGCATCTTATGTAAATGGGAAGTCTAATGATGGCAGGGAGGCATTTAACTGCCCAGCGGACGGTCCGCACTGAGACTCGAGCTCGGGACCTTGGGATTCAGAGTTCAGAGTGCTCTCCTTTACACCACGGGACCGCCCCACAAGGTAAAAATGTAACAGGGAAGGAAATCATGTTCTAACGAAGGCCACCAGTATGAAGCGGGGTCAAAGCGTACTGTGTTAGGCAGCCATCATGGAAAGTGATAGCCGGTGCTGGAAAGTACTGTGTTTTAAACCTCTTCTGGTTCTGGTCTTCTCTTAAAAAGATAGTTTCAGTGAGCTGTGTTAAGAAGTGTGCAAGTACTTGACTTAGATTCTAAGCATGTTAGACAAGTGTTTAGCTACGTTAGATATTTTTGAATGCTCTAGACCTAGTCAAGTTGAACTTCAATATCTGAAATATGCTTGCAGCAATGTGAGATGTATACAGTTACCTTTGACAAGGAATGAAATGCTGGAGAGGTTTCCAAACAGTATTGAGACATCAAACAGTTTCATCAAAGTTCATGATGCCACTGTTTTCTGTGTCTAAATAACTTTTCATTCAGTGTCTTGGCCAGACCCTCTGTAGTGCCCTCTAAAATACTTAGTTCTCTATTGACTTGCACACCTGCTTATTAGGTAATGCCTCAAGCATGTCTTACTCAACTTATTATTTGAATACTGGTGTCTTTTAGCAGGGCAGCTACATTATTAGGATGGTATAGGCAAATAACTGACACATTTGTAAGCACACACTTTATACATTTTTTTTTGCTACAACTATTATTATAGTAAAAGGTGACTAGTTTTGAATACATTGTCTTGTCTAGGTATAGCAGGTGCTAGCACATACAAATAGCAGGTGCAACCTCCCCCCTTCCCCTTACATAATACTGGTTTGAATTCACTTGAGGGATGAATAATATCTGGTAGTTTTTGCTGCCTTCAGTGACCTGTTTCACAATGGAAGTTATGCTTAAACAGGAATAATTAACAGCATAAATTTAAGTGGGAGAAGCCTGGAAAAGGCAGCTGTTTGTGTAAGTTGTCAGAAGGATTCACAAGCTGACAATGCTGTTCATGAAGAGTAGAAATGCTGTTAAAATACGTGAGCAGGAGTGTTGGTTACTGATCAGATTCCAGCTAAGGTATTTTCAGTTTCTTGCTTTTCATCTCTTTCATCTACCTTCCTTCTCCCCGCCCCTGATATACAGGACAGCACAGATTAATAAGGTAAAATCTGCAGGATTTTCAAGTGGATTAATTTTCTTCCCCTTCTTTAACTTCTGTTTACAACCATAACAAAATTTCAGTTAGACCTTTTTGTGAAATGGTTTACTGAGTGTTATTGTATTTTCTAGATCTCTTCTTGCAAGCTACATCCTTGGTAGTAGATGTTGGTTCACACATTCAAATCCATGAAGCTATTTTGAGTATCTAAAATCAGAATTATAAAGCTATTTATTCCAGAATTTTGACAACTGTTTGCTTTTGTTGAATTATTTACAATGTCTAGGGATCAGGAAGTGTAAGAATTTGCTTTATAGTGTAGCTTAAATAAATCCTAGACTGTGCTATAGTTATTTATAAATGTTCTGGCTTTTATTATTATTTTGGCTGTTAGCCTGAATGTTTAACTGTAGATATTTATACAACTCCCAACTACTTGTATATACAGTTTTCAAGGTTGCTTAATTGAGTCATTTTTAGCCATGCATTGGATGCATTTCTGTCATCAAAACATCCAGTTGCTCCCAACAGGGATACACTACCCCTGCCAAAACACCCTAACCAACCAGCAACAAAACCAAATTGCAATTAAAATCTATCGTCAGTGCTCCAAGATAGTAAAATCTGTTAGCTGTGTTATGTCCTGTAACAAGCCTCCCTGATTTTCCTGCTTCTGTTTGTGAGGGAGTTTAGTTTTTTTGCCTCCCACCCCCAACAGAACAGTCAGGATTCAGTGCAGTAGCACTTGGATCTACGTTTCATTGCAAGTGAAGTGGCTGAGTGTGGTAAAGACTAAATTTTGGCAATGAAAGAGAATACTGATGTGGTCAGCAACTTCATTTCAAACTGTGGGTGTTAGAATTGGTGCAAGCTGTTCAGGGTGTGGTAGCTGTGGAAATAGATCCTGTTTACTTGCAGGAATGTCTAATCAATCTATTTCTTGTGCTGTCTCTTATGTGCAGGAAAAAGAAAGGTTGCATAAATATACAAAACAAGGTGCCTCTTCTTTTAGCTTTTTGTGTGCTTTGATAGTCTGTTCACTGTGGTCAGACCCACAATTGAGGTTTTTGCAAGTGAATTGTTATATTTTAATAAATGTGTTTCAGTAATTTTATACTCAAATTGGGATGTTTTGAGTTTTACTAATAGCTATCTCTTCTAATGATTTTAACTAAAACCTTAAACTTCTCAACTAAAATCCTAAGTATCGGAAAAACAGTAAAGAATTGCCTACTCCACTTCCAAATCCCATCATTTGATGTGGAATTGTCAAAGTCTTTGTGTTTGAATCATAATGTTTATTGGTTGCCATTATTATGTGCTCAGGCAAAATGAGGAATTGTTTTGCCATCACAAAGTATTGTTTATAAATGTTTAAGATAATCCTCACTGACTTTGCAGTACTTTGTTTTTGGAAGCATCAGGGCCCCAAATTATTGTAGCTTAAGTTACTGCGTCTCAGCTGTAATGTGGCATGAGTCAGACCCCTGATAAATGAGAGGGCATGTTGACTTATCCATTAGTGAAAGTGAAGAAATTCAACCCAGTTAAACTGCTTCATGTGTCATGCAGTCTTACAGTTTCCATGTAAATGTTTTTACCATGGCTCACCTGACATGCAGAGATGGTGCGTCGTGGCTGGTGACTTGGTTACAAACGTGAACCTTTGTTCTGGATACCATTAGAATTACTTGCCATGAATATAATTAGAATTAGTTATATCTTCTTGGAGAAGCAAGCGTGTTTTTTAGTGTTAAAGTGGTGTCTGCAGAGTAAATGCTGTCAGGGAATATTTTTAGAATGGTATTGAACCCAGTGGTATATAAAACTGTTACCTTATTATTACCTACAAGGACTATGTATTTATAGTCACTAGAGTAGTTATAGACTAACGTTGGAATGCTGTCTTTAGCTGTATGGTTTTTTTCCCCTTTTCGATTATTCCTGGCAAGATGTGTGTATTTTAGGGCTTAAAAGCAGAGCCACCAGATATCAAAAAACATCCTTCTGCATGCAGTATTTCTCTGGAGGGGCTGATGTCAGCAGTGGTCACTGGTCACAGCCAGCACGCCTTCATGAGTGGAAAGTCCTGCTTATCAAACCTGATTTCTTTTATGACAAGGTAACCCACTTAGGTGATCAAGAGAGGCCAGCTGATGGAATCTTTTTGGATTTCAGTAAAGTTTTCGATACTGTCTCTCACAGGACGCTTCTGGACAAAATGTCCAGCACAAAGCGGGCGAAACACATTGTGCACTGCGTGAGCAGTTGTTTCATGGGTTGATCCCAGAGGGTAACACTGAAGGGAGTGGTGTCAGACTGGTGACCTGTCACTAGTGGGGTTCCACAGGGCTGCATCTTGGGCCCTCTGCTCTTCAATATCTTCATAAATGACGTGGATGCAGGACTGGAAGGGATACTGAGCAAGTTTGCAGATGACACAAAACTGGGAGGAGCTGTTGACTCCCTCGAAGGCCTGGAGACCCCGCAGGGAGACCTGGACAAGTCAGAGGACTGGGCAATCACCAACCATATGAAGTTGAACAAGGGAAAGTGACGGATTCTTCACCTGGGATGGGACAACCCTGGATGTTCATACAGACTGGGGAATGAGATGCTGGAAGGCAGTGCCAGGGAAAGTGACCTGGAGGTCCTGGTGGATGTCAAGTTGAATGTGAGTCAGCAGTGCCCTGGCAGCCAGGAGGGCCAACCATGTCCTGGGGGGCATCAGGCACAGCATCACCAGCTGGGCAAGGGAGGGGATTGTCCCACTCTGCTCTGCACTGGGGCGGCCTCACCTTGAATATTGTGTGCAGTTTGGGGTGCCACAATATAAGATATTCAGCTATCAGAGAGTATCCAGAGGAGGGCAGTGAAGATGGTGAAGGGCCTTGAGGGGAAGCCGTGTGAGGAGCAGCTGAAGGCACTTGGTCTGTTCAGCCTGGAGAAGAGGAGACTGAGGGGAGACCTCAGTGCACTTACAACCTCCTTGTGAGGGGAAGAGGAGGGGCAGGCACAGATCTCTTCTCTGTGCTGCCCAGTGACAGAAAGGGCCAAGGGAATGGCCTGAAGTTGTGTCAGGGGAGGATTAGGTTGGATATTAAAATAAACGTTCTTCACCCAGAGAGTGACTGAAAACTGGAACAGGCTTCCCAGGGAAGTGGTCACAGCACCAAGCCTGACAGAGTTCAAGAAGTGTTTGGACAATGCTCTTGGGCGCGTGGTGTGACTCTTCAGGATGGTGCTGTGATTCTTGTGAATCCCTTCCAACTTTGCATACTCTGTGAAGATGTGATCCTTGATTCCAGGGCTTCAGATGAGATTGTTCTTTGGGTTCTACTCCTTTTTTTTTCTTAAGAATCAACATAATACACTTTTTAAAATGTTTTATCACTGGCTTAATCACTATAAATTTGCATAAATTATAATAACAGTGTCATCAGGTTGACTGAGTCAGCCCCTTCAGGGCTTCAGGTTCTGTCTGGCTGTGTGGACTTGGAAAAAATCCTACTTCTGTAAGTAGTCATAGTACTCATCTACTGTTGGCTATACTTCTCCTTTCTCTGTGGTTTTTAATGCACGCACACACATGCATTGCAGAGTAATAGTGAGGCTCACAAAGAATTAATAAGGATCAATAAATTATATTCCCTTTAACTATGTTGTCATGGGTTTTATGGAGAATGCACTGTATTCTTTTCTTGTACCTCCTGAATCTTCATTTTATCCTCCTGTCAGAACCATGCTAATTCATATCAATAATCTCCAAAAGCTTCAGTCTTTTTAGTCCTCTATCTTTTAAATCTCATCTTATGAAGACCTGATTTCTGAATGGAAGCTGACAAGATACAGAAGTATTCTACAACTTCAGTGATGAAACTAAAATCTTGTCTTAGCTGCTCTCTGCTTGGGCCTGTATGTGCTCCTCTTGAATCTCGACATAGCTGAAACAGAACTTTTAGCCTTCCCAGTCATCCTCATACCTTTCTCTTGTATACCTTGATTATGCCGACAACATTTCTCCTAGCCTTGACAATGCAGTTTTCATCCACTTCTGCCAATGATAATTGCTTCTCTGAAGATAATTTCCTTAGCTCTCAGTTTGACCTCTCTCACTTCTTGCCTTGACTTCATCAGCTGGCTTCACCTAACCTGTCACATTAAATGTAGGATGTTTGTCTTTTGTTTTCAAGTCTCTTTCATCTCTCCCACATCTCATCTCCTGCATTATTAAAACATTTATAGTTGCCTTCAGTTGCCAATTTCCATAATGCATTAAAGTTTCTAACTTTTTTTTAATGCTATCATTGTATGATTTCATAAACAGGTGCAGAGCTGCCTGCAAACTCCCCTCCTTCAAAGCCTTTCTAAAACAATTCTTTATTTGTGGTTCCCACAAAAGTTTACCACCAGGTAAGCAGCTGTGTTATGCTGAGACTACTGCTATCCCACTGTTTTCTTGTGTTTTCCCCTTTTGCCAGCTGCTGTCCTTACTCAGGTTGTGATAGTGGACTTCTATTTTCTTCATCTTTATTCAGAGTGCTTAGGAGAATGGCCTGAGTTGCACAGGTGCCATGGTAACAGTAGCTGTAAGGGACAATATTTGTGACTGTGGCTTTCCTTTCATCCATAGGATGCTACTTTGCATACTGTGTTTGCAAACCTCCCAGAGAACAAGAGTTGCACTAGAGACATTAAGTTCATCTGAGTTTTTTTCTCACTTAATGTTCCAGCTGAAAAATTCATGGCCGTAGCAGAGAAACATCGTGTGCACAACTTGTGTCTCCCTGGTCTCAGCTTTGCTAGAACACTGTCTTCAAACAGATCAGATTGTTGGAAAAACTTAAAGGTCACTTTTCAAATTGTGCTCACTGAAAGAAATAATTATACAATTCACTTGTACCTATTGCATTTTGGGCTTTCTCTTTTGATTGCAAGGCAGTGTTTTAGCAACTTTGCTTCTGTGTGAGCCCAAATGCCAGAAACAGGCAATGATTTTGATTGCTGTATGTCAGTCAGCATTGTCCCATTTTGCAGTCTATGAGGGAAAGAGCAAGTATGTGTTGCAGCTGCAGACGTGCCACTCAGTGAAAGGCTGTGAAATGGAGCACTTCTGAAAAGCATATTCCTTAGTTGCTGTCTTCTCATCATCTTCTTTAAGTTCAGAACATTAGATTTGTGCCATCAGATGCTTTGGTTTCATGACCATGCATGATGTGAGTGCAGACCAACTCAGCAGAGCCTTATTGGAATTTGAGGCAGTTCTCGTTTTGTTCACATGCAGTTTTTTAAAGGAGGGCATTTATGAATGCGTGATAGATTTTCACTAAGCCTGGGATAATGCAAGTTTTGTACTAGAAGGAGTTGGTTTTTTGTCTAGATATATTGCTGGTGGAAGAAGTCAACAGTTGCTGGATGTGCTTTAATACCTACCCATTTCTCATGTGTATGCTGCTTGCTGTTTGAGATTCTGAATCCTCTGAAGCACTGATAGAATCTCTGGAAATTATCCCCTGGACAATGGGTGCAATTGTAATTCAAATGAAATAATGGTAATAATAAGAAGACTTGATATATTCTGACTGCATGTAATGCAGCAGACAATAGCTTGATATGTTTGTTATATTTGGATCTTTCTCTGTGGAAATTAAAGGTTTCATTTTTTTGTAGTGGACTGCGTTTTGCTCTAGCTGTATTTGGAATTTCACATATATCAAACTCTAATATGAACAAATTCCAGTGTCTTCATTGCAGTGTAATTTGCAGACTTCTTCCTGCTTTTGAGATTGCTTCATTATTGTTGTTTTTTTCTCCTAGTTTTTTTCCTTTGTTCCTCTGAATTGGGGGTGTTTTTTTCCTTTCTCACTGTGATTGCTTTTGGATCCAATCACGAAAAGTTTTTTTTTCTTTTTAATTAAAAATATTTGAGCTTACCTGGGTCTTTCATACTCAGTCTGTATCCTTCAGTGGACATAATAAAATAAAATTCAAATCAGAATTCTGTTTTGGTTGAAATACACAATGTCATTCTCTACATTCTAGTTTTCCTAATTTTAGCTTGTGATTTCTAGAGGCTGTGACAAACTGCGTATTAGCTGCAAGAAATTTATCATCATAACTTTTCTCTGCTTTAAGCTACAACTTTATTCTTCAGAGTTTTTCTTGCACCATATGTGCTTCTGAAACAGCTTTTCTTTGCGCTCCTCTCTATCACAGTCACAGAAAACTCCCCACATCTTAACATTCTTGACTCTGCTATTAGCTAGATCTTGGAAAACCAGTGGTAATATCTTTAACTGTTCCTAACCCCACCAAAATCACACATCTAAACTGATTCAAGTGTGTTTTAAACTGCATTGTGTCATTCAAGAGAGTGGGAAGGAGAAAAGAGGTCCTACAAGCAAAAAACAACTGTGAGGAAAAAATGTTACTGTCTGCATACAGATGAGGTTTTATTTTCTTGAGGTACTTGTAAATCACGACAGCCCAGGAGGAACATACATGTGGCCTGTAGGGCATGGGTGTATCTTCAAAACAGGATGAGAAATCTGAATCCTTTCTGTGCCACCACATGACCTCGGGGATATCAGCTGGATTCAGCAACCCATGTGTGTGTTCTGCCCCTGTTTGCACATCCTTTGTTGTTAAGTCCCATAAGTTTTCCATCTTCATTTCTTTAATAGATTCCTTGAGCCAGTGCTTTGGATTCTTTCAGCTGTCCAACTGCATGCTTGCTATGGCAGATGCTCCAGCTTCATTCTTTAGCACATATTCCACATACTTCCCTCCTCTGCTTTGGAGATAAAAGTTGTCAAATATAAATACTTCAGAATTTATTGACAATTAGTTCAATTTGATTAAATACCTATGGTGAATGTTTGCAGTTCAGTCTGTAGATGATGGGCAAATTAGGAATGACTATGAATTTAGCTGTCTTTTTGTGACTTCATTATATTATTTCCTCTAGTTACTTCCAGTGGCTTCCACTTGTATGTTCACAAGGATAACTGGGATTTTTTTGTATTCCTTTGTCTCCTACTTACTGAGAGACAGTAGGACACTGTAGTTTCTGGCATTGGCTCTATCGTGTTGCACAAAACTGAGTTAGATGGGAGAGGAGAGGTGGTAGTGGTGGATTTGACTCTTTACTTATGGTTTTATTTTTTAATTTCCATATTTATTTTTGAGATGTTAGGAGGCAGGCATGCTACTAACCTGGAGCATCGAGTGCGATAAATAAGCTTCTGGAATGTGTTTCTGCTGCATCAAGTTGGCTGCCTGCCTTTGTGGTGGTCTGCCTGTCAGTATGCCGTCACTTTGCAATTGTGTGTGGCTTCTCTGGGTGTTCCATGCAGATAAATCAAAACTTACTGGCATGTTCTAGTCTCGGAGTTGTGTCTGCAGGGCTCTTCTGTAATAGCTGCTCCAGTGTTTGGTGAATGGTGCATGTTACTGCAAATGGGAATGACATTCCATACGTGTGTGGTAGCAGCTGGAGAATGCCATGGCTTTATAGAGGTAAGGCAGCCTGGCACACACCCGGAGGGAAAAGATCTCCAAACCCAAGTGCATTTTGAGGTCATTAACGTGTCACTGGCAGCACTATAGTTAGAGGGGGCTATTTAATTAGCACTAATTGCTCATCGCTCATTGTGTGGCTCACGAGGGATTTAGTGAAAAGCACCTTCTAGGATACATGCAGCTTTGAGGGAGGTTCATCTTCTTTCACGTACCCAAACTCAATTTATGTACATTTTTCCATGCATGAGACAGTAGTATTAATGTTATTTTTATTTGCATAATATTCGTAGAATGTTTGAGGTATTTTAAGTACAAGGCGTGGCAGAATAAAGAAGAGTCATGAGCAGAAGCCAGGTCTAGCATGCATTATGTGTTAGTGTTGGGGTTTATTTATTCACTAATTTTAAATGGCAGAAGAGTAGAATGTCCTTTGCAGAGAGTGAGCAGATTTATCAAGCCTCTTATCTCTCTCTTTCTTCACTCTCCCTTCTCTTTTGTTCACATGCTCCTTTCAGCTCATTTTTGTATGTGTTTTATTCTGACAGAGACTGTATTTTTTTTCCTTTCTTACAGCTTGTTGGCTACAAAGGGGAAGAACTGACAGGTTTGAAATAAAGGTAATGATAGGTAATGGTTCATATAACTCTGCCAGTGCAATCAGAGAAAAGCACTCAAAGCACTTTCATGTGATAGCGCCAGCACAAAATAAAGTTAGCAGGTTAAGATGAAAAAGGAAATTAACGGTGTAAGGGAAGAACTTTGCCATTTTATTACAAGAAATAATGATATTTGGGGATTAGAAATGTGGATTTTAATATTTATTGATGTCTTAATCCCACTTGTCTGCTTTTTACAATCTTTCTGTTGTTTTCCTATTTTGATTTCTGCCCTGTTGCTTCTAACTTGAATCCTGCTCCAATTGTTGGGACCTCTGAACAGGCTAATGCCACAAACAGGACTGACTTTTTTTTTAATTACATATCTTTGCCTTTTACTGGTGTGAAAAATAACGACAGGTAGTAGTTGCAACAAAATAGAGTTTTTTTCATATATCCATGTCATCTTTTCCAGTGAAACTGGGCCATGACTGCCTGTACTTTTCTTCATAGCTTTTGTTGTCCTGAAGTGTCAGTGATCATATGTAATAACATTCTTCATGTAGCAGTGTCTATTTGTCAATGTTCCACAAATCTTTCTTTTTGACCTAGCCTTTTGTCTTCACATTTATATTATATTAATTTTTAAGAAGATCCGTTTGTACTAGAACTGACAAGCCTGCCATGCTTTTGCATAGCTGCATCCCAGACCTCATTACTTTCTGTTGCTGTCATGATCTGTCTTTTTTGGACAACACGGTACTTATAGCCAAGGTTTTATTCTTACAGAAATTATTGTTGGGCTGTTGTGATCTGTGATGTATATAATTAGTGCAGCTGGTTGTAAATTTACCAGATTTTAACAAAAAATAAATTTACAACCTTTTAAAAGAAATGTGTGTTAGGAAAAGGGACCTTTGCTTTAGAACAGAAATGGGAAACTCGCTCTAGCACAGCTGTTAATGAAGTCATTAGGATTGGGTTTAGAGTCCTCGGTCTGCCTAGTTTAGATGAGAACCTTGCATTTTTGGTGTTGTATACACACACACACTCCAGTAGAAAGACTAAGAAGTTTCCCTAAGTTATTTCTTCATTGGGATATTGAATATTAATCAGGTAGGTTAATGTTTCTCATTTTGTCTTGGCTTGGTTTTGTTTGTGGTTTCAAACTTCAAAAGGCCTTAGTTATATCCTAGTGTACTTGATCTTCAAAGAACTTTACTGACTTTGGATTTAATACTGTGTGATGCCAAATACGTCCTGTTATGTGTTGAATGCTTCTCCTTATACTTGCACTTTCACACTAGCTGGTCCTGTTAGCTAATTAAATAATCTCCTGGCTGGATCACTTGATTGTAGAAAATAGTTCACTTACATTATATCTCATAGGTTCTAATAAGTTCCTTTTACCAATTCCTTTTAAATTTTTTAAAATTAGGTAATATATTGGTTCTTGGTTAAGCCAAATTATAAAATAACATCACCCACTCTTTTGTATGCTTTTGTTATTAATATTGTTGCTGTTCCTGTTTCTTTTCTATCCCATTGCTGTTTCCAGTAAATTGTTCTTGTCTCAACCCATGATCTCTGGCAGGGAGGAGAGTGGCTCATGATCTTTTTAGTGGGAGTAGTAAATAGGGGAATGCCATTCCTAAACCGTGTCATCCAGACATCAAATCCATCTCTCTCCAATTCAGAGAGAAGGATGTTGTGAGGGACCATGCCAAAGGCTTTACAGAAGTCCAAATAAATGACATCTGCCACCCTTCTCTTGTTCACTGATGTAGTCACTCTATCATAAAAGTCCACTAAGTTGGACAGGCAGGACTTGCCCTTGGTGAACCTGTGCTGGCTGCCCTGAGTCACCTCCCCATCCTCCGTATGCTGTAGCCTAGCTTCTAGAAGGATCTGTTCCCTGATCTTCCGAGGCACAGAGGTGAGACTGACAGGCTGGTATTTCCCAGAGTCTTCCTTTCTACCCTCTTTATAGATGGGTACAGTTCTTTCCTTTTTCCAGTCACCTGGGACTTCACCTGACTAGCTAGCATGACTTTTCAAATATCATAGAGAGTGACTTGACAACTAGTTCCCTCAGAACTCTTGGATACAACCCATTGGGTCCCATAGAACCCATTCTGGTTCTTCAGGGGGTCATGAATCTGATCTTTACTTACAGTGGAAGGGACTTTGCTCCTCCAGTCCCTGTCCTGGCATCCATCCACTTGAGATGTGTAGGAAGAGAGTTTGCTTTTGAAGACTGAGGCAAAAATGTTGTTAAGTACCTCACCCTTTTCCTCATCTGAGGTTATTGGTTTTCCAGCATTGTTTACTGGGGAGGAAATGCATTCTTTTACCTTCCTTTTCTAGTTAACATACCTGTAGAAGCCCTTCCTGTTATTCTTTGTATCCCTTGCCAAGTTCAGCTCCAGCTTCACCTTGGCTTTCCTCACCCCATCCCTACAAAACTGTACTTTATCTCTGTGCTCTTTCCAGGTCTCCTGTCCTATCTTCAACTGCTACACATTTGCTTATTTCCCTTTAGTTTGACCAGCAGTTCTCTCGTCAGCCATGCCAGTCTCTTGCCTTCCTTTCCTGATTTCTTGTTCCTGGGAGTTGACAGCTCTTGTGTGCTGTGGAAGACTTCCTGAAAGATCTGCCAGTTCTGTTCCACTCCCTTGTCCCTGAGGGCAGTCTTCCAGGGGATCCCTGCTGACTTTCTCCCGGAAGAGCTGGAAGTCTGCTTTCCTAAAATTTATGGGCCTAACTTTACTCCTTACCTGGCCCATACCCCTTAGGACTGCATGATCACTGCAGCCCAGGCTGCCTCAAATCTTGATGTCCCCAGTTAGCTTGCTTATGTTCGTGACCAATAGATTTGCTAACCATCCCCTCTGTTAGGGCTATCTATTACCTGTCTCAAGAAGTTATTCTCCATGCATTCCAGGAGTCTCCTGGACTGCCTACAGATTGCCATGCTACTTTTTCTCCAGATGTGAGGGTGGTTGAAGTCCCCCAGCAGGACAAGAGCCTGCGAGCATGATGCCTCCTGTAGCTGGAATGAGAAGGCTTTGTCAATAGGCTCCCTTTGGGTGGCCTGTAGGAGACACCAGCCACAAAGTTCCTTTTGCTGCCTTGATCTCTGGTTCTTACCCACCTGCTTATGACAGTTCTTCAAGGACAGCTCTTCACGCCCTATCCGCCTCTTGATATAGAGGACAACTCCTCTACCTCTCCTTCCTCCCATCTTTTCTGAACAGCCTGTAGCCATTGATAGTTGTACACAGTTTGGTATTGTCTACAAACTTTATTCATTATTTTTACAATATATTTTTATAATTAGTATTATTATAATGACCTTATTTCAGTGTTGAAGCTGTTCTTATCTTAACCTATGAGATTTATTTTCTTCCCCAGTTCTCCTCCTCCTGGGGCAGGTGGGGTATGGAGTGAGCAAGCAACTGCATGGTACTTAGTTGCTGAGTGGGTTTAAACCACGACTGTTGTTATACACTCCTTCCCTCTTTCTTTGGTATGATTTTTTTCCCCAAAATAATGCTTTTTTTTACATGACCCTTTTAGTACATATTACCAGACTAATTATTTTACATTTTTTCTACACTCAACTGCATTTGCCATCTGCTTGCCTTATTACCAAGATGATCCTTTGAAATCTGATTGTATTGCTCTTTGTTATTTGATCTAACTCTAATTTTAGTATCATTTGAAAGTCTGGAGATATTACCGTGGTTGCTATTCTGTAAACCAGTGGCATAGGTGATGATTTGAATATTATTAAGTATATGTAACACTTCCCTTCCAAGTTTTAAAAGTCAACTTTCCCTTCAAATAGATTCCATTTGGTCACCATCTATTTGATCTTCAAAGAGCTGTACAGTTAGATTTGGTCCTGCAAGGCACTATGACATACTGTGAGGTGCTGAATATCTTCTGCTTACATTGATAATGTCTAGATTACATGAGGCTTATAAATTGACTCAGTTTTATAGTACTTTGTAAGGTTGAGTAGATATTTCCCTTCTGGGGACACTGAGGCAGAAAGATGTGACATATCACAGGATGTCGTAGAAAGCAGTATAAAAATAGATCTCATTTCTAGAACTTGATGTATCAGTCAAAATCATCTGTCATAGCGCTGACCGTAAAATCTTGTAACAGTGCTTTCCCTCTGACTTGTCAATATCCATAGGAAAGACACATGCCAGCTATCTGTTTAAGGAATATAAATGTCAAGTAGGTTAACTTTCATATTGCTGTATGTGTAATTTTATCTATAGTTCGTTATAGATTTGAGAATTAATTTTGTGATGGATCTAACTGCAGTTGGCAGTTTTGCAAGTTAAATTAACTGAAGACACCTTATATAGTATTAGGATACCTCGTAAGTTAGAATCAGAGTCATAGAATATCCTGAGTTGGAAGAGACCCAAGAGGGTCATCAAGTCCAACTCCAGGACCCGCAGGGGACAGCAGCAAGAATGCTGGCTTGGTGCTGTGACCACTTCCTTTGGGAGCCTGTGCCCAGCTACCCTCTGGATGAAGAATCATTTTCTAATATTCAGCCTAAACCTCCCCTGACACAACTTCATACAATTTCTTGGGTTCTGCTACTGGTCACCACAGAGAAGAGATCAGTGCCTGTCCCTCCTCTTCCCCTCACAAGGAAACTGTAACTGCAGTGAGGTCTCCCCTCAGTCTCCTCCAGGCTGAACAGACCAAGTGCCCTCAGCCGCTCCTCATTCAGCTTCCCCTCAAGGCCCTTCCCCATCTTTGTTGCCCTCCTT
>JAOXXN010000072.1:15202-32081 GCA_026770055.1 Myrmophylax atrothorax
ATCACTTCCAGATTGAGTAAGCAAGAGTGCATTCTGTGTATGAGAGCAAATAGCAGTGGCAGGCCAGGGCCAACAACTGGAATCAGAAGTTGCAACACAGTGAAGAAAAGTGAGAGTATGGGCAGCCTTTGAAGAACCTGTTCTATGAGACTGTAGAAATCCTTTTATTTCTAAACAAATGTGCCTTTCTTTGAAGTATTGGTGTACTCATTAATGAATCATTGTTCACATGCTCTGTATTTTATTTCATAAGCGTCTTCTTTTCAAGCTTTACCACTCTCGTCCAAAGTGTTTTTCTTTTCTCACAGAAGATATAAAACTTTTTTGTGCCCTCAGACTCACCGAAAAGTCCACCCCTTATGCCAGAGCAAATAAAAGTAGCTGATGAGCAACTCCAGCCTCCTCAGACTTGCTGTCTCACACCACTTTCTTGGGCAACAGGGTCCATATGGTATGAGAGGTAAGGAAAGCTCTGGGAAAGGCAGAGGCTAAGGAGATCCCAAGAAGGCAGCTGCACAATGAAACGTACAGGAACCTCTAGAACATCAGAGAATACGGTATTTAAAGCAAATGCCATAAGATTTCAAGAGGGTTATGCACAGCATTTCCCAATGGCTAACTTCTGAGATGCAAGCCATCCCGGCATCTGTCTGCCCCCTGGGAAACTTCAAATGTCCATAACCACTGATCACCAACGGGAACGAGAATCTTTCTGTGCAAAACATAACACATTCTTCCTCCTTTAATAACTTACAAGCTATGGTTCCCTTTATTTTAGTTACAGTTTACAAGCTAACAAGGTTATTTTAAAGATACAACAGCTATCCCTTTCTAAAATGGAGAAAACATTCATTAAATGGAGTCAGACAAGCTGCATGGAAAACTGAAATCCTCTGTTTATCCACTCAAGCAGTGTAAATTTTCCCCCACCTCCCTCTCCCTCCCTCCCCAGCTCCCTCAGCCCTGCCCTGTAGGGATTAACAGTTCATTAGTCATTTAGTCATTTTGATTTTAAATTTGGTTTACTTGCTTGACAACACAGAAATTTATCAGATGCAGTCACAAGTCAACAAGGAAATGGGCTGACGACCTTGCAACGTAAGCTACTGAATGCCATCCAGTTCATGACCAAGTAAGTATCTCTATTATTTTAGATTTGGTTTCCCGGATGATTAAATTTTATCAAAATGTCTTAAAGCTTGTGATCTTTGCATAGTCCAACTTTCACATAATTACCACTTTTGTGAAAATCCTTATCGCTAATTTTCAAGGGTTTTTTTAATGGCAATGAACATTTTAGATTTTTAAGGTCTGAATCCAAGTTCTTTTTATTAAACTCTTTGCTTTTTTAAAAACTAAGCAAAATTATTTATGAATAGTTAGCACTTTGCTCACAGCTTTGATTCTTCTGCAGGATATTAATGACCAGTTTTAAATTTTTACTTCAATGGTTAATCCTTTCTTATAAAAGTAAGCAGGTATTACTTTAGAAATAAGCAAATGCACACTTCACGTAAGGATTGGGATTTATTTGCTAAAGTTTCAATTACCTCACATCAATGAACTCCCAATGAGTAAGGGTCATTTCAAGGTCATGGTAAAGTACTACACAGGACACAGGTAAAGATCAACATTAGACCATAATTTCCTCAAAGCTTACAATACTCCCTTTTCCCTTTCTTCTTCCCTTATTTCATAGGATTTATATTAAAACCTAAAGCTTCCCATTCCATACAGATTTTGAAAACACACCTTTCTTCATTTCTGTATCCTCTTTACTTTCTCCCAAGGAAATTAAACAGTATAAAAATGCTTCTTTAGTCAAGAAAATCCTTTTTGCTTGTAAAATAGACCAATTTGTGGCTGATACATGCATTAACCCTGCCTCAGCATGCCCCAAAACACTTCAAACAATCATCATTTTGAGTGAAAAAATGCTCTTAGATATAAAACCCATACAGCAAAGTGCCTCCATGGTTAAAAAGAGCAAGATAAAGCAAGGAAACGAGTAATCTACCTTACAGGAGATCCACTCCAAACTCAGTTTGTGGTAACACGAATGCAGCTGAACCACAGCATCAAGGCACGCCTCACCACTGAGGCAGGGCTGCATTTCAGTCAAGACACAGAGATTTGGCTGAGCTTTGTGAAGCCATTTACTCATTCCTTGTTCTTAGGGACTTTCCCATTCCCTGTTCCCTTCAACAGAGGAAAAAAAACTGGGTAAACAAGCAATGAGAAAAAGAGGATCTAGAAAGGACAGAGGTGAAAAAAGCACTACTGCAGCAAGACCATGTATCATCTCAGCAGCTCCTCAACTTTTCTCAGTCAAGATGCAGCATCTCTGATTCCCGTCCTGGTATCACTCACAGCTCTCTACCTTCAACAACCCCAGTCCCTTGAACCTACTGTACTTATATATAAGTCCTTGTCTTTTCAATAGTTTCCAGATACCCACATCCATCACTTCACCAGCCTTTTATTGCTTATCTTCCATCCTCTTTTCACTAGGGAGCATCATTTCAGAGCCCTTTTCAGCTCTAGTGCTGTTTTAGTCTCTTCTACTGCTCTGAGTATCAATGAATTTCAAGAACTGAGGGAGGAAGCAGTATTAATAGCGTAGTAAGTGGGAACGGCAGGGGCAGGGAACAGGAAAAAGGAAGATCACAGAACGTGCTGAGTTGAAAGGGACTCACAACCGTCATTGAGTCCAACTCCTGGCCCTCCACAGGACCATCCCCAACAGTCACACCATGTGCTTGACAGTATCATTCAAATGCTTCTTGAACCCTGTCAGGCTCTAGGGAGCCTGTTCCAGTGTCCAACCATCCTCTGGGGAAAGAGCCTTTCTCCAATATCCAACCTAAACCTCTCAACATAATTTCAGGCCATTTTCTCAGGTCCTATCACTGGTCACCACAGATCAGTGCCTGCCCCTCTTCTTCCCCTCACAAGGAAGTTGCAATGAGGTCTCCCCTCAGTCTCTTCTTTTCCAGCTGAACAGAGGAAGTGCCTTCAGCTGCTCCTCATACAGCTTCCCCTCAAGGCCTTCACCATCTTTGTTGCCCTCCTTAGGACACTCTCCAATAGCTTAATATCTTTCCTGTATTGTGGTGCCCAAAACCACACACAATATTCAAGGTGAGGTCACCCCAGTGCAGAGCAGAGAGGGACAATCCCCTCCCTTGACTGGCTCACAATGCTGTGCCTGATGCCCCCCAGGACATGGTTGGCCCTCCTGGCTGCCAGGGCACTGCTGACTCACATTCAACTTGCATTGACCAGGACTCCCAGGTCCCTTTCCATGGCACTGCTTTCCACCATCTCATTACCTAATGTGGTTAGATAATTAATATGTCCTAATATGTCCAAAATAGATGTGTGCTTACAAAAGAAAACCCCAAACCACCCAAATCTTCCACCCCATAACCCAAAGATTAAATTGAATTTTTTTAAAAATGTCAAGATCTGTTATATGTGTATACTTTCAACTTTCATAATTTTTCAGTTCTTTTTTTAGTATTTAGCATGGAATTGGAATATTATACTTGTAAGGAGCCTTTCTGCAGTGGTCTGCACAAAATGTGCTTTTCACTCTGGCATTTCACTGTATAGAGCAATTGCCTCCCTATTTATCTTAACATCATGACTTAAACACAATAGTATTGGCAAACCTTCATATAGGTGTTGCGTATCCAGATTCCCCAGGGATAGAAAGCTGTTCTGCCAGAATGTTCTTTTCTGGTAAAACTGAGTAACTTCAGATTTGTTTTTGTGTTAAAATAACCTGGTTTTTTTAAAAAAAAAAGTGCTGAAACTGATTGATAGTCTTTAGCATGGTAGTCTCCATGCCATAGTGAGTGGCTGTATGAACTTTCCTCTATTGATTCCGATAGTTTTCTTGTATGTGGTGTGTGTGTGTGTTTGAGAGCATGTGAGTACATGGCTGTGTATCAGCACACACACACGGTGTTCAGCATTGGCGTGCATACCTAGGTGTGTGTGTATCACGGTATCGTGCTGACGTGAACTGTGGAAATGAGCTTTGGGGCCAGTGAAGAGTAGCATCAAATAATTGTCAGTCTTCCTGCTACACACTTCTCAGAGATGTTTGCTTTTCTGATAATGCAGTATTTGGTGAGGTGTTTCTACCACTTATGCTAACCACTTGCTAGTGCCAAAAAGGCTTCTTCATGTTCTTTTCTGATTTTTAAACCCACTTATTTATGTCATAGGGAAGGAAAGCATGTTTATCATGCTTATCCCTTTGAAGACTTTTGAGAAAAAAAAATAACTGTAAATTGCAGGTGAATCTCAACTGAAATTGAATGGATAAGTTTGATTAGAATAGCTCACGCACCCCTTGCTCCTGGTATTCATTTTTACCGGTACCCATTTTTGAAATGGTGCTCACTGACTGGGGAAATTCCCCTGGCAAAATGCACTCCATCCCCTGGAGCAATAAATCATGCATGGATTTATAGGGTAGAAGTCATTGTCACATAGACCTAAATATAGCTTTTGGCTTTTAAATGCTGTCTATGCAGGTCCAAGGAGCTTGAGTGATACGTGAAATTTTGTACTGTTGCATTAGTTGTTCACTTTTCCTTTTGCTTAGCATGAAAAACATGATATAAAATCTCTCCCTAGTATATTGCAATTTTTCCCATAATGGCACTATTAAGTTGAACAACAGAAAAATTAGCTGTTCTTATCAGTTATTAGTTTTAACAGGGTGTCCAAGCAAGTCCCATTTTTCTCACGCAAGCAGAAAGCAATAATGCACAGTAGAAGTGCCTGACATTCGTGTTAATGCAGCATTTAGCCATGTTGGGTACCTTATGATGAGCAGTGTGTACGTGAAGTGGATTCTGGCTTCTGTGCCGATTGACAGCCAGAGAAAGTATTTCCAGTCCCAAATTCAAGGAGCTCCCACTCCACAGTTCCACTACATACTGAAATACAAGGGAATACTTGTGTGTGGGAGAACTAGGGATCAAGGCTCATGATCTGGATGTGCGCCTCCTCTTAAAAGCAGAGTGGTACTCCACACCCCTCCACATTTGCCTCGCTCTATAAAAGAGCCATTTGTTGTTTCTGGTGTCGCAGATTTATGGGACAAAGAATGAAAACACAGCCTAGCTTAGGTGTCACAGGGGTCTTTTTGTTAATTTTAAGAGCTAAAATGGCTTAATTAAAGAAATACTTAAACTTTATTTGAAACTTCAGCGTCTTCAGATATGCTAATTTAAAAAAATTGGAAGTTTGCAGAGTGAAACCCTCACCAATTCTTCTCCTCCTCGTTTTCTAAAATTCAATAATGTGATATACATCAGCAAATAAGAAATGAAAAAGAGGTTGTGATGAAGCGAATTTACATTGTGTTTTCCTCGTTCCTGGATACGAGTCATCAAGAAGATAAATGGCCCTTATTAGACTGAAATTTAATTTAGGGTTATTCTGAATGAACACTTTTGTCATGTTTTATCTATTGATATACAGCAGATTGAAGAACTCTTGAACTTATTTATTTATTTTTAAAGCAATTTTACACACAGTCATTACAGGGCACCAAGTCTTTCACTGTTTTGAGTTGTGTTCTTTTTCTTAATCCTTCCTGCTGTATAGAATAAAAGTAAAGGAAAGAAGACATTAAGCATGTGTAGGAGTTTATTTTCAGAATCATTTCCCCATAAATAATAATGTTCCTGTTAAACAATGTTTGCTAAGAATGCCAGCTCTGATGCATTGTAGGTTGTGTTGCATTCTTAAATTTCATTTAACTGATTGAATACAAATAACTACTCAGCCAAACGAACCTTATTACAGTTATTAAAAAAAAGTTAAAGGAAATTAAATGTGCCATAACAGTGGTGTGATGGGCAGTTTCAGGTCCTATAGTGACTGTACAAAATGAGGTGAGCTGTGGATGCTTCATGCTTAAATATCTGGTGGACTAAAGTAGTAAGAGTTTACAAGAAGCTCAAAATCTGCCTCAGTGATGCAGAGGTTGACACTTTTATTGTTTCCCAGTGAGAACTGAAAGAAATGACTGCTTCACAGCAATAGTTCCCTCCTGTTTTTAAATGCATTTGTTTCTTTGTCTCTCAACCATAACCCTTTAAAGCATAATTATGTGCTGTATGTATATGAACTGCTGGCTCTAGGCAAATTGAAGCTGGCATTTTAGAAAGAGAACAAGGCATTATAAACTCCTGACTCTATACTGCCCATAGCTATTGTAGCTGAGGTCATCGAGCCAGTCAAGCACATCCCAATTGAAGCAAACAGATAAAGATGCTGATAAGAGACACCACTGAAGAAAAGAATCGCTCTCCTCAAGGCTCTACCGCAATTTCATTAAGGAAGTAAACACTGTTCTTCACTCTTTTTTACTTTCTTCAAGCATCGCTTTTACAAAGAATTCAGCCATTTCTTCATCTCACTAACAACACTGCCAAGAATATTTGGATACAGCCAATGGATATTGTACCTGTAATTTTACTTTACTGAAACAAAAGGCAAACAATGACATGGTCATAGTATAATTCTCTCTGAGTTTAAAGCAAAGGTCTTGGTCTCATGCAGAAATCATTTAATAAAGAAATATGTTTGTTTAGGTGACATGCTCTTCTTCCTGACAAAGCCAGATCATTCCTCTCAGAAAAAGCATTAAATACAATTTGATTGTATAGGTACAGAACTGGGGGGGGGGACCCCCATGTTTGCAACTCCTCTTCCAAGTTAACAAATTCCTACCTGCTAGTTTGCAATAAATGCTGACTCAATTGCTTCTATCCCACTCTGGTTCTATGGGTCTGGTTTTTTCCCCATTGATCATCATTCATTTCCACTGCATGTGATGCAGAGCTCTGTCTCCACAACGTCACTTTGTAAAACTTTTGTACTGAGAGAATACAATTTTTTGTTGGGATTCTTTGCGCCATGTATGGTTATCGTATGTGCCTTCACAACATGGGGTTGATATCTATGTGTGGTGTTGACTGATCTTAGGGGTATTTTTGGTGAGGATTGATGCAAGTTTTATAATAGGAGAAGAGGTTTCAGTTATGGTGACAATAAATGCTTTGGTTTGTCCGCCTGTCCCATTTGCATGGCCTGAAATAGAAGCATTGATCAAAGTTGCTATTGAGGAAAGATGACCACTTCTAACAATATAGTGTTTCCTTATGTGCAGGGAGGGGCAAGTATCCAAGTAGGCAGTTTCCTGTCCTTGTTAATCTCACTGTTAAATCTCACTTTTGAAGCAACAGGTTGAGTATGCTGCTGCTCTGTGCTTCACTCACTCAAGGAAGCTGAGTGAGAGGGGTGCAAAGGAAACCTGAGTATCGTGATCTAGAAGAGGAGAAGAAATTCTGTAGTGTCTTCCCACTCTGCCCTTGTAGGATTGGAAGAACAACACAGACTCATGTGAAGATTTCACAGTGCTTAAAGAAACAAAGTTGTCACAGCATCTAAGTGTAATAGTAGTCAGTCACTTCTTGGGTTGAAAAGGAGGCAAGAGAGGGACCTTTGGGAATCACTCTCAGTGAGTCAGAGGAGATAAACACTGAAATCTCCACAAGAGCAGTTGCTAAGCTTGTTTCAGAAGACAGTCATGGTGTGCTAATGGTGAGGAACTCCAGCAGGACCTTGGGAAGTGCTGGGAGTTGGTGGGGGATTGCGGGGACGAAGGTGGCAGATCAAGCTTCAGAACAGATGAAAGTGATCTAATGCTTCTCAGTAAAAATAATCTAAACCACTCCCACACAATGCCAGCTCAGAACAAGCAGTTGCAACACAAGAGGAATATCTGAGAGGCAGCTGAGAGATTGCTGAAATTGGCTGAATGTGCAGCAGCCAAAAGAACTAGTAAAACCGGGTCCTTATAATAAGACAGAGGGCAGGATCTTGGTACTATATGAAGCCCTGGTATTTTAGGCAGCAGGCTCTGAATGCATACAAGCTCCTTACAGCATGTTCCAGAAGTAGACAATTTTGGCAGGTTTGTGAGTGATTATATTACATACAACAGGTCAATAAATGGATACCAAAGGATTAGGCAAGGATGTATCCTTTAGCAAGTCTAAAGCAATGCATTCTGATATTGAGGAAATATTAGACAAATGGATTTTGCTGGCAGTGTTGGGCTTGCTTGTGTTTTCTAAATGGCATTCCCTATTGTCACTCTGAGACAGAATCCAGAGCTAAGTTCAGCAGGGCATAGGTAAAGGAGACAGCTAGAACAAGTTGGTGACTGAACAGATGTGCCACCGAGTTAAAAAGGAGGAGTAAGAGGAGGCTGGGAAGCACAAATGTCACAGTGGGAAGACTAGTAGGGAATGAGGCAGTGACTTTGGAGTATAGAAGGGGAGGGAAAAGAGATGGGCCAAAGATGGTAATCTGTGCAGTGAAAAATGTGCTGGTAGCAAGTTTACCTTTGTCAGTAAGCTCTACTCAGTGAATAGTGCTCATTGTCTGTCTGGCAATGGAATGGGTCCAAAAAGGTCCAAAAGGAGAGAAAGAACAAAAATGTAATAAATCTCTAAGCTAATGTACAAGTTTTGATACATGGTCATGATAATACTCTGGTTTCCCTAGAAATGAAAAAAAGTAATTTTTAAAGTTATGGTTCTCCTGCTAAGATATTAGGGCTCATAAATTATTCAGAGGGTAACTATAGCTTAAAATATACTTTTTATAAGTGTCAGTAACTGACAGTTGCTCTGCCATCTGACTGATGCAAAGGTGAAGAAACAGATTAGAGGCTTTAGCTTCCGTATGAATAGCATAAAAGCTACCATCACTGAAGATTTGTGAAAAACCTTCTAAATGCTACCAAGTGAAATAAAAAATAAAATCAAAACGGTAGTTTGATGAGCTTGTTACAGCTGACTTTTCTATATCTGGCTCAATTTGAGACAGGAGGGAAACATTGCAGCATTTAGAATGCAGGTCCATGAAGCAGAAGATCAGATTGTTCAGAAACATGTAGTGTAATAAGTAAATATTTACTCTTTCATCTGGGCCCTGAGCAGGCCTAGTGAGCCTCCTAATAGTATATGCCTGCACTAAAAGATACTTGCTATAGTGGGTTGACCGTGGCTGGACACCAAGTGCCCACCTAGCCCCTCTATCACTCCCCTTCCCAACCAGAAAAGGTGAGAGAGAATAAGATGGAAAATGACTTGTGGGTTGAGATAAAGCAGTTTACTGAAGCAAAAACTTGCATGCGCAAAAGCAAAGTGGAAAATATAACAAGGTTTGTTCTCTACTTCCTATCAGCAGCAAAGTCTGACCACTTCCCAAGAAGCAGCACTTCAGCATGGCGAATGGTTTCCCAGCAGGCAGCCACTGGAAACAATGCATGCCCCACTTCCAGCTCCTTTCCTTAGCTTTTGTGTCTCAGCAGACATCATATGGTAAGGAATAACCCTTTGGTTAGTTTGGGTCAGCTGGCCTAGTTGTGGCCCCTCCCAGGATCTTGCCCTGGATTGGGGCAGAAATGTTCCAGTGCTGAAGCTGTGCCAGCACTGCTCAGCAGTAGCCAATACTCTGGTGTGCTATCAACACCCTTCAACTACCAGTGCAAAGCACAGCACTGTGGGGGCTGCTATGGGGAAATGAACTCTATCTCAGCCAGTCCCAATGTTCAGCACCTACCACTCTGAAAGACTCACAAGTTCTTGTCAGTGATAGGATTATCAGTCCTCTGCATTTGCAGATGGAGCATTGATGGGCTTGGTGTTTAAGTTGGTATGTATGCTAACAATATAAATGAAGCTTCCTCCATTTTTGAATTCTCAGCTTCTCCTAAGATAGCTGGTGTTACTGACTCTATAAGAGTGATACTATGAAGTGCTTTTGATGCTTATAGGAGCCCACTCTGGACTGTGTAACAAAGTGATAGGACAAACATTCATATGTGACGTGCCCATGCCATATGCATCTTGCAGCTTCATTCAGGTTCTTAAGTTGTAGTTGTCTTTTCTTGCCTCTGTTTACAAACTTTATTTTCACTGTCCAACCTCAATTTAACTGGTCAAAGCTATTCTCAGTTCTTGTGGAAACAGTGTGAGCAGCTCCCCAGTCAACACCTCCTTGTCTGTACAGGCAGAAAAGGGAGCATCACTAATAATTTTACCAATTCTACCTTGCCCTATCAATAGCTCTGACTGATTTCTCTGCCTCCAAAGGAAAAGGAACCATCAGAAAAAGAGGTTGTACAATTATCTACATACAATGCTTTCTCTTAGGACTTTAAATTCAAGAGAGCCTGCAGTTGATGTGTCATTCTGTTCTGAGTCATACCAGAGCTCTACATGGTCAATACAGTATTTTCTACATGTTTCAGTTTCAATTCTCTGCTCACCATCAGCATTGGGGATGAAATTTGTTCTGAAAGCTTGGACTGGATCCTCAATATATGTTGAAAAATTTTAAACTTTGCTCTCATAGTTATGAGGCCACCTGGAGCAGTGCTGGATAAGATCTAGAATATGCTTGAACTTTGGACATGTCTCTGGTATCAAATGCAGCATGCCATTGTTATGCCCTGGTCCAGAAGCCTCAAGCTTTACTGGGCATTTCACTTTAATTTAGACCCTTGATAGTTCCAACATGAAACTTTTACAGTGTCTTAGTTCTTTGATACCTTGAGTTCATGTCCAGAGAAAAAGCTACACTCTTTTTTTCTAAGAGATTTCTTTTAATTTAGTGAGAAAACAGGTATTTTGGCATAAAGGGTTTACAGGAATGACATACAATAAAGGAACAGGTTCTACAAAAGCATTATGCTTAATAGCAGGTTACTAGGAAAAAAGGATTTCCTGCCTCACTCCAAACAGCATTCTGAGCTCTGCCTCCTACACCCTTTCAAGAGTTTTATATGCCAGTGGGCATCGCTGTGGAGTGGGGAACCTTGGTTGCACTCAGCAAACACTAACCCAACTTAAGTGAAATACCATTAAGTTGGTTTTAAATTACCCACAAGAGTAAGAAAAGAGGTATTAAGAGAAGAAAGGAGAAAGAGAGGAGAGATAAATGCAGTTACCGCCAAGAAGTCACATGTTGGCAGCCCCCAGGAATGCGGGCAGGGGCGAGATGGGGCCTGCGTGTGCATCTGTGTGTATGATTTGGCTGCAGTGCCCACTCCCCTGGCAGGGCATCCGGCTCACTGACCAGCCAGTGCCCCCCTGCAAGGGACAAGTGCTGCAGCTACTTGGGGGCACTGGGTGGTGTGGGCTACCAGATGGGCCTTACTGACTGGCAGGTGTCCCCCGTGGCCCCTGTGCCGTGTGCCTTTGGAAACCGGTGGCCGTGTTGGCTGTGGCCCTTTGCCCCCCCCCCCACACAGACAAGAGGGTTGATTTGACCCCAACAACTCAGTGACATACAAATCCGGTCTTGAACAGCCAAGACATGCCAGAGTCATGCCATTAGATGTCTTGATAGTAGGAGTATTTTAATATATTTTTCCCCAATGGATTTTAAAGTCTTGTTTTCTAGCAACTAGGGATTGCTAAGCAAAGCACCTGTTACTATTGTAACCACTGGTATTGTTGAGTCAAGATTTGGTTGAATCGATCTGGTGCAGTGGCTGAAGTCATAAAACTATGTCCTTTGCCTCTGCCAATATTTCTGTGCAAGGAGCTTTGTTGGGATTAGTGCTGCAGTGGGATATTAAAAAATGAAATGCTCAGGTATTAAGGTGCAAATAAAACTACAAACTAATGTTGTATATGAAGAAAAGACTAGAGCACTCTCTACCTGTGCCTTGTATATGGATTTTGATCATCACAGAAATGTATGATATGCTAATAAATGTAAGTAAGTTCTGTTTAAAGATTTATTAGCTAAAAATTTTCTTGGCATCTATAAGACAGTATTTTTTCAGCTGTATTTTGAGGAAGTCTTGAAGAGTTAATTTATCTAGATTCCTAAACATGGTATGGAGAAGATGGTAGTGGCCGACACATTTCTTTTGTACAGCATGGGGTCTATACACTCCTCCTGGAGCAGGGGAAGAAACAGGAAAAAGCTCCTTCAAAGACAGACAATTGAAGCTGCTAAAAGTAGAAGGATGTGTACGAGGCATCTTTTTATTCCCTGGTCTTTTTAAACTGCTAATAGTAGATTCTGTGGGTGTACAACTACTGACAGCCACATATAAACAGTGCTGCAGAATTTTACTATCCCTGCTGCAAATTTTAGACCTGTTGTGCTGTAATTTCAGAGCTTCTGTTTTTGCATATCCAATTATAGATCTTATTTTGGTGTTGAAATTTCAGCAGGTGGCTATAGTAGGCAGAGATCTAGCTAATTCTTATACATGGAATCGTAAAACCAAGCGACAGAGACAAAGCTTGATTGTAAACTGATTGTGATTTAGTCTTGTTTCCTATTAAAAAGAAAAGGCATACAAATCCTTATAGATTTGGATTCCTCTGAACAGAAAGGTTTAAATGGTATGCAAACTATCTGTGCTCCACGCATAGCTGAACGTTGCAGATATGTGAGAAACGATAAACAAGTTGATTGTGTTGTAACTGTACATAATCTCATGAACAGTTTTCCACTGAAGTAATAATTAACTGCCTGCATGCACAATGTTGTCCAATAATGTTTCCTAGCAGCACTTATAATCAAGGACTTGGCATTAGGTTAGAATGGTTTACATAGAGCCAGTTAGAAATTGTAATTTTCACCAAACAGTACAGCACTTTTGCCTGTTCTGATTAAGAACCATGCCCATTTTCTAGCGTAAGGTGCAGTGACAAGTGTCAAAGCAATTTTTTCATTTAGCAGCATATTGAACTATCAGTGTTCCCCAGTACAAAGAGAGGCAAATCATAATCCTAATGCAGCAAGAAAAGAACAGGTGTAGTTGTCATGTCCATAACCTGGGATTTTTGTACAGTAAATTTGGAAGTTATGTAATTTGAATAGTTGAATGATCCTTTTTTTCTTGCCTCTATCCTCACTCCTATTTCAAGGGGTATGATCTCCAGTTTTGTGTTGCATCTTATTTTAGCTAACTAGTCAAGGGAAGTAAATGGTGAGAAATCATATTGAATTTTCTAATGCTACATGCTAATTCAGAGATGGAACAAAGACATTTAAATGTTTTTCTAAGTAGTTCAAAGGTAATCTCTCTAGTGATCATGTAAAATCCAGACTTCAGCTCGAGTATGCTCATGAAATGCCTTCAGATATCAGCCCACATTACAATCTGCTACTTTGTTTTGAATGAATGTGTCGTGACTAGAAATTTAAGTGGTAACTACAGATAAGATTGAATTCAGTGCTTTAATGATATCCCTTTTCAAGTTAGCTGCTGGAAATATTTTCATTTAATTTGCTGAAGTCCATTGAGAGTATAATTTTATTTTGCTTTACATAAAATTAACAAACTTGTGATGCTCAAAAGCCAGTGCCAAAATCTTAATTGAAACAGCGGCTTTTTTTTACAATCTTTAAGCATGTTGTTTGGAAAAGAAGCATCCTGTCTGAAATAATTTTATCTTTGATCTTTAAATACTGTAACAAATTCGGTTGGAGCATTTTGCATGTGTTTCAATTGTGTGCAGTATTTGAGTTTCTGTGCTGCTCTTCTAAAATGGTGCACCATAGCACCATTACTTTAGAAGAGCACCCTTGCTGAGTTTTGTCCTAGAGTATTCATTCTTGTTTTCCCTGGTGGGATCGATCTGGTTTTCATTTGTTCTCAAAAATTTTAGTAAATCTGATATGAAATACTGTATTTGTCTTACCGGTAGTAAGATCAGCTCTTTGGTATTTTAATCTTGCTGAAATGCATGTCTAGCTTCTGGTCTGTAGGAGTGCAAAAGTCTTCGGAGTGCTACTGGCGTGGTTTCACCAGGCAGAAATGGTATGTGGGGGAGGACAGGAACTGAAAGTTATAATCCAGAGAGATCAAAAGAAGGATATACATATCTTTTTGTCGAATCTGAAATAGCATCTTTTTGATCCTGTAAAGGACAGGAGGAAAGGCAGTGAATTGAGATGGGGGAGCTCGCACAGCCTTTCTTCTAATCCTTCCTCTGCCATCCTCTGGGACAGATGTAAGGTACAAACAGACTCAGGTTTGCCCTGCTCGTTCTCAGAGCTGGCCACGTATGAGCTTAGTTTGGTTTCAAATTAAAGTGCCCTGTCTCTCAAACAGCCTTTGTGAAGGAGTTTACATAGATCTATATGTTTTCTTATAAACAGGCCCAAAAAAGGGAGCCTGCACCTTTGTATTTTAACCATGAGCAAAGCTACCTATCTATGCTGGAGCTGGGAAGGGGGCCTGACACTGAGAGACAAATCTTGTAGTTTTCATTCTTAATGTGGACTTTTTTTTTTAATAGGATTTTTTTGTATAGTTGTCAGATCAAACCCTTTAAAGAAAACTGTCTCCAAAATTGAGATCCATATAGTCATGGTATTTCCCAAATTTTATTTCATTTGATCCTTCATACTGTATTGCCAAGTATTTTTGAAATGAAGAAGAAGGATCCACTGATTTGCAGACCTTACTAGGACAGCTTCTTTGGGCTGTTGCCTCCAAATAATCCGAGTAACAGTTGACATATGAACCTAGTTGGCAAGGGTGCCAGTGTAGCTATTTCTTGACTGTGATGCTAAGTAAGACAGTAAAAGCATTTTCTTACTGCCAGCTTTACATTGTTATTCGCCCTGGGGCCACATTCAAATAGCTTTAAAAGAACATAGAAAATAAATGAATGAATTTTGAAGACAACTGATTATTTACTCAGTAGATAGGATTCGATTATATATAATTAATATAATTATTTACTATGAGTATTCCATATTAAATACAAAGGTTTGCTATTAGGAAAAAAATGAAAACAAAAAAAAACACCAAAAGCAAGCCCACCCTCCCCAAAAACCCACTCCAGCCCCTAGATAATTTCTAAATTAAATTTCTTCTCAAGATCACAAGCAGATAAAAATTTCACTCAGATCTGTTACAGTCAGGGCAGAGCAGTTCTAGAGTCTGGACACAATTTTCTGAGTTATTCAAAAGCAGGTTCCAGGTAGGTTTCCATAACACAAAGATGTGGTGTGACTGAGGGTGACCCTCCATCCATCCTCTCCTTTTTCTACCTTGTTATGCATTTCTTGAAGTGTTTAAGGTATTAGACACTGAATGCTGAACTTTGCCTGGTGATGAACTGCAGGGCCTCTGTGTGTGACCCTGTATGTGGAGAAGTCTGAATTTGGGATAATGGAGTTCAGATCCTCAGTGCAGAACAGCACTTGTACTGCCTGCATGCCTGTGCATCTCTTTCTGAATGAAGTGCTCAGTCTTAGTTCTTTGAGGAAGTGCATGGCCTCAGGAACAAAAAGCCATCAATAAAAATGCCACCTTGGGTGTATCTGCTACAGACCTTGGGATGAAATTGACCCTTCTTGGGACATGCTCTTATGGTATACCATAAAATTTCAGATGTTCTTAAACTCATGCCTACTAGAGCTTTACTGAGCAAGTTAGTTGACCAGTCTTTATCATTTCAGATTATTTCCTAAGTTATCTACCTATCTTCTTGTTTTCAAAGGAAGCTCAGTGAGATGTCCCAGTTTATTAATGTGATTAAAGCCTTCAATGTAGTATTTTTCTAGGGGACTGAGGTTGTGGGAGACCCCATTCCCTAGCTGGCTGCCCACTGGGAAAGAGAAGTTGTTCATCCAAGCTACCTAAGAAAATTGGCACTATTCTTTGACTTGTTTTTTCTCTACAATTTCCAGAACTTTTGCTGTAATACAGCAGGAACAGTTTAGCAAGTCTGAAAACTTGAGTTCTCCTCTTCCCATCCTTCCTGGGTAAAAAACAGGTCTGTCCTGCATATCCTCACCCTTTCACAGACTTTTCTTCTAGATATGTAAGAGTAACCTCTGAAAAAGGAAGTACCTTGATGAAGTTCCCCCCATGAAAAACTCAGGAAAGTATAAGATCCCCTGAAACTGCATTTTGCCAGACTTAGAAAAGTAAGATCAGTATGTGAAAACTGTATTAAAAGCCTTTGTGAGGCAGAATGCAAGATGGTAAGCGTGAGTTCACACCATGAGTAATGAGAGGCAAGGAAGTGGCAGTGTTGGTGTTGCCTGACTGAAGGAAGTGGAGATGATGTCTGAGGATACAAAACTTTATTGATATGAGTGCAGAATTTATATGGGTTCGGCATAAGTGTGTTACTATTGAACTGAAACCAAGATGTATTGTGTTATGACAGAGAGGTTGCAGTAAAGATTTTTGTGGAAAAAACTATGACTGAATACATACTCTTCATAGAAATACATGTGCTGTCATTGCTGTTGGGATTCATGTCAAGATGGCTGCAAGGGTCAAAAATTGTATTATTACTCAGTTTATAACTGTGAGGGTTCCAGTACCATAATTGTTACACATGCTGTGCATGAGGAGGGGGCATTAAAAATAACTTTAGACAGACCACAAATAGAAGATATTTTTAAAGGCCTGTTATTTTGTAACAGTCTGGTAATTTTTGAGAGACTATAGCTTATAATAGAACCAGTCTGTCCCCTTTGCACTGTCCTCTGTTGAGGTAGAAAAACCTCTTAAACTACATGCTGTGAGTTCAGTATTGATATGAGTGTTTTCCTCCTTGCTCCAGCCCAAGATGCTCTTATTCAGCACAGCATAGCAAGGGGCTGCCTATGCTGGAATTACGGAAACAGTGAGAAAGTCCTTTCACCACAGACTGGACATGACACATGGGCAAATTTTGTGGGTTCCTGGTACATTGCAGACTGAATCTCGAGAGCAGATCATCATATTGATAATATAGACTAAAGAAAAGAGTGTCTTTCCTAAAGATACACTAACTAAAAC
>JAOXXN010000072.1:57709-80363 GCA_026770055.1 Myrmophylax atrothorax
CAGAGGGTGGTTGGGCACTGGAACAGGCTCCCCAGGGAAGTGGTCACAGCACCAAGCCTGACAGAGTTCAAGAAGCATTTGGATGATACTCTTGGGCGCATGGTGTGACTCCTGGGGATGGTCCTGTGCACAGCCAGGAGTTGGACTCAATGATCCTTGTGGGTCCCTTCCAAGTTGGCATATTCTGTGATTTTGTGGTTCTGTGATACTGACCAGTTAAGTGAGTGGTTCTTAACTCTTTTGCTAACCAGCAGTGATATAATGCTTTCAAATGAAGGAGACTTTCCTCAATAGGAATGAACAATTCTCCAAGTATAGTTATATGGAAATGTCCTGGGGTTTGTGCTTGACTCTGTTTAAAGAAATGAGATCTGGCTGAAATTGCACTCCATATCATTCAGTAGAGTAATGGTGAAATAAATTATTTCAAAAAATTTTCTGGATCCCGATGGAATTTTTTTTCCAGTTAAAGATGTGCATTGCGGTATTTGAATCTTAAGTCTGAGGTGCCTTCCTTGGAGTGTTGCCAGGGTTGGAAGTCCTTATGCTTCCACCCTCCTCAGTAGACCACAGCTACATCTGTTGAGAGACAGTGAATCCTAGAATTCCCACAAGCATCCTCTAAGAGATCTATCTTTAAAAAGAGTCTGAAACAAAACCCTGTTCCCTGTTTATTTTGTTTTTTCCTTAGGAAAAAAGTAAGCGTCAGTTACAAATTACTTCACTTTTCACTGATCACATTTTCTTGACAGGAAAGAGTTCAGCTGGATAACTTCTAATCAGTCTAGTCTTGTCATCTGTTGAAGCATCCCAAACTGCAATCTCTAGAGACATTTCTGTAGTATTTCTTTTCTAGTGTAATCCAAATGTTCAGGAAAAATTAGACTTGATGTGCTTCTTTGTTTGTTTTTTCCCTGTGATCAATTCTTTTCTTTATGATCAGGTTTTACTTGCTCATATCTGTAGAGCTGAAATCATACATCATTTGTTAAACACCTTCAAACTATGGATCTGATTTTCGATTAGGCTGCAAACATAAGAAGGCAGGCAGAAGTGTAAATTGTTTCATTCAGTTGTTTGAGACTTTTGCTTGTTTGTTTTGCTTTATAGCAAGAACAGAACATTTCAGATTAGCAATATCATTGATAATGTCAGCCTACTGCTGATTAGCCATTACAGACATTTAAAATCAAATATTACAGAAGGTCAGAGAAAAGAAAAAGCAGAAGTTACCATAGGAAGGAAGAACAGGTGGTGAACTTCATGGATGTTAAAGGGAATGACTGTAAACCTCAAAAAGATTATGGTTTGTAATAGCAGTAAGGGCCTGTGTATCACTCCTTTTCAGAGCTGGATGGGGACAGACTGCAGCATGAGCTTTGTCAGAGGCCTTTAACGATCCTTGATCTTTATTTGCCAGAGGCTCTTAATCATCTTTGTTCTTTATTTGACAGATAAATGTATCACACCTCGGTCCTTAATGCTTTGTTTCAAACTTTAAGAGAAGAGGGAAAAGTACAGCATGCTCTCTATTTTGCCTAACATACCTATAGAATACTTTGATCTGGTGAAAATGCATAGCGTCAAACAAATCTCTGCGAGGACCTTAATAAAGAGAGCTGACACAACCTAAGCATTGTCCTAAATTTCTCCAATAGAAAAAGTCTGTAATGGCACTGAGCAATGCTGTCAGCTGGGCTGAGCTCAGCCTCCCTGCAGGGGCAGCACTCTGAACCTGTGGAAAATGGCTCTTCTCTATTTATTCCTGCATCCGCAGGATGTCTGAAATTTGGTTAGATCTAGTCAGCTGACTTCTTATGCGATTTATGTCAAGCAAGTAGTTAAAATTACTCATTGTCTTCTCTCTACTTGGGTACTGGGAGGGAAGTCAGGCTCCTGTTCTTTTTCAGGCAGGTTTTTAAGGTGCCTTTCCATGTCTGAGGTTCTGACAGAAAAGGTGTAGCTGGCACAGTTCCTGACAGTCATTTGTTTGTACACACCTATAGTCTGTTCTTTTGTGTGCAGGAGTGTGTTTGCTGTGTAAAGGGCAAATAATTATAGTTTGATTTCCATGCTCAGGTCTTTTAAAATGTGGAAATGCCTTTCAGGTCAGCGTGAGGGATCTGCCAGTGTCTTGCTGAGAAGGCTGGAGCTGGCTGTGAGGCTCCCATAATGAACAATGTGAGTTTACTGGTACTAATTATTGCAGGTTCCTTGTTACTCTTCTTTGGAAACTGTAACAGTGTTTAAATATTAGTCACAGAAACAATGCTGTCTACCTTGTGATTTTTCTGCCAGGTCCTGGTTTTTTTAATTTTCTTTTTTTTTTCTTACTATGTCGTAGTTGATATTTTTATTTAAGACCCAGCTCCATCTGAAAGCTGCTGCTGAGTGATTATTTTTCCGCTTCAAAACACAGGGGAAAAAAAGGAAGTGTGTATGTGTGTAGAAAACATAGAGCCTGATGATTGCAGGGCTTCAAAAATGCCGAAATTTAAGATCTTCTGTTTGGAGGAAGTGACTGTGAGTAATGGCTGGCATTCTCCAGCAAAGCATCTATTAGCACTAGTAAAAGGCTGCAGTACTTGCTTTGAGTCGGGGACAGTTTTATGCCTTGAGGTTATTAACTAGGAATAAATTCTAAAGACCAGTTAAAAATTGTATTTGGTTGAAAACAGAGATTTAAAAACCATTTTTGACCAAAAGTTAGATACTGCACTATTCTAATGCATAATGCCATTGTTGATTTAGAAGACAATACCTTACCTGCAGGTTCTATTAAGAAGTCTTTTCACTGCATATGAAGAAGCATCTGTTTCTGTAAAGTTAGTTTATTGCAAAAATGAGGTTGAATAAGCTCTGCTTTAGTTGTGGTATAGCAGTACAGAAGAGGTGTTGTATTTTAGGGATTTGTCTATTTTTAATGTTACCTTAAGGAGTCATATAACGTGAACTTCTGCTGATGCAGTGATGTAGATAGAGTACCAAAATGCCTGGGTTTGTGTGTTTTGCATGGGGGTAAGAGACACTACTCTTCTGAATGTGCTGGAGTCAGCCATGGATCAGGAGTACTGAGATGCACAAGATTCAGACTATACCAGCTCCTCCCTCAGGACTTGATTGGAGCATTTCACTTGCCTCCTTTTACATTGTTCTGTAACTGTCCTTTTCATTTTAAGTCTTTACTCTGTTGGTATCTCCTTTCTGTGAGCAATGTTACCATTATTTCTGTTCAGAAAAGACAGACCTCTTTCTTTCTGAGAAAGAAGCCATGAAAGCTCTGGATCTGAAGACCAAGGATTTCCTTTTTAAGTGTGCTTGTAGATGTTATCTAGCAACTGAAAGAGGAAAAAGCCAAGGATCTGTGTAGTGTGTTAAACCTGTAAGTATCAGCTGTACGTAGGTGAGAGTGCTCACGAGTCTACTGTGATTTATGGCAAGAGCTGAGCTGCACAAATCCTGAATGGCTCCGAGAACTTTTTCCCACACATTGGAAAGATATTTCTAGAATTGCTTGAGCAAACTAAATTAAACTTTTTTTTTACCTACTATTATGACACATTGATCACAGAAGGAAACACTTCTTCCAGAGACAAGTGTTATGGGAAATTCTTATGTGTGCTCTCTATTTCCTAAAAGAAACTGAATGGTGAGGCCTTCAATTTCTCTGTGCTAAGTTGGAACAGAGTTCATCTTTGGTTTTGGAACATGTTTATGGAAACTGAAGTTTGCCATTTACGGCCTCTCTATCTGATACTCTGCATGATATGAAAGAAGATATAGAACCGTTCAGGAATTCTTCAGGATTTTATTCTGCTGTGCTAATTATTTCTTTATGAATGTTGTGTTTTGTACACTGTATGAATAAGTTACATGAAATATAGGACTGGGATATACATAAAAATTTCTTTGTCTTTGCTGAGAAGAAGCTTAGCCTCTGTTTTGATTATGTAGCCAAACCTGGATTAAAAAAAAATTTAGCTGTAGTGGTATTAAAAAGTATTCCTAAATGGGTGTTTTATGCTTGAAGTGAAACTGAATTCTCTAGGAAAAAAGTATCCAAGAACTGGTTTTCCTCTCTGATGTCTGTTCACCTTTGCTCTATGAAACTGTAAGTGTCAAATCTTTGAAAATCAAGTCTTAAAGATGGTTAGATGTGATGTAAGTGGGAATGCCTGAAAAGCCTTTGATAGCAAAGAAAACAGATTCCAGTTGAAGTTTAGGTGTACGTCTTGTACATCATTTTACTTGGGCTTTGGTATTTGGTATAACTGTACTAATGCAAACCCCTTGGTAATAGCTAAAATAACACAAACTTCGAAGGAAGGCAAGAAGAGCATCTCTTCGTTCTGTTCACAATTATTTCAGACTTACAGTGGGGTAAATTCAACTAAGCAATTAAATGTCAATATCAACTGCAGATTAAGCAGTTCAGTATTTTGTCCCAGTATCACTAGTGCAAAGCTGTTTAATCTGTAGAAGTAAGTTTCAGATCTCCTGAGAATAACTCTTAGTTTTAAGTGGGCTGGGTTTGGAGGGGTGGGGTTTTTTTGAGTGGGTGAGTTTTTGGTTGGTTGGTTTTCATTTTTGAGTTTGGGGTTTTTTGTTTGTTTGAGGTTTTTTTAGTATTTTTTGGGGGCTGGAGTTTCTTTGTGGTATTTCATTTAAGTGTCTTGCATTTAGGGCAATTCTTGATTCTTGACTTCTCAGACCTTAGTAGTTGACATAAACTGGCACTGATATTGAAGAACAGGAGCCCTTTCTCTGTACGCAAGAAAATATTTGTGGAGCTATGCAATGGATGAAGTCTGGGAGTTGATCTGAATTTAAAAACTAAATTGAAATTGTCCTAGGTTATTTACATTACTTCAGGACAACTCCCATATTCTGCTCACTGAATGTGTGTAACAAAAGAGAGGCAGCTGTACAGGGAAGGGACTCAAGAGGTTGTGCATGGTCCTTTTGTTGATAGTGTTGACTTAGGCTCATGTAAGCTTTAAAGTACCTTAAGTGTGCATTGAACTGGAAATTACCTTCCTGGAAGAAAATGGATGAATTATAGTTATCTAAAATCAGAAGGGTCTAGAATCTGTGAAGATGAAATCATTCAGTCTAAAGGTTTTCTCCGGCCAAGAAAGCTGGAAAGGTCATATGGAAGAGCAAGCGGAGATTTAAAAGCCAGCTTTTTGTGAATCTAAGATGTTTAGAATGTTATAGTCAGGTTTAGATTGGTCCCTGGATTTTCCTGAGTTCTTACCCTAGAAGAAAATGTTTCCTTTTGAGATGGATTTGGTGTCAATATTTTGAGAACAGTGCTGTTGTCTGTGACAGGTCTGCTGCTAAGCATATCATTGGCAATCCGTTTTCTCTCCCTCATCATAAGCATCTCTCATTTATGGAATGCAATAAACACTATCTTTAGAAAGCTTACAAAAAAAGCTTTCCAAAACTTCCTGTGTAACAAAGCTTACACATTTTCTGTAGAAGCCTTCATACACTGAGAATTATAAAAGGACTAGGATATGGAGAGTAGTTATTTTTTTATTTTTGCTAAGCACTAGGCTTGCTAAAAATAGGGTTTGGAATTGCTGTAACATAGTGAATTTTACCTGTATTTGTCAATTTTTTTTTTTCAAATATTTTCTGTAACAGAGAAAAGATGAAGTGTTTGTCTGCTGATGTTAGGTAGAGTGCCCCAAGAATTCCCTCACTGATGACATAGAAAAAATGTGTGTTTGCTTGTGAGTCTGCAAGTAAGTCAGAGGCAGGCATGATGGAAGCAGTGGCTTTATTGACCTGTGCAAACTGTGATGATCAAGCACAGGGCCTGACAGGTACTGTGCTCAATTCTGACTGGATGATTTTGCTGTATCTTAAGTCATTTCCCCCCTCTTCCACTTGCAAATTCTTTCTCTCTACCACTTTTGCCTCCTCCAAAGGAAACATTTAAACTTTCCCCATTGATCCAAATATTCTTGGTTTTCACACCTTTGTTTGGTATTTCTCATACCATTGCCCAGGTAATTTCTGCCATGGTTAACTATTCCATTGGCTGCTACCCCAGCTGCTGTTCCATCTTTATTTCTGCTGCTCACAGTGTTATCGTATTAGTATATCCTCAGGGTTACCTTTGCATGCATATTCTCTTGGATATGAGGATGCTGTGACAGTGTCTCATGTTCTTGATTTGCCAGTACAGCTGTACATTCAGGGTGAACAATTGATTCGCATCCCTCAACAGTTTCCATGGACAATCTTTGGAGAAAATGCCTGATGGCCATGATGCCCTTTGTGAATGCAGTGGATAAAACATGCAGCAAGATAACCAGCTTGGTTTTCTAATCTGTTTTGAGAGAGATTGTATTTATATCTTACTGCTGTGGAAAATGTCCTATGCCAATGCAATAAGGTATTTGGAGTCAGTGGAGTCACCCACGTTGTTTTGCTTCTCAGAAAGAAGTGCTCAGTGGGATCCAGATGAATGAAATATGTAGATATCTACTTGATGTATTTTTCCACACTGGGTGTGAAAAGGAACATCCGTTACAAGCACAGTCCTAGGTGTCTCTTGCCAAGAGTGATCTGCGGCTGCTGAAAGATTCTCCCTACCAAAGAGGAAATTTCAGGGGAGCAGATACCAGGAGTTACAAGCTACAAAACATACCAAGCAGCTGGAATGTGTTTATGGATCTGGGCACAAAGTATTTGGTGGCTTTGTAGTATTTGGTAATTCATATAAACCTAACTGTTGAAAATGGAGACAGCAAAGAGCTCTGAATCTTGCAGTGTGCATTTCAGAACAGTGCAGAAGTGTCAAAAACCTGTGCAAAGAAACACCCAAGGATGAACATGTATTTATCTTTATCTTGAGTGATAGAAGAAAAAGCATCCACAAAGAGCAAGTCAATCTCACTGTATTTAGTTCTGGCTTATTATGTGTGTTTGAAGATAATCAGCTCCAGCATAGATAGAAGGTGAGTGTAGACTCTGTCATTAAATTACAATTATTTTATTCATATAACCATATCTTCAATATAGAAATAGGGAAATGTGAATGTTGGTTTCAAAATGCCTATGGCTTAGGAATTACATATGGTAAGAATAGGCACAGTTGGGATTATTCACTTATCCCGCTTTATAAGCATCCATAAGCAGTGTTAAAGGAAGGAGGTTTTCCCAGGGAGTGTTTGAGTGCTGTCTCAGGTGCTTGGGATTATTCCCTATACTTTTAATGAGCATTTTAACAAGCTCTTGCCCCTGGAGGAAAAATTATTCCCAAAAGACTCATTTTTCCCTTTTGGTCTTTCACTTCTGAGTGTCCTCATTACACTTAGAAAATGCCCAGTGATCAGCACAGCAGGGCTCTAAATACACCTTTGTTTTGTGGGTTAATAGTTGCACATTTATTTAAACCTGTATATTCAAAAGTTTTGAAGTATTTTTAGGAAGTGGTTTTGTTTGATTGTTTTTACTTGTTTGTGGGTTTTTGTGGGTGTGTGGGTTGGTGTTTTTTTTTTTTTTTTAGTCCTTTCTGTTTGGGAAAGTAAAATGAAAGTGATACACTCACACTCCCAACCATAAAGTGACTCCAGAGTTTGGAATTGTAGTAAAGAGAAGTTTAGAATTCATTTCAAAATTAAATTAGCAGTTTCTTATTTAGCAATAATGATGATCGATCAGTCATGTCTTGTCCTGCACATCTGTGCCAAAGAAATGCTGACAAAATTTTAGGAACACTAGACTACCAAATCTGTTGTCAGCTTTGAAGCAAAGCAATTAAAACTCTCGCATAGGTACTTTCACATTGGTCTCAGGAAGAAACAGTGGAAGCCAGAAACTATTAATACATGGGGACAATGGTTCTGCTGTGGGTGGTTCCTTGAGAAATAAACAAGAGAGAATATTGTGACCATTGGTTTTCGCAAGGCTGGCAGTACTGAAACTCTTGGTACCTCTTAATTTCTTCTGTATACTTGCAGGATAATTAATTCCTTGTAAATATATTTTGTCCTGAAATGGTTTGGCATTACTGTAAGAATGTTCTACTGAAAACCAAAAAAAGTCTGTGAATTACTGTTGTTCCCATCTGGAGGTGTGGCTGCTAGGCCATTTTTAAGGGTAGTAAAATATGGTTTTTAAAGAAAAGTAAGACCCAGATGATCTCTGCCAATCCTTTGAAAGTTCTTAAGTGGTTGAAGTAATTCTTGGGAAGAAACCCCAGATATAATCCCAGCAATGCATCTCTTCACAGCTGTAGGATGCAGAGCATAGTGGCGTGGTTTTAGCTTTTAAATATTCTTCCCCAGACACAAATTTCCTGGGAAATGGGCACAGCCTGCCATGCCCCATGGTGTATTTGCACATATATTTCATGCCTGCTACCCATTCATTTGGATAAGGATTGTGTCTGCTGCTGGTACCTCAAATATTTCTTGCATTGGTTCCTCAGATCTTGTGGAAAACAAAATATAAACCCTCCAACAGCCGTTAATTAAAACAACAGTTTCAATTAATTTAAAATGATGATAAACCCACAACAAACAAATAAAACACAACATAAAAAACCCCAAACAACTAAAAACTCCAAATCTCTAAAACAAACCAAAAAATGCCAAATGTTCCCCAAGACCTAACTAAGCTAATTGATTCCTGAAGTGTCATTACTTGGTGCATTGGAAGGTTTGGTGTGCTGGATCCTGTCCATTGTAGGTTTAGACTGTAACTTAGTTGGAATTTGGGCGAGTTGTTCATGGCTAAGTTCTCATCTTATACCAATTATTTTGTAATGAGGCCTTTGCCACGTCGCAACTCAACACATCTGAGTTCTGCTGTAATATGTTCTTGTGGCAATAGATGTGCCACAGGTGTGAAAGTGATGGTGGTTGCTGCTGTCTGTGCTTTAAGCCACAACAGAACTTTAGAGGATTGCCTTGCTAAGTTTTCTCACTTTTTAAAAAAAAAAAAAGAAGAACCAAAACCTGATATCTTTTCAGAACAGGTGATTGTGGAAGTGCATTTTGGAGGCTGTAGCAGCTTGAACTGTTCAAAGGCCCTAACTGCTGTCATTAGAGGCAGGAGAGAATTCTTTACTTTCTGCCTTCCTCCATTTATCTCTCCTTCAAATCACAGCGATTTGAGTCCAATAAAGAAAGTGAGTGACTCATGGCTATCTCCCTTTTCTAAGCCTCTTAAAGAAGAGAGATGTGCAGAAAGGAAAAAACTATGTGATACTGTTATGGAATTTTGTTCTGCTGAAACAGTAACTCCTCAAAAAGTAACACTTTATTTTGGAAGTAGAACCAACTTAGAAATCCTTTTCCTGATTGTTCCTGAAAGCTGTTGCTTTCAAGACTTTCAGTGCTATCCACTCCCCTATCTACCATATTTAATTTGGCTTTTGAGACACCTCTTGGCTGGTGCTGCTGATCTGTTTTGTCCCTTGTTCATTTCTAGGCAAGAACATCTCTGCTTTCTTCCGGAGTGTCTTTATAGCTGGAAGATACTTCATATAATTATCCACAAAGATACCTTATCATCACATTTCAAATCCTGTCTTAGATTCTCTGTCAGGATGCCTATAAAAAAAAAGTAACACTTTCTCACAGAACCAAGAGCACTGCTTATTAAATTGCTTGTCCTACTAATCTTTTAACAACCTGATCATCTGCTTCTTGTCTTACAGACTGCAATTCATAAACAGAAAGCTTTCTGCAATATCTAGCATATTTGGTTCTTTGTCTATTTAGACAGGGTTTTATAGCAGTATGAGAGTATAACAATCTAAAAATAATCCAAATTTCTACAGTGTTCTTTGCTTTGGCTTATATGCCAAATACACAAGTCCTTTGAAAGCTTCAATGTGTCATGATCCCAAACTCCTCCTGGGGAAAGTGTCAAGCCATATAGCTCGTTAGTTAAGAAAGGGACTTTATTTACTATAGACATTTTAGTCTGATACTGGCAAAGTAGTTTATTATATCATTTGCTATAAACTAAGTCTTGAACTGAGTAGTTATTGCATTCATAGTTACCTCATGCTCTGTCTTTAAATGTCTGACTGTATCTGATTTTCTTGCCATTTCTTATTTGAATGTATATTGCAAATTCTTTATAGTGATGAATTCTGATATGTATTGATGCATTCAACCCTACCTTTAGAAATTACAATTCAAAATACATCATTGTGAATTTTCAAATTAAATGTACAAAGTATATTCACAGCTAAGACTTGTTTTCTTCTGTGTGAGACTTTATTTTGGTATTAGGTAACTATATGTGAAATTATTGAATACAGACAATTTAATGAAACTGCTGTTTTGCTGTCATTGCATATTGTAGATTGGCTTGACACACAGGGTGGAGTATGCACCCAGTTTGCAGTTCTTGTTGGTTGGCCCTGTATTAATACCCACACAGCTTGAGAAAGTGAGGTATGTCGCACGTGTCAAATACTGAAAGTTCACAGACCACAGCTGATCCATAATAAAAGTGCACAAAGCAGAAAAATACTACGTAAGTTCTGTCTTCTTCCATTGCTAAGGCTAATTCTTTGTTTCACTCACATTATGAAGGAGAATTGGTACTAATCTGTCTGAAGTGACTCAGAACATGATTTTCCTCTGCCTATAATGTATAACCTTCAGCACAACACCTAAGGTATTTGTGTATGAGTTTGTGAGAACTTAAAGAATAACATATCTGACAGGTGATAGAAGAACATGAATCTTTGGTCTCAACCACATTAATTTGCTCAGGATTGCTGAGCAATTGCCCAAGTATGAGAGTGCAGTTGTTATCTGACTTCTAATAAATAATGTGATCACTTTCCTCAAAATTTGGCCAAAACCTGGACATGAATCAAGAAGCAATTTTATTTCTGAATAAGAGAGTCCATATAGTAGTTTAGAGTAATTTTTAAAAAGATACTTTGCATTCACTTCTTGAGTTAATTCTTGGTAATTTTTCTGCAAACTCTGCCTTCATGCAGAGTGCAAATTCTGCATTACTCTGCTGCATCTATGTGGGGAGGGCCATTAACAACTGTTGTTAAATGACGTGCTTGGAGATGTAGACCACCAGTTAAATACTCAGCAAGAAAGCAAAGAAATTTTATTTTCTCAGACTAATGAAATTAACATGGGATTTTGATACTTGCCTTTCCCTTCAAGCTTTGTCTTTGTGATGATCACATGGAGATACCTTAACCTCTTGTGCCAAAGCTGTGGCCTTGGGGTAGTAAGTCCAGAGTAATGTATGGCCAATTTGATAAAGGCTGTGTCTTAAACTTCTCCGTAATAGAAACAGCCATGGGAAAATTCCTGAGCACAGGAATACTAGATGACTGAAATACCAGGACCAGTAATTTTGTCTTGGGGCAGTAGTAAACAGGAAATATGATACAATTCTTTGCTACAGTATCCTTAGCTATTTAGCCAAAACATCCACTGAAGCAGCAGTCAATCTTTGGATAATATTTCATCAGGTTACAAATGGATAGGACAGCTAAATATATGGTAAAGTGAAAGACCAATTATAACAGATAAATTCAGTTTCCATGTTACCAAATAGCTTAGTAAATTACTCTTGTATATGTTTATCTGTCACCATACAAATGTTACTAGCCCCTAGAAAACACCACTATCTCAAAAAGTATTTTTAAAAAAATAAAATTTGTAAACAATTTTCTTCCTTAAATTTAACCAAAGAAAAGGAAGGAAGTCTCTTTACTTCCCCTTTTAGATCATGTCACCTGAAATAGGAGGTCACAAGGTTTTTTGGGTAATTATTGACAGTTTTAGAAACTGTTAGTTGACATGGTCAAACAATGTAATTATTGCAGTGCTGGAATGTTGTGGTCTGGCATATGTTGGGTGCTGATTGACATGATCATGTGTTTGTGTAGATACCATTCCCTATAGCACAGTAAATTCTTCAGGTGCAAAGTTCTTTAAATGATAGGGTAACTGAGCCTTGACAGTATTTAGAGAGTATGCAGAAGTAAAGTAGCTATAACATTCGCATGGCTGTTCACTAGTACTTTTCTGGGTATGTTCAGTGTCCTGTCTCCTGATGATCAGCTGAATATTTATGAGGCTCACCAGGGTTGCTCACCTGAATGCATCCAGGTTCCTAGGTGACAGTTTGCTCCTACTCCTACAGCACCTTATTATTACAATTAACATTCCTTGACTTTTAAATTCTAAGCTGAGTGTGTAGGTCTGTCAGTAAGGAAAGACATTTAGTATATTTTGAGATATAATGCACCTAGAAGCCCCTGAAAGTATAGTTAGAATGGAGCACTAGCAAAGTTGATTTTGTGACATGAGCCAGTGCTGGGACTGCCACTGCAAAGGCAGCAGAGTCCAGGCCTTGTGTGTGATGCTGTAATTGTTTCATGAGGATGCAAGATCTACCAGTGATGAGTGTGTAGTGGAGTTAGTGTTCAACAACTGCAACCTTCTGGTTGCAACTCTTCATTGTCTTTATGTCTTTCAGTAAATTCTGTGCTTTCCTGGTACTAGACCTTTCTCTTATTCACACCCTTCAGGGAACAGAGGGAGGGAATAGATTATTTTTTGTATGCGTGAGGAAGAAAGGGAGACACCCTTCTTTCCCCTACATTTTAACAACTGTAAATCTTGAAGATCAGAACACCACGAAGAAAACATGTTCTGTTCAAGAGAGGAGACCACTTACAAGATCTAATAATTTTTTTTGTTAAGTAGTTCATCTGAGAAGGAACAACCCTGGGCAGGGGGCTGACTGTCTGAAAAGCAGCTCTGTAGAGGAGTGGGCCTTGGGGTCCTCATAGATGGCAGACCAGCAGCCAGCAATGTGCCCTTGGGGCTAAGGGGGCCAACAGCAGCTGGGCTGTGTTAGGGAGCCTCCTGCCAGCAAGGGTGGTCATCCTTCCCCTATGCACTCAGGCTGGTGAGGGCACATCTGGAGTGCTGTGCCCAGTTCTAGGCTTGACAATACAAGAAAGGTATAGATTTATCTTGATGGACTGGAGTGAGTGCAGCAAGAACTGGAAGATGATTGAGGAACTGGAGCATCTCTGCCATGAGGAGAGCCAGGACTGTTTAGCCTAGGGAACAGAAGCTTGAGGGGATCTCATAAAGGTATACACAAATACCTGATGGGAGGGAGTACGTGAGGGAGCCAGATCTCATCTCAGTGGTGCCCAGTGATACAAGTGACAGTGGGCACAAGAAAACACCTCTCTACTGTACATGTGGTAAAACACTGGAATAGCTTGCCTGGAGGGATTGTGGAATCTCTGGCCCTGTTGATAGTCAAAACTCAGCTGGACACCTTCCTGAGCAACCTGCTGGCACTGACCCTGCTGCAGCAATGGGTTGGACCGAATGCTCTCAAGTGGCCGCTTCCAAGCTAAATGATTCTGTGAACAAAAATAGAAACAATAATTAGGCTGAGCTCTGGGGGAGAATCTTTCAGTTAAAATGTAGAGATTCATGATAGAATAGGTCAGAATATATCTCTGAACAACCAATTTAGTGTCTCTTTCACTCTGTATACAGTTAATTTAGTAGTCAGTCTTACTTCTTTTATCCTTCATCCCTTATGTCTTTGCTGCATTCTGATTTTTGTGCCAGGAGGGAAAAAACCTAGTATGAAAAAATAGTGCTAGAATTGAACTCCTGCAGTTAAAGTAAGGAAAAAATAGTGAATGGGGGAAGGGGAAGAATGTCTGGCACAGCTGTTCCCAAGAGCTTTTGCTCACCTTGAGCAGAGCTAATAAATATGGCAGGAGCATTAAAGTATTATTCATCTTTTGGTTTTAATGTAAGGTTAAATGTATCTAAATGCAAATGTTTTTATCCAAAGACTTTTATGTTTCGGGATAATTCACTGAAGTGTGAATTACAGAAGGTTTTTAGGCTCTGGATCTTAGGCAAAATGCAGAAAATCTTCTAGTATCTGTTACAGAGTTTTTCATCTGTACATCTTGAATTGTTTTGTCAAGGAAAGATCATATTTTTTTTTAAAAATGGGGGTAAATGGAAACAGTCAGAAATTCAAAGAACTTGTCCATATTCCAAGGGTACATGAATTTTAGAGCCAAAAGCAGAAAACTGATTTCTGAACTCCAGTGTGGCTCATTCTATTTGATGAAAAGATTTTCCTTTCTTCTTTACATGCTTTGTTCTGCAGTAAACATGAATTGTCTCTGCCCTCACATGCTATGCTCTCAGAGCTAATATTTCTCCTAGTATTCAACCTCTCAAACGTAAAGGACAATTTTGTTTCTGTAGTTTCAGTGTTGGGGACCAAGCACCTTCTTGCTAACACAATTCAGGGATTAATGCTCCTAGCTTTTATGTGGTAGAGAGGTATAAAATAGTGTGCTGGAGCTGGGATAATAATGAATATTTAATCTCTTTGCAATTTTAAAACCTATCTCATTTAGGGAGTTAAATGAGCCTTTACTAAATTATTTTATTTATCCTTTGGCCAGTTTTTAATATTTGAATGTCTTCTTTAATATAAATGGAAGAAAAGTTCAAAATAAGTCAATCAGAATAATAATTAAAAATGCATTTAGAAAATGTTGTCAAAACAGTTGAGCTTTTATGATTTTTTTAAGATGCTTTTTCCCCCCCTAAGCTACTTGGTGAAATTAAATTTAAAAATGCCTCAGTGTTGCTAAATATCACTCGGAGTGGGGTTTTTCTTTTCTTTTTTTTTTTCTTTTTTTTATTATTTTAAGCTTATGCAAACCAAATTCACACTATTCTGTTTAACTTATTAGCAAGATACAGGACTGGGTACTTCAGAGCACATCAGTTCTTCTGCTTTGCATATTCTCTTGTTGCAAACTTTTGACTTTTGCAGAGTGATTGTGGCAACAAATGCTTTTAGTTTATCTGTGAAAGTGGAAAGAATTGATGACTTCTTTTTTTTTAGTCCTCTTGCCCTTTGGGGCAGAACCTGCTTGGCTTCTACCTTGCCCCTTCAGTGGTTTATGTCATCCAACAACCTGTCTTTTTCTCTGAAGAAAGAATGTTGATTCCAGTCTGAGAGTTATACACCACAAACACAATCAATTTCTGTTGAGAAGGGAAGTGTCAGTAGCACTTTTAAATTTTTGTTTTTTCTTTTTTCTACTGAGTGAAGAAATCTGCAGGGACTGTGAGTCTGGTGCTTGGGAGTCCTGTTTGGAGCAGGCTGGCACGTTTCCCCTTTGCTCTGCAGGTTATGTAAGCCTCCTGTTTCTCCTGCAGAGATGGGAACAGTATTGATTTATTGCTCCAGCCATCTGGGTGTGATTTATGACAAGAAACATGTCCCTTGAAATGTGTTCAAGGTGGGTTTTGATATCCTAGACCAGACAAGATAAGTGGAACCCGTGCAGGAGTAGAACATTGCATGGAATACTCTAGGTACTCATCCAAAATCTGATCCTAGCACTCATTCAGAACTGAAATACTACAAACAGATATGAAAGTCCAACTTAAGATTAGAGTGCTGCCTTTATGAAAAAAACCCACCAAAACCACGACCACCAAAAAAACCCCAAATAACCCCCCCTACCCCTGAAAAAAAACAACCAAAACCACAGAAAAGGAAGTTTTCTGCTCAATTCTTCTTGTGCCCACTCTGTCCTTGGTGCAGTTTTGTGTGTGTTCCTATGGCAGGTTGAGGGCCCTGCTTTTGCTTTCACCTTGGATGTGTGTTTCCAGCTTTTTTCCTTCATTGGCACATTTCTGACTGAAAGGTGGTGAACATCCTAATTTGTCCTTAGAATTCCCACCACCTCTCCCCACCAACCCTTCCCATCATATTTCGACTGGGATCCCGAAAGGCTGGCCAAAAGGAATGGACCCAGTGAAGGCTAGAACAAGAAGGTGACGCTGGAAGAGACAGAAGGAAGTATTTTTTCCTTTGCTTTCTGGCAGAAATCTCATTTTATTCTGCATAGTTATGTAGAACTACAGTCTGAGATCCCAGTTCCTTACCAGGGAAAGTTACACTAGGGAAAAGTGTTGCCATATTACAATTGTAGTATAAGATAGAGATGTACTTATCCTGATTCTGGGAGTCACATGTCATTATCTAATATAGAGCTGGGGAATATTGAACTCCTCGTATTTGATACACATGAACTATTTCTCCTCAACTGACTCAAAGATGAAATGATGGTTAAGCAACTGTCTTGCACATTAGAGAGATCAACCAAGGGTTTAGCACAGAAACACGATGCTTCAAACTGGCTTTAGCCAATCTATCTAGAGAGGCAAACCGTACTAAAGATGATGCCTGAGCTGTCTTACTTCTCTTTTTCTCTCCCATGTTTCCACACTACTGGTATTGAATTAGTATTCAAAACCTGATTAATCATTAGCCTTCATGTGCCAAGGCAGTAGATCAGAATCTGTGGGATAATGTTTTCTCTCATAATTTTTATTTTGAGGGTTGGTGCTGAAAAGATGCAGGTATGGGATTAGAAAAGTGAAAAAAGGGAATACAACGTGTGTATGTTTAAGACTAAACACATTATGGACTATATAACAGTGTCTGGGGACATGCCCAAACTCTCCGATTAAGTAGAGCATGAGCAAAATTACCGACTACCCCTTCCAAAACAAGTGAAGGAAGAAGTTTGTGTAACTTCCTCAAAAATACCAGTGTATCTCGTTCCTTTTTTTTTTTCATTTGAGTTAGCTGAACTGTTAGAAGCTCTTTTTCCTCTCTGACAGTTTGTGAGAGGTAGTTGAAAAAGTAAAAAATTGGTGAATTTTTTAATGGATTTTTCAGCTAGTGGTGCTCTTTACTCAGTGACTATCTTCCTGTTGGCAACCTACTGGCAATATTTTCTTTCCCCAGCTGCCTGTCCGAGCCAGGGCTCTTTCCTTATTGCAACTTTTGGTCTGTCTCATACCTAATACTACCCCCTAAAGGTTCTATCAATGTTTTCTGATTGTGGCCATAACTTAATCCAGAATAGTAATACTGAAATTGCATTTTATTTGTGACAGGAATCATAAAGTGAAACATACTATGGACTAATGAGAAAATTTCAGTTAAAAGTCTTCTGAAAGCTTCTATTGACAACTTCAATATTCAATTTGTGATCTTACATCCTTACAATGAATTTCAGATCTCTTTATGTTACTAATTCAGGATGATAGGTCTTTGGGCATAGGAAAAATGGGGTTCCCAAAGAAATACCACATCATGGCAGCACAATCAAAATCTAGTATTAAAGAGTTTAATGTATCTGAATATTTGGACAACATGATGTATCCATTAACTCATACATTAAAGAAATCCCAAGATTAAAACCTTCCAGATGGCATGAAAAGTATTTTCATAGCTGTGACCATACATTTAAGGAAAAAATGTAGTTCATTTAAACACAGTTTTGAATTACTGACACACTCAAGTAATACTAGAAATCATGCCATGGAGACAGAAAATAAAAGATAAGAAGAATGCCACATGGACCAAAGTGGATTATTTATGATTGTGATCACCAAAGAGGTATGAACAGGTTCTTCCTGATGTGGAAACCAAGCAGAGAGAGGCAAATGGAGGGAGTAGTTACGTAAGAGTATTTAGCAGCACTTTCAGTTTCCAGAGACAAAATTAGAAGTGCCAGACTGCTCAAAATTTGCCTCTACTTGTCAGCCTTCTATGAGAACCACATTTCAGAGGGTCATTTTAATCAAAATGAAAGACACATCCCATTAGGACAGCTTTGCTGACAAATTATTAAGATGAATTACCAGCATACACTTGTCCCAGATGCCTTGTTGCTGTCAGTTTGTAGGAGGCATGGGAGGACTTAGAGTATATGCTTTGCTCTTTAAAAGCAATTTACAATCAAAGTTAGCAATTGTAACTAAGTGAGAAGAGCTTAATCCTAGAGCTGTCACTAGGCATTATTTTCAGATTCCTGACACATCTACATTAAAACAGCTTACATGTAAAAGTTAATAGGGTCTAGAAGGGAAGAATATTTCATTATGTAAAACAATCAACTGTTTTTGTCAGAACAACCATATTTTCTCTGTGAAGAAGAGGCAGTGGCATAAAAAAAATAGAACTTCTTAGTTGACTCCATTTATAAGCTTTTTTAGCATTGATCAAAATAGTTTTGAGTGACTATTTTTTTCCTGGACAACAGCTGGTAGACCTTTGGTCTGCCTACATAGTGTGTAGGCTTTGATGTTTAGTGGCTGTGCCTACTGTTTTGCTCCCTCTCATCCCCCAATTCAAATTTATGTTGACATTTTTTTCTCTGAAGGCAATGAATATTATATTGTAATTAACTGTGGAAGCTGGGATATTTGACAGGTATTTAATGCCAAGTTGCCACTTTCAAATATGATCAGTATGCTGCCATGCCAGAGACAAAAATCGCATTGCATCTCCATTTACGAACAAGAAAACAAAGGCTGTTGAGTCTGCCTTGTGAAAGTTTCAGGAGTTTTAACCATTTCGCTTTCCCCAAATGCATTCCTTCAGACTTATTCAGTAGACTAGCTATAAGCCAGTATTAGAAACCTCTATTTTAGAGGATGACTTCTGATTGGTATGTATGTCTCTCAAAAGAGCAAATACTTAATTCAGAACATAACCCATTCTCTTCCATTTTAAAACTGGCCATGTGAAACTTTTCCTCCTGGAGAGCTAGGGAAAATGAAAGGTCTGTACAAGCCAAATAGACTTGCTAAAAGTACATATGATAAGAGAGTAAGCACTTTAAAAAAGAAAAGTAGTAAAACAGATGAGTTCCTAGGAGTATGTGAAGGAGATTCTGTGTAGGAGGTGTGCTAATACAGTACCATCACCTTTATCCTTTGTTTTGCATAAGAGGCCTTTTTGCTGGGGTATCCCAAGGTTTTTCTGTTAACTTGCTGGAAATACTGCTGCATCCCATAGTATTTATACTTGCTCTTTCCCTTCAAGGCAGGGCGTGAAGGCAGGCTCTGAGAGCACAGCTCCCAGGGACATCATGGTGCTGCTTGTTCGTGGGCTGGAACAGGGGTCTGAGGGCTCACTATGGTTGTAACTAGTTCTCTGGAGATGTGTCTGCAGATCAGGAATCAAGGGAAATATCTGGCAGATAGGACCCTGCCTTGGAGCATTCTGCTTGCATCTTTCCTTCTTTTGCAATGAAATTGCAGTACATGTCTTTCTGATTTTTCCTCTAAGAAAAGAGGTCTGTCAGGAACTGCTCAGTTGATTCTGATAACTCCAACCCTATGCTAATCATAACTCTGGCACGGTGTGTCTCCATCTGTGTATAAGAAAAGAGCATAGGAGGAGGGGGTGGTGGTGGTGCTGATACACTAATGCTACAACATTCACCATAGGCAAGATTTCGTTGACATACCGTAGTGCATTGTTGTGATTAATTAGTCCCCTCAGTGGTGCAGTGTGCTTAGTGGATCCTGATGCAAGAAATTAAATGAAGGGCAGGTGTTTACCCTGCCTTTCACTACCATGGTACCTGAGAATTCTCTGGCCCTGTTACAGATGTGCTGTCTGTATCTTTGCTAGATTGGTAGCATATTTATTTTCTGCAGGGGGCAAACTTCTGTAGAGGTGGAGTGGAGATCGTGCTTCTTCAGACAGAAGCTTTTAGCTTCTATTTTGTTGCCTGTTTCCTTCACAGTGGAGGCTCTAATTCTTGTTGCGGCATTGATGATCACCTTTGGAGAAACTGAAGTCCAATAGCACATGGTGGAAAGAAACAAAACAGGTAATAAATTCTGTTACATTGTCTTATTTCATGGCAAACAGAACTTGACTCTTCTTTGACGCCCTCTTCATTGAGGCTCAACATAGCACCTTTCTTAAGTTACAGTGAAACGAAAATGTACCTCGGACAAAGGAAATTGTGGAGAAAGCGATCGGTGTGGCTAGAGAGTGATGCTTATGCTGCATTAGTGATGGAATGGAACAGAGAGACCAAACATTTGGTGGGGATGTGAAAGGCTATGTATGAAGTGCTATTACTGTCACAATGATGACTGAATGCATGTTGAAATTACCTTTACAGGAATAGCAACAAATGATCTCTGTATCTTTCCTCCTACTCCTCCAAAGCTCTCAAGGCTGCATTCCTAATCAACAAAAAGCCGGCATCCCACACCCATGCCAAGAGGAAGAACCTGAGCATACAAGCTCTGCTTTGAGTTAGATGTTAAAGTCATGTACCTGATACTGTCGTGTTATAAGAATTGAAAAGATAATGATAAATTCAGTTATAATTCTGTACATTTACCCTTATGTCCTGTTATTCAAATTCGAGTGCTGCAAATAAAATTCTCATTAAGTGCTAATCATTATAATCATACAACTCGTTATAACATATTGTTGTCAATAATTACATGCACACATTCCTAAGCTGGAATCTTTCTTTATTAAAAATACATTCCCTTTTAGGGGCTTCAGTCACTTGAATGTGGAGTGAAAGTAAATTAGGCTGTCGCAGGCGTTGCAGCTACAGTTACTACTTCTTCCATTATTGCAAGTTATTATAAGCTTGTGTGATTGAAACTGCCATAGATAAGCATGCAATAATATTTTCACTGTCACCATGATCACTGACTGAGATAAGAACTTGATGTTCTATTTTTGTTCAGGATAGAGAAAAACAAGGAGGGCAAAATGGGGGGAAAGGGCTTCAAGTCTTGTGATGATATGCAAGGAAAAAATTTCCAAGCCTAAAGCAGGCCCACACATACGTCAGTGATGACACACGGCGCTGAGAGGATTTAGTGTTCAGGGGACGTCTGTTAATTTTATTTGCAGGAGAGGAGAGAAAGCATGCACGTTCAAGATACTTGTTGTATCATTTTTAAATCAAGGCCATCTTTTTCTCGGTGGTAAACGTGAAATGTTTTTAAAGGCCAGACTTAGCATAAAAATCTATTGGTTGCTATGGAGACCACTTACCACACAGGACTGCACTCTGTGTTCGACTGTGATTTTCTCTATTCAAAGGTTCAGCATTGTCAAAAAACAAATTAGTTTTTCAGTTGTTTATCACAAAGTTCATTATGAGAAAGATAATAAATAATATGGTGTTTTATTCGCGTGTGGATAGGTGCCGTGTGAGAATTAACTAGGGCACTATTCCTTAAATTTGCCATTTTAAAATAATTATGGCAAAATTCGCTATTGTTAGGAAATAAAACATGATTTTGATCATTCTGGGTAAATGAATATGAAGTAAAGCAGGTAGTTGGAAGTCTGATCCCAACAAAATTACATGGTAATAAGGCTTTTCACACCTACACAGCACTTAGTAACAAAGCACTGAAAGAGGAAAGAAAGATTAAGCCCTGTTAGGGTAAAACTTTGTACCTGAGATGCATTACTTCTCCCTTTATGAAAGGAAAGGTGGGTTCAGGACCCAGTGCTCACTGAATTATTCATGCTGTCTTTTGCATCTCAGATCTTTAGGGTTGAAGCTGGTAGGGGTTGTTATTAGCAGAAGCACAAATCTAAGTAGGTACAGCAGCTCAGTGAAAACCTGTTCAGCTGCTTCTCCTGAAGTGTTTGTCTAATTACAGCAAATGCTTTCTGCCAAACTGCCTAGCACACCCACCTCAAAAAGAACGCATCCAGGGAGGATGTGCAAAGTGTTTCCTCTGGAGTATATTTGAAACTGAGGCTAGGCAACACCCAAGAGCTGGGTGAGAGAGACAATTAATAGAAGTATCACGGGAAGCCTTTTATATTGCCTAAAGATATTTCAAAAACAAATTGGTGTCAGCAAGTTCTTTCTCACTTCCTTTTTTTTTTTTGAATAACATTTTAGTCCAATTTCTAATTACTTGAGGAATATATGAGTCTGTTACTTTAAGCGCTTGAGATCTGCTCGTGTCACCTCCTTGGCGCATTCTGTATCCTAGTGAGCCAAACTCAGAGCTGCTGTAAGAGGTGCAGCTTCACTGACTTCAGAGAAATGCTGGTGCTGCTTTTGGTGTGTGGTCTCACTCCCATTACAGGTCAAAGATGGGACTCTCACACAGCACAGTAACAGCAGGTCTCAGCCCAGCTCGAAGGCTTCTGCATGGTTTTTTTTGTGTTAAACTATTAATTTGGCTTTTATGTAATGAGTAGATTTTTGTGCATGTAGGTTTTGTTTAGTGATTTTGTAGGACCACTAGATAAAGGATATCTGAGACATGGTGGTTTACAGTGGTCATTTCTAGAAATCCTGCATCCATGGGTAATGCAGTAAAGTTTGCTTAATTGCAAATGTAATTTGTTGCCAAACATTTGTGTGCATATAAGTTATTTAGATTTTACTTTCCTAGACAAATCACTCTCCTATTAAATACCAACTGTACAGTATCAAGCCCTGATAATTAACAGGCAGGAAACATGCAATTAAGACAAATCAGATTGAAACACATAAGAAAAATGAAAGTATAATTTAATTCCAGCTATTGTCAGTCTCTTCAAGAATTATTATGCAGTTGGCCTCCTCCTGTGCAGCTCTGTGTGTTAGCAGAGCATGTGCTGTTTCGCGCTGCATGCAAAGTAACAAAAAAAGAAATTACTCCTTAAAAAGGAATGCTCCAGTTTAAACAAGCCAGTGGGGGCTGCTTAGACAAAACTAACTAGTGACTCTCTGTTTATACTAATAGACAATATTATCTGACTCTAT